>JARHVA010006280.1:592500-954242 GCA_037957365.1 Torreya grandis
AATGGAAAGAATAGTATTATCCATCATGTACTCTCCCATATAAATTTTAATAGTATCTAGTTTTCCTGAAAAATGGGCTACACCCACATCCATAATCATGACTTACAATTATAGAATTTGATACACACAAAAAATAAAATTTGAAACAAATTTATTATTGATGGAATTGTGAATACCCCTAGAGATAATTAATATTGTAACCCTCTAGTTTTTCAAATATTCCAATTCCTTGAGTGTTAATGGGATACCAATACACAAAAATGCGTAAAAATATATAATTATATATGGATCTTCCAATTATTCCTTTCACTCCTTTTTCAATCCAAAATTCATTTTTATCTTCTTATTATATGGCACCTTCAATGTAGAAGAGATAATTTTATACATAACTATGTCCTTTATTGTATTTTATACCATATTTAAAACATAACCCTTTTCCTAAATTTTCTTCAATTTAATGATTTGTTAATTTATTAAATTTGTATAATGATGGTGTGGGTGTGAAAAAATATCTAATTCTAGGTAAATCATGTTTCTTATTGTCCAAACACATTTCCTCCATCTTATGTGCCAAGAGAATAGTCTTAGATATAGTTCATAGATTAAAATTGTGTACCTAATGTTAAATGTTTTCTTTCAATCATACCAAGATCACATTGTTTATGTTTTCCTATGTGACCTTATCTAGTCTCAAGGATAGGTTTTTAAATTTCTAAATATAATATTTGACTAGACCTATTTGTTATAGTCCAGTTGATTGTTTGAATTAGTTCTCTGTCAAACTATTAATATAGTGTTCATGTAGATCATTCATGAAGATATTATAAGAGACACTAAAGTCCTTATTTTTTATTTTATCAAAATTTAAATGATACCAAATGAATTTCTTAGGCACCAAATATAATGATGCCAATGCAACCTTTTACCCACATTAAATCTGATGTTGTCCAAGCTAATTCTCCATTTGGTATAACCAAGTTAATGGATCCTTTCCATAAAAATTATGCATGTATACCTTTGGTATAATGTTTAAATATCTCAAATTTTTATTAACCACAAGAATTTTCAATGGTCCATTTCATCCATGTGATGGTGCCTAAAATTTGGCCATAACTTGTGATATTTACCTAGTTTGGGACTACTCCTTGTAAAGAGCCTTTAGAGTAAAATTTTGGTCATAACTATTATTACTCCACTCTAAATTACTTGTATGAAATGGAAAAATGAAGGAAGAAATAATATGGTAATATATATAAATAAACATGTCAATGCACTAGAACAAGAAAAGGGATAAAATCTTATCTATTTGAACATAATGAAATCATTACATATGGTTGGAAGAGAACACAACACAAAAAACTAGATTATAAAGGGAATCACACAAATCATAATTGAATTTTTAGATAAAATACCAATTCCAAGGGGAAGATAAATAAGATCTACAATAAATTTTTACTCATAGTAAATATGCACAATCATAATCTAGTTCATTGAGGGTTTAGGATATTTATACAAAAAGTTAAAAAAAATTATTATATCTGAATTAAATATATTAAATGGGAAAAAAATTCCTACAAGATCATCCCCATGTTAAAAAATGATAAATTACATAATACATAAGAGATAATAATAGATAATAAAGGGGAAAACATTGAATTTTAGCTACCCATGGCTCAAGTGGAGAATAAGTTAATTGAACAATGTTTGATTTTGACCATTAATATTTTTTGTACTTTTGTAAGCATTTTAATGGCTCAAATATCTATTTTTATGCTACCCATTTTTCGCATCATGTACTTGTCTTTCCAAACTTTTAATTTTAGTTATTTATTTTGAAAGAAGATAAGTTTTCTTTTGAAAGAAGAGAAACTTATCTTTTGAATATTAATATAATAGTGGGATAATTTTATTCTACATATATTTTCTTTTGAATTTATAGTTCTCATAAAACATGAGATGGTTTTTTTTATCAAGCTTTGACTTCCCCATTTTTTTAATTATCTCACCTATATTTTATTTTGATCCAAGGTTTTTAAGTAAGCATGCGATAACCTCTTTTAAAACAAAAGAAGCCTCTCAAAATTCCTTAATTTTTATTTTTTAAATTAATTAGCTCACATATTTAAATAATTAGGGGATCCTAATTTATAAGTTAAATCAAAATATAACCCATTATAATTCAGGGAATTGATTGAAGTCATAGAAGACCATTTTCTATAGGAATAATTCAAATCAATTAAAATAAATTGATCCTATTGTGGAAATTTTAATAGGATGATGTGTCTATTTATTTTAAACAATACTACATTATATCTCTGATCCATTAAGATTAGGCTATGAAGCTAAAAGGTGGGATTCTACCCATTTATTGAATGAATATACAATCACATTCAATTTGTTGTCAATTCAAGCCATAATCATGTTTTTGGCTTCTAATATTTGGAAAACTCATTGAGTTATCCCAATTTATACTCTAGATAGAGTAAATCTTAATTTTTAAAAAAAATCTTGAATTTATTTTCTATTCTATCTTTTAATCTTCCCTAAATACATTTTCTAAACTATCTAGCCATAATATCTTGAAATATATGCATAAGTAAAGGAAATATAGATATTTAGTCACCTAGTCCTCTTTAATAAGTGTTTATCTACATATAGTCTAAGAATTGGGGCTCATTTAATTGCATTTGAGTTACCCATCCCAATGAGTTAGATAATCCTCCATCTTCTCTCATTATTGTGATAAATAAACCTATATGATCCTTCACTAATATAATCTTAACTTTTGTATAAGTATGCAGATTCAATAAATTAGTATATAAAGAGTGGAATGAATTAATAATATGTAGTCTCCTTGACAAGTGTGTGATAAATATGGTTAATGTGTATTCTTACTAATAATACTTTTTTTTAGTAGAGGATTGTGATTAATAGTTTAAAGTGTTTTTTATAGTTTTAGATGTGAAAATTGTATATTTTTAATTATTCATGTAAATGGATAAGATAAATGGAATGATTAATGTTTCCTATGATTTAAATGAAGAATAAATGAAGATATAATTACTCAAAGTGTCATGTAGAACATATGGTAGTGGGTATATTTGGTTCTTTTTAATTTAAATGTTTTTCATAGGTTGAATAAGTGTAATTTGTATTTTTTTGTATGAAGTATCTCTCACCATATAATTTGATGAATCATAATATTATAATGATAGTTCACATATTTTATAATGTATTATATTAGTTTAATAAAGTATATTTTTATTTTTCATGTCTTAAATGAGCTTGTTGTAATAAGTAATATTATTAATGAATAATGGTAATGACTAGACTGTTATTGTAAGGATTATACAATGTGGATTTATATCTAAACAAAACATACCTTGAAAATTTTAAATAATAAAAATGGACTAAAACATTAGTGTATCATGATGAGGCTTTCTAGGGACCAATGCTAACAATGGTTCCCTTTTCGAGACGTGCAAGATGTTAAATGCTTTTTTGGTCAAAGAGACATTAAAAGATGGATAGAAAAAGGGACAAAAAAGTTTTATGAAGAAGAGTCTATTATATTATGGATCCATATCCAATACATTATTATTAAACACATCTAGGTTGATATATGATATTTTATAGTTTTATTTACCTTAGTTTCTAATGGCATGTTTGTCAAGACTATAACAAGTTATTTTTATTGGCTTTGTGGTATGGAGAATTTAGAAAGGGACAAAAAGAAATTGTGAAGATTTAAAAATTACAACACTAATTGGACTTGAGAAACTGACAATTAGGTGAGAATTAATATCCAAGGATATGTTTGGTTTGATAATTTATATGATATGTTTGTAAGGGGATAAGAGGAATTTGTTATAGATATTCCCTATGTTGGTAAAGGCGTCGGTTATGAGCAAGGCTATGGTGTCTATTTTGACTAACATGGAGTAATCAATAAAAATTGAAATGTGAATCATAAAGGGATGAATTATGTGTAGGTGAACCATTAAAATTAGACCAATATGAATCCCAATAGAAGGAAATAAACCATGGAAAAGAAAAAGGTATAAACAACAAATAACATCACATTGATCCAACCAAAACTAAGAAAATATAAAATATGGAGCAAACATAATATTATGGATGAAAAATGGTAAAATAAAGATAAAATTAGAGGTATTAAAGGAATTTAAAAAATATTATGAGGAATAATACCTCCAAAGGAAGAGATAGATCCTGGGACTTAGGGTGAGCTAGATGAAGCTGAATAATTCACAAAGGGAGACTTTGAAGAAGAGTTTGTCCTAAAATGTGAATGGGATAAGTGACACAAAATAAAATAATATATATCATGTATGAGATAAATTAATTTAGTGGTAATTTTGGGAAGGTATATTGAACTTCAACATTTATATATTAAATGGGAAGAATAGCCTTTTTATAATGTATTCTATAGGGAAGGGTAAAGTTAAGGGTCAAATCAATATCATTCACTTTGCATGAATGCATCCCCCATGCCATCACTATTAAATCAATAAATTAATCCATAATCTCACTATGAAATATATAAATAGGAAGTGTTTTGGAGAAGTTACAAAGAGACAAAGGAAGAGAAAAAAATCATACATATATGTTGGAGATATTTTATACACATATTTTTTCATGTATGAGGTATGAGATAATTATTAATATGTGTTTGTAAGTGAATTGTGATAAAAACTCATGTAGATAAGTTTATTATCATAGAGATATAAGAGAGAATAAAGGAGATTTTATAGGGATATTGATAAGCTTTAGCTCCTAACTTATAGGAGGTCGTAAAGCTATATATGGTAAACATTTGATAATGAGTTAAATAATGAAGATTATTATGTTTATTTGTCTCAACTTGAACTAAATACTATATTTAGTATTAGATCCCCATGGGACTCTGAACATTGTATGGGGCATATATGTTTGTATTTATGGATACCCCTGCGAATGGAATTTTATTGATTTGAGAGGATTTTAGTTTTGTAGGGTTTTTTTGGTTAGATTAAACTAGCATCATAGTTTTTAAATATATTTTTGTGACTTTATATTTCCCTTATCCACAAGTTCATTTGTAAATTTTCTATCCACCTTGAGATTGTTTTTTCAATGACCCACTCAAGTTACATTCAAGCATGGTTTGGTAAAATATATATTGAAAATGTGTTTATTTATCTCAACCTAAAATAAATACTATAAAATATAGAATAATGTATAATTAAAGTGTGAAAACCATGTTAGTAGACATCAAACCCAACCTTAAAACACTAATTTTTACACCCAAGAATAAAATAGTGAATATACGTTTCATACGAGTGATGTAATTTCCTATACTGTATCTTTTCAAATTTAAAATAGGTCCATTAACCCATAACAATACCTATTAACATTTGAGATGAAATTGAAAGATAAAATGGTTCAAGGATATGATGCCAAACAATTTGAACCAATGGTAGGCTCAACATTAAATCTCTAGAGTTCATATATGATTATGGAGCCCCCAAATTGTCTCTTTTCAATGTATAGAGTAACTTAATCATGTAGTATAAATGACACAAGTGTGTGAGAAAAACTATTCTAGACCTAAGGGAAATTAGAACATTAGTAAGGGAATCATTTTGGGACAATGACTGGAGGTATTAAGATGTTATAAAAAATTTAAACTTTTATTTTAAAGATGTAGATAAAGCATATTTTTTTATACAAGGCACATGTAGTAAAATAAGGTTCGCAATAGTGAAACCCCAATTCAAAACCAAGGGAAAAATCTCTCAAAAATAGAATATAGGTCAATAAAATTAAGGATTATGGAGATGTTTCTTTAATAAATTATAAGTTTGATGCAAAGATAGATGTAGTGTTGTGATGAATAAATGATATGCAAGAGGGAAAGATAAAAAAAACTCTATGGTGTATAGAGTGTGGATAAGAAGGGCATGATCATAATGATTTTCATTGCATCAAAAAGGATTTGTATAAAATTTGTTACAAATGGGATTATGACACTTTTAATTTCCATTTAGTAAAACATTATGTGCAATAACATTTCACTGTAAGCTACATTTTTTTAAAATCAACCACTCATGAGGATAAAAATTGTAGGGGAATTTATAATCTTAGGTATGTTATCAAAAAATTGTGTTACATTAATTTTCTGGCTACCATTGACACAACTTAATCCCACATCACAAGATACATGAATTCCTTATTATGGAGAGTCAACACCATTGTCACCTTGATATCAAACAACTTGGATGAATCCCTCTCTTTAACATCAACTAGGATGGGTTCTAACTTTATCTTAACATAAAACAAATGGACACATACATCCCCATAGAGATTATATTGGGGCTATCAGAACCAATCACAATGTTTGGGATAATTACAAAAGTAATATGGATACCATTAGGGTTACCAAGTTCATAAAAATGGAAATCATCACCCTCGACAAACTATAAATTTTAGTTATGAAAAAAATGAATCACATGTAATGAAATTATTTTAATAAACCTCAGTGAAAATTTATTGGGCATATTGTATAATTTATGGGTGACTCAATACTAAAGATTGCATCATACTTTAGAAATAGAGGAAGAATAAAATGGTTCCAAAATTGAAAATTTTGAGTACCCAGCTGAAAGAACTTGTAGTTGTACTTGTTATTATAGGGATACATGACAAAGAGAAAGGAATATAACTTATAGAAATTGATGAGGATAATAATATCCAAAAGGTGAAAAAATTTAAGTATCTAGATTTGAGAAGGGATAAATTATTGATGAATGAAGTGGTTAAACTATTGTTGTTAATTATAATTAAGGATGAAAGCATTGTTAATGCTATGAATATGATAAAATAGGTTTATGGTAAAATTATGTGCATTTTAAAATATGGAGGAGTTGTTATTATGCAAAAAAATATGTTAAATATGATAATTCTATTTTAAAATGAGCAAATCTCACAAAATATCAAAATTTTGTTGCATATATATTATGCCATGAAGGGCGGGAGAAAATAAATTAGATGGTTTGGTATGTAAAAACTAAGAAACTATATTATATGGATGATATAATGGATATTTAAACTGTATACTAAGATGTGTTGAATGTTGTGTTTTATTTTGGGAGCAATATCAATATGATGATAAGTCCCACATGTGAATCCATTATAAAAATTGCACTAAGCTACAACAAATAAAATTTGAGATTAACAAATTATTGGCATGTATAACATATTGGTAAGATGGAGGACATGTAAATCAATGTGTGAGTATAATTTTAGGTCATAGACATGAATTATAATGGAACACACCCTTCATTGAATGGAAATAAATAGCCGTATGATGGATAAATGACTGTAAATACTATTGATAACCACTTGTAAGATCATATAAAATATATAATCATAAAAATTACCATGAATAAAATGGATCATAGACCATATATGATACAAAAAACCCAAAATCACCACATGATCACATATCATAAATTTTTTATAAGGTAGAGGTCAAATTTAAGAAAGAAGTGGTTTAAGAGTAGACTTTTTCATACTTTTTCACAACCTTTTTAATTTTTATAATAATTTAAGGGACCATATAAGTTTATATTAAATCAATATATATTCCACAAGTATCTTTTCTATTTTCAAAGAATAGGATACAAGTCACTTTTTGTGTGATCACCTACTAGATCGAAGATAGAGAAAAATTATGAGTTAATTACAACTAACCAAAGCTATATAGGGTAGATAATTGAAACTAGAATATATTCACATTTATATTATTATATTAATGGATATTTAGATGTGAATTTGACAAATTGGGCATGAGGTGACCATGAACTAAATCTCTTGCATATGGTATTCGTAAGAGACCATCAGATTCCACATTACTTTAGAATAGATTATTTTTCATGGTTCATCAGTAAGTTGGAATTTCATGGTCCAAAAATAGAGACTCGCATGAGTTATTTAAATCTTATAATATATATCATTGAAAAAATTTAGTGGACCATACATAAATCAAATTACTTGAATTAGGAAGAAAACTACGAGATATTGCAAGCAAGGTTCTATGTTACAACTAAACTGTTAAATAAATGGAAAATATTTCAAATGGGAGAATTTATAGATTTAGTTGTCGATTATTATCTTAATATATGGAAAAAACCCATATTTATCTAAGGAATATTTTCACCTTTATGCCCTTGTTTCCCATTCCTCTCATATAGACCTCTAATTTTGGACTTCTTTGCTTTCCCTTGAGTTGATCCTTATATTCATTCCATTTTGTGTTCATGCCCTCCTTAGGGACATTTTATAAAACCATTATTCTTCAATGAATACTTCTCATTTATGCATACAAATTTCCCACTAGGAGTATTTGATGCTAAAAACATATTCTCATTTAGATGCTTTGGGTCTCTCCTTAGTTGGAAATGATATAATGTTCAATGGGGTTTTGTAATCTCCATCTAAAAATTCATATTTTCCCTACATGTACTCCTCTCACATAACTCATGGATTTAGAGTCAAATATTCCTCTACTAATTCTTCTTGGATAAATGAGGTGATGGGATTGGATATGTATATGGGATTTGCTACATATCTCACTAAGATTCAATATTAAATTTTTGAGTTTCTTCCTCCCTTTATAAATGCTAAAAATGTGGATGCACCTAGATATATATTTTTCAAAAAGGGTAGGGTTATGAATAAAATTGAGTTTCCTTTTATCACTTCCTATTTTAAATCTCAAAAAAGGGGTTATTTTTTGTCATCATACTTTCAAATATGTATCTTAGCTTTGAATTATACCTTTTATTTGAGTTAAATGCCAATATTATAAAGTAAATAATGGTAGAAGAATATGATTTTAAAGATGTTTGGATTATTTGTAGATTACATAATTTTGTGCCCTCATTATTAGACTTACATACATGGATTTATAATCATTCAAAACTCTTATGATTGATAATATTTAAATTTACCCTTATGTAAAGGGATGTTTCATTATTTTTTTAATGTGAGGAGGACAAATATATGATATTCCATTTCGGTCCTTAGTCTTGGGGCTTAGATATTCTCTAGATGAAGCCTTGGTTTTCATATGTTAACCTTTCAACTCATTATTTATTGGCAATACCAATTCAGGTTAAGATGCCTATCCTTCCTCTACATTTCTATAAACCTTATTTCATTTTTATAAATATAAATTCCTTAAGATCATACCTTCCTATCTCCACTGAAACATGCAGGTGCTCCCAAATCATTTTCTATCAGATCGATGTTAAAATATAATTGTCTTCAAGTTTTCCTAAATATATTTTGATTAATATTTGTGAACACACATATAAATAGTATTTAGACTAGTGGAATTCATATGGATATAATGTTATACTATAGGGAATTTGATAAAGGTTTGTGTACAGAGGAAGTATTACATGCCAAAACAAATCTCTAAAATGGGGTAGACAGTGAACATGGTGGAAATGGGTTGATTAACATCACCAAATTGTTAAAATTGTGTAAGATTTTGTAGATAACATGTAAAATTATTCTTTGTAATCAATGGTAAAATATGATATAATAGAATATATGAAAGAGGAGGTGTTATAGGTTGAAAATCTAGTTGTGTAAAAATATATGTTTGAGGTTACAAATATTTCTGTCAAAAATAGGGAAGAGGTTGGAAAAGTGTATATAACTTCAAAATCATAGATATATCTTCTTATTCTTATCTTTTTTGTGACACTATTATTTTTAGTTCAAAACTATTTCAAGGATTTATCTTTTGTTATTTTGTATTTGGCTCATACGATTGGTGTTTGGACAATCATGACTTCCTTACATGTGGATAGTGGACCTTCTTCTATGTTTGATCATGAAGTATTCAAGGGACATCATCAAAAAAAATTCTAATTTGTTGGCTCTAAGGACTGGTCTCTATCTAAAAATATTAAAAAATTATTGATAGGGAAGGGCTCTTGTAAAATGGTGTTAATGTATCACAACACAAGATGTGGAGTTCAATGTTTGGTGGCCATGAAAACTTATGAGTAACACTTTAAAAGATTTGAATAATGGTTGAGGAATATTTTTAACCTTTGGAAAAAAAAATTTACATACTACATGGTCCATATAGCTTGGCTATGGATAAAATCATTGTGGAATGAGTTTTTTCCATAATTATTTAGATATTATATCTAATGACTATTTGAATTTTTTTCTATGTAGAGTTTTTTTGTTCTTTTTTATTCATATTTATCTAGGATTTTTTAGCTCCTCTAGGAATAATTTAAATCACTATCCTATATAATTTTAGTTTTTTTTCATCTAATGGGTAAAGGATACCTATAGGTTTTCACTTAAAATCCTTTAAAATATTTAAATAAGATTTGGTTTTTCTCTGGTTTTTACCTTTGAGGCAACCCCAAATTTTTGGTCTTACTAGTTTGGGAGACATGGATTATTTTAATATTTTATAGTAATGAAAAAGGAAAGGGAACCATTAACCCTCATTTATTGATAAAAAAAATACTTAAGGTATTGGTTTCATATTTTTGAAGGTATGCTAACTCTTCTTACTAAAGCTTGGTATATGTATCATGATCATAGGTAAAAAACTAGCATTTAGCCTCAAATCTATCAAGACTTCATTCATACATTTGTATTTGAAGATGAGAAACCAATGTTGCATCAAGCTTTACAAAAAATTTAAGATATTCTTATGCTACAAGGGAGTGGATGATATGAATGTCTCAAACAAGGAAGAGTTTAGGGTAGAAATCATATTAGCATCTATGAAAAAGTGGAGAAAAGTCATTTTTGTGTCCTAACATACCCCCATTTAAATTTTTTAAACAAGGAGCCACTTTGTCAAGCAGCCTTTAGTTTTTAGGATTGGTGGGGAAACTTAAGTTATTTATTGAAGATTAAAATAACATGACATCACTTTTATTATTGTGAACTAAATATATGCTTAGGCTTGTCTCAAATTACATCTCTATCATTTGGTTTATTTTGTGTAGGTTTGTGTAATTTTTTTGGATTCTAATGATTCATGAAGTTTTCTTGTTTATTCTAAAAGCATGTTAGGTTTTACCTCTTTAAAATAAACCAACTTACATGTTCATCAAAGTGTTGTTTCTTTGTGTTTTATATTATGTATATGGTTCTTTACTTAGAATTATTTATAATTTTAACTAAATAATTTATCGAATCACCAAAGAATGCCACATGGCATTCACTTGCTCTTTCAAGGCCCAAAAAACAAGTAGAGTATGCATTATACTTCAGTTTTATAATAAGTTTTTATGCCACTCAGTGAAAACTCACTAACTGACAAATTTTATAATAAAGACACTTGAGCAAGTGGAAGGTTAGTATAATGTTAAGTGTTATAATATTAATCACTTAGTGACTGGTTAATTATATGAAATTCATAGGTCTAACAAAGCAATAATAATCATCCACATGTCACAATCCATCTTACCCAGTGACTAGTATATTGGATATTAACATACAAAAGTCATGGGCCCAGTAAAGTGGCTACAGCCATCCATGTGTCATGATCCCATAGACTATCAAATTAGTTCAAGGAGCTTAAGTCTCTTAGGAGATTATATCATTAATATGTTTCCATGTATCATCATCTCACTCATATATAACTTGCATAGAGGGGTATGACACTCCCATATGGTGGAATGATGATATCCCTTCATGTCTCATGAGATCACAAACTTGAGGTGGAAAAGAAACAAGTTAGCAAAGAATGAATCTGAGTAACAATGATTTAATGATTTTTGAGGAAGAAAAATATCACCAAGTGTCAAAAGGAGATGATAAAGCACTCAAAACAAAATAAGAGAAACCACCTGTCACCAAGGACTACAAAATGGGATGATAATTCACGAGGGAAATTCATAATACACAAATAGAATAAATCAAAGAAACTTAGGGCCATTGGTTCTATTAATCCACATTAATTAGCCAAATAAGTGCATTCAATTTAGTAGAGGTAAAGGATTCAAAATCAATGTATGTGATCAGTGAAGTCAATTACAAATACATTTCCATATAACAAGTAGTTTCTAGTGTGAATCAAACTCTATTATGACCAAGAAATTCCATAGTTTTAAATAAATATATCTCTTAGATGTGAAATAGTGGCTTCTGCTTCACACCTTATACCACCCTCCTTTGCATATTCTATTTTAAGACCAGAGCAGTACACAAATACAAGTTTCAATGAAGCTTCCCTCAATCATGAATTCAAATATAATTCCACTATATGGGATGAAGTTGAAGTAGTAGAACTCTATGGCCCTAAAATTCAACCCTATGTTTTTACATGAAGATACAGAGTAGACCTAGTGGCAATAAAATTAGTTGGCTTACATAATACTATGGCAAAACTTGAGGTAATTCCCTACATTCACCTATTATTTAATTTATTTGCAAATGGCCAAATTTCTAGAAAAAACATGCATTTTTGCCAATGTATCACCCAATAGAATATATTAGTGGGATTACTTTTGAAAACTAATATATGATCCCCCTCTTATAAATTTATTATAATCAATCCCTAGTTAATTCATGAATGTATGCAAATAATGCAACCAGAAAGTTATTGGAATGGGCTAGCAACCCTAGTACATTCATAGTCAAGGGCCCTATTTTACTATCCCCATTTCCATCTTTAGGCCTAGAAATAGAATTATTATGGATTTTCTAAGCTAAATTTATGGTTTCCCTAGTATAACCTATGTTAATGAGGTTTTGGTTCCCCTATTGGAAACCATCCTCGTTTCTATTGAGGTCATAGTTATTAGTGAAATCTTTAGTACCAATTTGATCAGCAAAGTCCTCAATTCAACAAACAAACCAAATGACAACTTTTATATGATGTTGTATCTGGTAAAAAACATAATAATGAATATTCACTTAGCTTTTAAGAAACCCTAGGAGCCATCAAATGATTATTTTAAGAACTGAATTTGTGATGAATTCAATATTCTTCATATACACAAATTTAGGAAGAATATGACCAAACTAATCAAGACCTTCTATCCAATGGCATACCAAGTCATTATGGCAAGTACATGCCCACATTGTCTAATCAAATTCAAAGAACCATTGAAAATTTTGGGGATTATTGGCTCTATACAAACCACACAGTCATCATAATAGATGGAATTAGGGATCCTCCTATGTATCTACCTGTCCCAGACAAGGTTATAGAGTAAGAAATTATATCCTGACAATATGATTCTATGGATGTTAAACTAAGAAGTTCCAAACAAGGAGTTGTCCACCCACATCCCATTAACATTGGTAAGATCCAATACACTAGATGGGATCATTTTCATCTAATGGTAAAAATTATAACACACTATGATTTTAAGTGGGCACTTACATACAATGGGATCCAATACATAGGGTCAATAATCACTTGAACAAAGTCAAGGGAAAGGTGAATATTGATTACAACCATGTATCATATCCATCTAATGAATTATTTGAATGATATAGAGGTCTAAAAATAATTAATAGGGTAAATATGTCCATGATGATATACAGACACATGCAACATCATCCAAAAACCATCAAGGAAGAGGCCAAGAAAATTAAGGCAAAGCATTGGGTTTTAAAACCTCCTCAAAGATCCGTACTACATATTTAAGCCCAAGGATGAGAATAGGCTATTCCATCAAGACAAGAACCTATGGGAAGTAGACATGAAATCAACCAAGGTCCTCTTTAATATATAATCCTATTGGTTACATTTGTATCAACTACCCTAGTATCCATCCTTCCTTATTTCGTTGTCACTACTCAAGGTCTTGTAGATATAACTTAGTCTAGAGGGTCATTATTTATGTTTCCTTTTCCTCCACTCTTAGTAGTATATCAAGTGAGTCTCTCATCTTTCCCCCCTCCTTTTTCTAGTTTGGATCCATTCATACCCATAGCTCAAACCATTACACCACCTTCTCCATCAATATCTCCTTCCCATGGATAAGTGTCCACTTCCCTAGATTCACCCCTAGTAGTCATTATTATTCTCACCTCATCACCATCTATTTCCCCATCAAATTCACATGTTGTTATTTCACCCCTTCCATCATATTATACTCTAATAGGCCCCCCTTTGTATATCATATGATGTAGGGAGCTCATTAAAATTCTTCTCAAGGCACCCAAGTAAAGGAGACCTCACAAGAAAGGTCATAGGGAGGAAAGGATAAAATAAAAGTTTCTAAAGAGATAGAACCTATAGAAGTGATAAATAGTTAAAAAGAGTGTTTTTTTTAGGAGTAATGGGAGGATAAAATAGAAACATCATTATCTAAAAACATTAATTAGACCATAAAAACTGATCCTGATGATGAATGTTTATCATAGGAGACTCAATTGGGTGACACTTAGATCCTAAAGACTAGTTCAATCTCAACTAAATTGTTTCAGTACCTAGATTGAGATAAAGAAGATGAAAGGGTCTAAACCTCTAGCTTATACAATAGGAAATCATTTAAACTATCTCAAACCTTGTCACCTCTCATCTTAACTATGGCACATAGAGCAACAGTTCCCCTAGTTTCTATTTCTCAAGTGGTAAGTACACAAGCTCCTCATTTTTTACCTATGATTATTATTGTTATTCTAGTTAGTATAACTACTAAAATGCCAAATCTATAAGCCCCAATACTTTAACATATAATCAAATTTATGGCACATTAAATCCAACCATCAAAATCCCCTACTAAATTTGATTTCACATAAGTGATGAATTGTTTACAAAATTTGCTAAGTATCCCCCCTACCTATTCATTCTTTGTTTCTTCAATCCCTTAGTCCTATGGACTCAATAAGCAAGTGCATTTCAAAGATTTTATCTCCACCACCATTTTTTATTCTCCATTTATTCCCTCATAACCATCCACTTAATTGGGCCTACCAATTGATCAGGCAACCCAAATATAAGTTGTAATCATTATAGCACAGAAGGGGTTAAAGAAAAGAATGCTAATAATTAACATAGTGGCCCCAACGAAGGTCATTAGTTAAAGAAGAGATATTCCCCCTTTCCCTTAGTTAAAAACATATTCTCACATTCATATGTCCCCTCCAAGGTAATCCTCATATGCCACTCCTAAAAATTAGGCATATCCTTCACAACAATCTATTGCCTTAAACATTCATGAATGGATCTAGAAAATGCAACAAGTAGAAGAAGATAGGTAGAACCTAGTTATTATTGAACAACAAAAAGTCAAGTTTCATTTCTATAGAGAAATGAAGACTATGAGGAAGTTCAAAATTAAACCTATAATGTTTGAGGGACATAAGGTATAATTAGATCAAAGAGAAGTTGTCTTCTCTTTAACAAAGAGAATAAAATTGCTCCCCTCTGATATTGTCATTTATATATAAGACCCCTACACCTTTGTAGACTCTTTGGGGGGAGTAATAAAAGAAATTTTCAAAGGCTTTGATCAATATGTGAAGGAAATACAAGGGATAAATATGTTATAACCTCATAGGGACATCGTGGATAATATGTAATGATCATCTTGAAAGTTATATGACATTATACAACTAATAAGAAGTGCAAAAAAGGAATCACAACCCAAGTTGGGAGATGTATTCACGCTTGTTGATAAGATGAATAAAATGGAGTCTAGACTCCATTTCTTAATCAAAGTGACTCAAAAAAAACTTATGACCATATAAACTTAATAATTGATTTGGATGTAGCATGGGCCTTGAACTACGTAGCCTCTAAGAGAGATAACTTGATTAGATGGCATCAAGAAATGGAATATTTAGTTTTAAAACACACTAACTACAAGGATAACGACATTATAATTTTAATGGAAATGAGAATCAATGGTGTGATTAATCCAAGTGGGGAATTGGTCCTTAGGGCCATATTTGAATACCTTCTCCAGACATCAACAAATAGTTTTGAGGTAGAGGTTGAGGGCATAGTATATAAAACCCATGTGTACTTGTTACAATTGATAATTTTTTATAGAAGCCATGTCATTAACATAGAGACTCTTTATGTGTATATTGGGGTTGTATTAAAGGCACATAGACAATTGATGGATATACTCTCCCATATCTTCAAAAGACATATGCTATATTTCAAGGTAATTAAAATGGAATTTCAAGTGAGCCACTCTCTCTATTTATAAATTTAGGTGAGCAGGAAAGGACTTTTGGCTACTCTCCCTCTACTGGCTATTTCAATTTTAACTACTCCTTAGATGCCCAGGCTAACCATAACTTCAAATGTGGTTACAATTGCAATGAATATTGTATCCCAAGTATCAACAACTAAAAAATACTTTTCATAGGTAGTTTCATGTGTAATTACATCAATTGATTATAATAGAATGTTGTTACAATAATTTTTGTCCCTTATGAATGATTGGCTATGTCATGCCCATGTATGTCATAATGATGATGAAACTTTGAACATGGATTGAGAGATGAAACATCCCCACCCAAGCATATATATACATGTATCTCACACATTTCAAATGAAGGAGAAATTTTGACATTCAATATAGATAATAAATCCTACATGTTGTTATGCAAGTCTATGTTGTACGATTGTCTCTTTCATTTTTGTGTGATATTGATTATGTGCTTTGCTTTAGCTCGTAGTTTAATTTTTTTGATATGTGATGTAGAAATTTCAAATATCTTGTGGTTAATTAGTAGGACCTTATCAATTAAGAATGTGTAATAACAATTTTAGGTTGATAAATCTTGCTTTCATGTAACAAGTTTGCTAAGCTAATATTTATATCTATGTAAAAGTACCATTTTGATGCAACTTTATAGACTAAGCTATAGCGAGTCGAAGGGGCTTTTTGATTGTTAGATATAATATTTTATTAAAATATGAAACAAAAATATTAGTAATGATAATATTTAGGTAATAAATTTTATTTAATTACATTTCATTCCAAAGACCTCCTTACTATGTTTGTCAAATCTATGTGCTAAAGCAACAAGATGCAAGCATTAGGCCATGGTGCTTGTCCTTATCCTAAATTTAGTTAGAAAGAACACATGATCTATGTTTATTAATTCTTTTTTATTCCTTACCTTTCCCTTTTTTCCATTTTTTTTAAGTCATGCCTATTTTACAATAGATCCATCACCACCCACCTCAAAGTAGATCTAGGATTCACATCCATATTTGAACCATTTAGGTTTAAAATTTATTTTTACATACACCATTCCACAATAGGTTATTGAAAAATCCAATACCCTATAATTCATTCCCAAGAGTGTATTTCACCTCCAATAAGATCCTAAAATGTTAGAGGCTACCTCATAAACATTTTTTGGGTGTGTATAAAACCCACATCAATAGAGACCCATTTTTTGGTGCTAGAAGGAGGGCCTCTTTAATCTCCAAGATGTAAATGTTAATTGAGTTACACTAGATATATCAAAATTATTGAGCAAGTCTACCTCTGGTAATAACCTGATACATCCACCCTTATAGACCCATATAAAGGTTAAGACTGATAGAGGTATCATAAGAAGATCTCAAGATCAATCCCATTCTCCAAACAGGTAGTCCCTCTTGCATCTAATGTCCTAGTCTTGGATAATCATTTTTGCCTTTAAAATTCTAGGAGATGTTCATGATCTACCTAGAAACCCTAAAAATTACTTCCCTACCTTTTCTCCCTTGGGAGGAAGGATCACTAAATAACATGTAAAAGTCTTCAGGACTACTCTAATAATATTAAATGTACTCCATGAGGATATAACTTGTAGGCTCTTCCCTTTTATGTTTTAATACACTATTTGTTCCTTAATATCATCGAAGGCTCAATTATATCCTAGAATGAGTGGCAAACCACCTTTTTAGGATAATTCAACCAAGTCAATATTCCTAGCATTATGTACCAACTCTTTGCTAGCATGAAAAGATAGCCTAATGAACCCATTAGGGAATTTAATGTGATCTTATAGAAAATGTATAGCTAAATAGACAACTCGTATAAGCCAAATACTACATTATCTCTTAAGATGTACAAAAATGCTTTAGATTTTACAACTATAGTGTTTATACATAGAGTAGTTGGAGTTGTTTATTTAACCCATGCATTTACTAAGTCTATAGAGGTGGACAAACAAATGAACCCTCAGTCCTAGGTATTAGTGAAACCTAATGTGTATCAAACCTACCTCATATTAAATATAGTCACGAATTCAAACCAAAATAATGTGGCTCAAAATCAGACCTAAACCCATATGCAAATGCTCCTATATTATGTTACACCTAACTAGAATATAAATTTCTTGAATAATCTTGTCCAAACATTTAATCCCCATAGAGGCCAAACTTTAGCTCTAGTCAATACTTCCACCACCCAAGGTGATGTTATTGATTCTAATAAATCTAAAATAGATAACATTTAGTGGATGGTACAAATTTGAGTAATGAATTATTGAATATGTATAAACATATGGGGAATGCATGCAACCAAAACACCAACCATATTTTTGGTTACCAAAGTTACAATTGGCCCTTAAACAGACTATGGAATAACATTAAACATTCATCTAACAATATGCTTGAAATAAACATCTTGGAGGTAGCATTACCCAATTGGTGTAAGGTTCATAGCACAACCAAACATGGAGAACTAGATTGCATAGATTTTTGAACAACCTTTGAGATATTTTAAATAAAGATGGATAGACAAGAGATAACAAAAAATCTACCTAATCCATCCCATTTTGATTCTCTAAGTCACCCCAACATTGTGATGGTATTTTATACTTATTATTTTCCACTCCTTGTGGATAATGAGAATGATCCAAAGGATAACACAAATGAGATCCATACATTTTGGTAGTTTTAGAGGGGTGAATGCAACCTAAGGATCAAATATCCTCTCACTACTTTTACATCTCCTAACAAAAATGCCACTACTCTCCCAAATCCAAGGTGACAATAATCCACCTCTTCCAAAATAAAAGGATCCACCACAACCCATTGAGTCATAAAGCAAAGGAGGATACGACATCATAGAAGACATGAATAATATCAAGGCTAATATCACTCTGTATGAGCTAACATAGATCACCTAGTAGATGGAATTGTTGTTCAAAGTCCTGACAAATAGATCCTATATAGATAATAAGTCAAAGGCTACACATAAAAATGTAATGATTTACAAGGACAATGTTGAAGTCCCACCCTTCCTATTAATGATAAGAATTTTTGGTAAAAATGTTCATAATTATCTAGTGGACTCAGAAGCTTCAGCTAATGTTGATGCATATGATCGTCTACAATAAATTGGGATGGAGCCTAGACAAGTTAAAAAGAGTGGTCTTACAATTGGACAAGTCCTCAATACCTTATGTTTAGGAACTGTTAAACATAAAAATAAAACTAGCTTCTTGTCCATGTATACAATAATACATATGCATCCTAGTAGTTGACATTTCATAAGCTTATGGTTTGTTGCTCAGTCAAGATTAGTATAAGACATTAAAAGGGTAAATGGACATAAATTTTTTACATATGTGGATACCTTAGAAGGGGATGTCTAATTAAATAAAATTTGATAGAGAACTAAAGATGAAGTACTTTATTACATAGTGTGACCTAGGAATTTGACTCAAGAGAGGATGGTTAGTATCGTGTTAGTTCTAAAATGAAAAAAATGAAAGAAACACACTAACTAGCATAACATCTCTAGGCCTAGACACTAGGGAGAGCTTAGTTAATAAAAACAAATGATAAACACAACTAAAAATTAAGGAATAAAAAATAATAATTCCTTCACCTTCCTTCGAAAATGCCTTTGTAGTAGTGGCTTGCTTGGTTTTGTGCTCATGAAGTCTTCATCAAAGGAGGCTTGGTTATCTCCTCTTCTCCTTGGCATCTTATGGATTTGGCTTGGCTTGTCTTGGAATCAATTTGGAATGGTAACTCTAATTGATTTAAGTTTTGGGAACCATTTGTGCATTATAAATTTGCATTATCAAGACTTAGAAATGATGTTCATGGCCTCTCTATTTATAGATTTTTACAAATGTCTAGAATCAACCTAAACCATCCATCCTGAGATTGAGATGTTTGGTTGAGGATTAATTCAATTTTTAGAATTAATTTTGTAATTATTCTCATCATGGCATTGGAAGAAGGGGAAATTAAGAGGCATGGAGGGCATGAATCCATCTATTTATGACATTTATGGCTTAGGGATGTCTTCCCAAGAAATGAGGTCACCTGATGATGCAAATATTCCATATTCAATTCCAAAAATAAGTTTTCAACAAGTTTCCATGTAATTCTTAATTAGGCCTTGATTTGGGTTAATTAGCTCTTAAGCATGTTTAAGTACTTTGTGCATAAATTAATCAGAATGCCTTGTTATTGGTCCAAAATTTGAATAGATTAGAATTGGAAGGTGACATCAGATGCATTAGAACCATATTCCCATTTAGGATGTTACTGACAAAAAATAAAAAAGGAAAGTGCCTTTTGTAAGATATTTGATAGAAAAGAGCATTCTAGAGCACTTAGGTGCAAAATTGGCATTTTGACTTGAAATGATCTGATCAAAGTTAGCTAGCCCATAAATTGCATTACCCCATTTAATGATACCCTATCCAAAATTGGTATTTGAATATGTCAATTTCAACTCATTTAATGTATTTTAGTGTTTTTAGACCAAAATGTGCATTTTAGGTAGAAATTGGCTAAAAGCCTGATTGGAGGTCATTGGTGGCTTGATTTAGGTGTCTACAGTTTACCCCTATTTGAGAAGGCATTACAAGCTATAATCATAGTAACATCTTCTCAAAGAATGAAAAGGTCATGTGTGCCTACAACTATAATGATGATAAACTAACTATATGATGCCCTGTCAATGGAACGGTTGGCACAAGTAAGTCGGCAAATGGTCCCTCAAAAAGAAAAAAAGAAAAATGAAGGGACCAAAGAAAGGAAAGATGATGGTGTGAAAACATAATTATATTGAAAAAGTAGTCAAAATCATTTAGAATACAAGTGGGATGGTGCACAATGATTTTCCCAAAGGTGGTTATAATCATTTATAAGATGGAGTTACCTCAGTTAGGATAGACAAACAAGATAATAACATGCCCTTGTAAGGGTAGAAAAAATAAAGTGGTGACAACACAATGATTTTCCCAAAGGTGGTTATAATCATTGGGAAATATAGGTGGGATGGTGTTCAATGATTTTCCCATAGGAAATTATAATCATTAGACCCTAATTATGGTAAACATGATAAAATTGTATAAGGATGATGACAAATTAACATAGAGGTTAATGATGAATTGGAACAACCTACTATGAGGGAGATGCTCATCTAAACTAATAAAGGTTGAAATTTTTTCATGGTTAATTACTCTATTTGGGATATGATTGGGATTGAATTGAGATGTTAGAGCTAAAGCGATGTTGTCATTGCTAAATAGACTTCTTGAAGCTTAGGTTTGTTGTAGCACATGTCTATAGGCATCATGGTATAATATGATGAGGACTTGGATGAAATAAGCATGAGGACTAACTCCTGTAATCCAATTCTCAATATAAAATAATGCACCAATGATAGAAACAATGATGACAATGTAAACATATGAATATGGATGGATTCAAGTGTAATTATGGATAAATAATCACCTAATGAACACACATAAATTGAATCAAGGAAATAGTGCTTGAAATCAAATAAATAGGTAGACAAACAAAAAAAATAAGTAGAAACAAACAAACAACATAATATAAACCCTAAAAACATTACCCCTATAAAATAAGTGACAACTTAAAAAATAAACAAAATGGGGGAATAGAAGAAAATGGAGGGGGTGGCTGAGCTATCTCCATATGCACTAGACAAGTGGATGCTACCTACATAGTTATATGGATGTAATATCCAATAAAAACTTCAGGCTAAATGTAGTTCTCCTAGGGAAAGGGAAGAATGTGATAATTGAGGGAAAAAAATAGCATGGATGTGATATAAAAATAGGAATGGTCTTGTAAAATGGAAAGTGTGTGAGAGAAAAAGGCCAAAAAGGATGGAGAAACTAATGACAAGTGATTTGATTATAACTTAGTAAGGGTTCCCAGAATTCTTAAGGCAAAGAAGTGGTCAATAATTTTGTTCTTTTCTAATGATTTTTCAAATATTTTTAGAATTTTTTAAATTATCTCAACTCGATCAAGAATGATGAGACACTAAATGGTTCAAGCTTGTAAAATGGAGAGAGCATTTAAATTAAGGTTTCTCACAAAATGGTGAGAGCGTTCACACTTAGGTTGCTTGTAAAATGATGAGATCATGGCTTAGGTTGCTCACAAAGTGGTGAGAGCATGGCTTAGGTTTTTTCCAAAATGGTGAGAGCATGGTGGTGAGGGTGACTGAGATAACCTCAATAAATATTGAGTACTACCTACATAGTCCCAGAGTAGGACCTCAAGTCACTATAGTTCTGCCCTTATAGAGGAGGAATTTGACTAGTGTAGTAATCAATTCAAACAAAATAGGCACAATTGGTAAAAAGGCATAGGATGACATAAGAAGTGGCAAGTTGTTATGTTAAGGCTCAATGTTGCCCCTAGTTTTCCCATAGGCAGTTATAACTAGGACACAATGACATAGATCAATGGTACTAATTTTCCCAAAGGTAGTTATAATTAGTAGCAAGATTGATGGTAATAAAGGAGTAACAAATGAAGGATGCAACTACCAAAAAATTTATCATACTGTCCCAAAATACAATCTCTATCTAAGGTACTAGAACAAATTGATGAAACTGATCAGATACCTTGATGCTGAAAATATATAAAAAATGGCAAAAAACCAAAGTCAAACAAGCTAGGATTTAGAACACACTGGGTTGATGGGTCAAAATCATAAAGTGGATAAGGCTAAGAGGATGGATAATTATGATATATATACAAATAAAAATAGTGATAAAATGTCATAACTGAAATGGTCCTTACAGATAATACACCTTAGCGCTCAAGCATAGTACTGCTTGAGATGAATAATATTCATCAACTTGGGAAGTTCATCTCCATCTAGTGTGGCAAGCCTATATGCTCCTAATCCATAATCTATATTAATGATGAAAGTCCCTCTCTAATTTGGTTTTAATTTCCCTTTATGCTTCTTCTTAGTCATGGTATTATTTTGGTTTTCTTTAAGAACAAGATCACTAATTTCAAGTGTTATATACTTAACACATCAATTATAATGGCCTTTGAGTCAGTTTTAATATGCTTGAAGATTGTTGAATGTGGTTATCCTTTTCTCATCCAGTATTTCTAGCTCTTATAAGTGAGCTACTCGATAGTCATGATCATTTAGGACATGCTTGAAAGAGATGCGTAGTGAAGGCAATTTGACCTCAATGGAAAAGATGGATTCAATACCATAAACAAGTGAGTATGGAGTGGATCTTATGGGGGTATGATGATTGGTATGGTATGCCCAAAGGGTATGGAATATATGTAATTTCCAATCATGACCAACATCATTGACAACTTTTTTAAGAATATTGACAATAGTTTTATTGGATGCCTCGACTTGGAAATTACCTTGAGGGTAATATGTTGTAGAAAAATGTTGTGTGATGTTATATTCAATACATAGCTGGTCTAAATATTTGTTTTTTAATGATATTCCATTATCATATGGATACCATAGTGGCAAATGAGATGGTTGAAGATGAATTTGGAAATTTACTTTCTAGTCACATAAGTGAGGGGTATGGCTTCAAACCGCTTAGTGAAATATTTGATGATGGTAAGGATATGTTTATGGTCATTAGATGAAGTGGCGTTGATCTTCCCAATGAGTTCAATTCCCCATGTAGAAAATATACATGGTTTCAACATCATTTTTAAAGTTTTTACTAGGATATAAATTAGATTAGCATACCATTGACATTTGTCACACTTTTTTACATATGCAATGGCATCTGTGTCCATTATGGGCCAATAATAACTACTACGTAAGATCTTTTTAGATAGGAATTACCCATTAGAATGAGATACACATAATCCTTAATGAACTTCTCTTAACACTAGTGTAGACTCTACTAAAGTTAAACAATGAAGCAAAGTTCCATCAAAATTGTGATAGTAAAGGGTGGATCCAAGTAGAGTATAATGAATGGAATGATGAATGAAGGATTTGGTTTTTATTTAGATAGGTTAGGTGGTATAACTTAGTCATGAAGGTAATTATAAAGGTCTAAGTACCAAATAGAATTAGGACCAATAATATCACAAATCATGATAATGATTAAAGATTCATGAGTTGGTGCTAACAAATTCTTGATGAGGAACTAATACTCTCTAGCTTTATCTATTTGTCAAATCAGAGAGACAATAGTATCCATGGCATATATAATTTTGTTACTAGCCCTTGGTATGTGCTCAAACTGAATGTTGGAAATTTGTTGTTTAAGAGTGTCGACCATGGCTTTATATAGAACTAGCTTGTCATCTTTGGTCTAAAAATGATATGTGACCTGATCGATGATTAACTAAGAATCACCATAAACTTAGAGATGAGATATATTCCAAATCACTACTTTTCAATATCCTACAATAATTTATTCATACTCGGCCATGTTGTTTGTGCAAGGAAAGCTAATTCTAATTGATTTAAGGAATAGATCTCCCTATTGTGTAATTAGAAATTAGCCTACCCCCAATCCATGTGCAGTAAATGAAACATCAAAATACAAATTCTAGGGCTAATCCACAAGGGGTGTGTCAATGATGGTCATTATGGACTCATAAAAAAATTTAAAGGTGAGTGGTTGTGTGTCTGTGAGAAGTACTTTCACAAGTTGATCTACAAGAACTTATCCCTTTATTGCCTTATGATTGATATACTCTATGTCAAACTCACTAAGAAGCATGATCCATTTAGCCATTATACTTTGAAAATCTATTTTAGATAGTAGATACTTGAGTGGATATACTTTTGAAATTACCATGGTCTTATTATTCAACATGTAATGACATAGTTTCTGAGCTATGAAGTCCATGGATAGATAAGCTTTTTCAATAGGTGAATAGTTGTGTTCATATGTAACCAAGGTAAAGCTTAGGTATTATATGGCATGTTCCTTTCCATTATCATCATCTTGAGCTAAGAGTTCCCCCAGAGCATGGTTGGTAGCTCATAGGTATAACAAGAATGGCTTTCCTGGCATAGAAGGTAATAAAATAGGTGGATTAACAAGATAGTCTTTGAGTTTTTGAAAAGTTTTTTGGCAGTGATCATCTCAGTGAAATGCAACTCCCTTCTTCAAAAGGTGTGTAAATGGATGGCACTTGTCTAATAACTGAGAGATGAAGTGTTGGATTGACTAGATCTTACCCTAAAAACTAAAGAGTTGTATTAAATTGGTTGGTGGTGGCATCTCGATTATAGCATGGACTTTATCCTGATCAACTTCAATACCTCTATGAGACACAATGAAGCCAATTAATTTGCCTAAATTTACACCAAACACATATTTCTTTGGATTAAGTTTGACTTTGTACTCCCATAATCTTTCAAATATCTTATGTAGTACTATTAGATGGTCGGTTCTGGTTTTAGATTTTCCTAATATGTCGTCAACATAGTCTTCAACATATCATGCATCATATCATGGAATATGATAGTCATGAACCTTTGATATATAGCTCCAAAATTCTTAAGGCCAAATAGCACTACTTAATAACAAAATGTTCCCCATGGAGTGGTGAATGATATTTTATGTTGGTCTTCTAGTGCTATTCTGATCTGGTTATATCTTAAAAAGCCATCCATAAGTGAAAGCATTTTATAACCTACCATGAAGTCAATGATCATGTCGATATTAGGCAAGGTAAAATCATCTTTAGGATAATCTTTGTTGATGTCTTGAAAATTAGTACAAATTTTGATCCCTTTAGGCTTTTAACTAATAGGTAACACATTAGAGATCCATTATAAGTAGTAAATGGATCATATACATCTTGCTTCTAATAATTTTTCCAACTCTTTCTTTACCAATATAGCAATGCGAGGATGCATATTACATATCTTTTGTTTTACCAATTTGGCATCAAGATTAACCAAAGGTGGTACAGAACCAAGGTGAGGTCCAAACCTGACATGTTAGAATAAGCCCATACAAAGATATCTACAAATTCTCTTAATAGATATATAAAGATGTCATGTTCTTCCTTAGTGATGGGTGCACCTAATTTCATCCATTTCAGGTTTGATGGAGTCTTGATATTTACCTCTATTGTATCTTTGACTAGAAGGGTTGAAACATCTTCTAGGATAGTAGGAAACAACTTGAACTATTGAATTATGTCAGGGTCGTCCATTAGGACTTGATCTTCAACTTATCCTAGGCATGATGAATCTAATTCCCCTAATAGGAGATCTAGCCATGTGACAAAAATAGTAAAAAAAATTTGAATAATTTGATCAAATACTTGTTGCTCAAAGTTGAACTCAGATCCATAGGCAAGTTTATCGTTGGTGGTCTCTTGATCTAAATTCAAAGAAGAATGAACACCCCCATCTAATGGCACATAAAAAATGTTTTCACCACTATATTGGCCTTTATCTTTACTTTTTCCCATGTTAGAAAGTGTCTCAAAGAGGTTTTCACTTTGGAACCTCAATGTTTTACTTATTTGTTTTTGGCTAAGGGTGTTCACTAGCTCTCCAAAATAGGCTACAAGATCTAATGTGATTGAGAATCCTAATTTGTTCTCCCAATGGAATGTTGTGTTTAAGACCTAAAAAATTATATAATGCCTCATCATTCTATAAATCATCAATCAACAGACTGGATTCTTGTTGGTCCCAATCTATTAGTTAGGGATAATATAATGGCAAAGGGTTGTGATGAATGGCCAGGGTAAGGGTACAAATGGCATTATTATCAAACATGTTGGTTTCAGATAGGTCATCAAAGGTGAGTCTATGATCAGACTTTGCTTCACTATTAGCATCATCATCACTAGTCATTAGTGATAGATTTTGAATAAGATATGTGGGGTCACCCCCAGGCAGTTTAAATCCAAGTCCATAAGGTCTTTCATACTTAGTCATGGAAATTGGCTCGATGGTTCCTTGTTGATTCAATCTGAGGCCTCTCCCTTCATAATTTTGATGCTTCATGATCCTATTGGGAATAGGATACCTTACACTTTTGTAAAAATTAGCTTGGTTTTCATTGTATAACCATGATTCATCCCCTTCAAGAGGGTCAAGTTCTAGGCCAGATGCTAGTACAAATATGACAGGTCCCTTATCTTTGTTTTTTTGTTACCAATGCATATGTGAGGTGACTTTAATTTGCCCAAAGGTGTTTAGATTCTAAGGAAGATTGAAAATATGAGATGTATCATGGGTCACATACTCTCCTGATCTATTATTAGAAATGGTGAAATTATTGGAAGCTTTGGGAGGTGGCATGTGGGAAAGGGAATCCAAGGTATTAGGATCTATGCAATTATCTGGTGAAGAATCAATAAATATAGATTTTCCTTTATCCTACTTAGAACTTGGATTCATGTCATACTGATAATTATAGGTTTGAAATTTAGCCTCAAAATGTTTGTAGTGTTCATATGGATGTAAATCTCTTGGAATATTCACTTCCATCCCTTAGTGAGAAAACTTGATACATTGGTGCAACATTGATGAAATTATATGAATCTCATGTAATCAAGGCCTACCTAGAATAATATTATATGATAACTCAAAATCAAGCACATGGTAAAGTGTATCATGGGTCAAAGGCCCAATGATAATTAGCAAACTAATGGTTCCTTGTGATTCTCTTTCTTGATTATCATAGGCTTTGATGGTTATTATTTATGGTTAAAGATCTGCCATTGTGTACCCAAGAAGCTTGATGAGCTTTAGAGACAATATGTTGAGGCCAAATCCATTGTCTATAAGGACACATTTCAATTTTTTCCATCTTATATAAACTTCTATGTATAATAGATTATTATGGAGTGAGCCAAGGGAAGATAGATCACTTTGGTTGAATGTGACTTGTTGGGCTAAACCTAGGTGTCCAACCAAAGCTTGAAATTTATCAGGGGATATGTCACTATCAATAGTGGATTAGGTCAAAAAATAATTCAATATGTTCTTGTGTATTATTGATGTTCATATCAAATCTAAAATAGAAATTTATGTTGGTGTCTTCTACAATTATTTCACAATATCAAACTTTTTTTCTTGGTTAGTAGTGAATGGTTTATTCTGACACTGAATGGTTGGTTGGATGATAGGTAAAGTGGTAGATGGTTATGGGTCTAGGATAGTAATATTTGACCTTTGAGTTATGATTAAATAATAAAAATTAAATATTAGACCATTATTTCTAATAAATGTTGGGAATGGTGTGGGACTAGACAAGACAAGTCTCGATTGTTGGTGCACTCGCATATGATCACATGGAAAGGATGAGTTATTGATAAAAGATCCAAAAATGGAAGTCCTAGTTTGTTGGTTTTTCTATATGCACTCCTATGTCAAAAAAGGATTATCCATGTAATTTGGTTGAATGGTGTTGTTTGACAATGGTCTAGGCTGATTAGTGCTTGGTCTAGGATTAATGGAGATGGTATTAATGCTACCCCTTGTAATATGACCTACAACCCTATTGTAGTCATGTGCAATTGCATGGTAGGTTTTTTGGTTGTTACCATTTTGACCTTGGTTTTTTCCATTATTCTATCATTGTGGGTTCTACTACTAATTTTATTGATTCTATTGGTTCAACCTTTGATTTTGATACTATTGATTTTGTTGTTATTGTTGATTATTTTGTTATTATTGATTTTATGTTAGGGAAAGGAGTTTTGATAAATCCTAAGATTTTTATTGGAAGTGGAAGCACCATTATCCAATGTTATCTCCCCATTCTCCAATATATTCTCAATTAAATGCTTGATTTAGACACATCTTCATAGATTATGCCTGTTGACCCAATGATAGTCATATAATTCATTTTCTTGGTTCCAATTAAGATAAGGAATGCCTTAAAAATAATGTTTTGGTATAGGCCAACTAATCAAATTAGTATCAACAAGATTACAAAATACAAACTCAATAGGTTCTCCTAGGTCACTAAAGACACGACATGTAGGCATGGTTCTCCTGAGAGGAGGGGTTTGAAATGATAAAGGCTGTTATATTTGTTATGAAGGTTTTGGTTATTATTATTGTGGCATTGGTTGGAGAGGTTTCTAGGTAATATTAAGCTAAAAAGGTGTTTCAGATGATGTTTACACCATTTGAACATAACAGGATTTGGTTACTCCATTTCTCACAATATTCTTATTGTGATTGAATTGCTTTAGTATTTCTTTGTTATTGGCCTATGCTGGTTGTGATGTTTGCACTTGAATAGGATGTTGATGTTGGCCATTTTATTGATTGGTATATTGATGTTTATTATTTGAATTAAGCTTGATGACTCCTTTATTGATGAGCACCCACTCGATCAACAAACCTTTATCAATGATCTCTTTGAATGTATGTGCACATTGTAATTCTAGATGGTAAGCTATCTCACTATAAAATTTTTTAGTAAACATATAAATTAATTGTTTATCTAGTAAAATGTGGGTGAAATGGATTGAAAGGGCTCTCTATCACTATAAATAACTAGTAAAACTCTCACTAGCTTTTTGATTTGTTTGTGTTAAGTCCACTAATGAAATCTTATGCTCGAGATTATAGGAAAAGTGATACACAAACTTATCAAAAAGATCATCAAAATCTGTTACTAATTTTTTGGGTAACTAAAAAGACCACTCCAAGGCTTATCCATCCAAACTCCTTAGAAACAACAAAAAAAGGTATATGTCACTATATGCCACTGGTTGACATGCGATAAAGAATTTGGTCAAATGAGCCTTAGGGTCACCTTTCCCTTTGTATTTGTCAAATTTCAAGGGTTCATATCCTAGAGGAAATGGTATCTACAAATAATCCATATTGAATGGGTAGGAACACACATCATCTAATTTGAACTTTTTAATCTGTTTACCCACTTGAATGGCATCAATTGCATCCTTCATTTGTTTCAATTCTTGGGATAAGAAACTAGAAGTAACATTGGTTTAAGGGAGAATATTAGTTTGGTTAGATGGTTAGGAGGTCATAAGTGGGACACTTTGACAAGGGTATGACAGAGATACTTGTTGGGGTACATTGGTTTGGTTGGGGAATGGACCAAGAATATGCATACATAGATTAGGATGTACTTGAAATTATACATTTGGTTGTGTAATATTCTAGTTTGGGTTAGTGATAAAGGTTTAACTTGGAGGATTTTTTGGTTGGGATGGAGGGATATAACTATACTATGCTTATTGTGGTTGAAAATCCACATGCTACCAACTAATCAAAACTTGCTATTGAGTGGGAACTTATGGTCTAAGACCCTATCTCCAAATTTTTGGCACATTTTGAACCAAAAATTGTCTTGTATACACTTGAGAAACATGGGGACCTCATTTTTGCAGTAATCCCTATGAGGATGTGAAAGTAGGTTACAGATTTGGCATCTATCATTGACCAATATTTGCATGTTGTTGGCTAGTCATTGCTTGGTTTTGAATTGGCATATTAGTATGTGATTAAAGAGGTATGTTCATCGTTACCTGGTGAGGTAAAACATTAGTTTCCCCTGATTGAGCTGGTAATGTATTTGTCTTTTGTTGCATTGATACACTAGATTATGCCTACTATTATGAAATACTATTTGTCACTTGTTGAGGAGGAGTAGGGTTTATCACATTTTGTCATTGTGGTGTGACATTGGCCATTATTTGATTACCTAATCCTATAGGTTGTACACTTGAATAAGCAGTCAATTAAGGTTTGCATGTAGAAACTCTTATTCTTCAGTATGATGATCTACTCATGGGATTAACTATAGTGACATGTTGTTGGCTAGTTGTTTATGTGTTAGTACCACTTTGATCGAGATTGGATGTTGTTTGTATATTATCCACTACATTTGGCTCACTATTTTGTGTAGAAGCTAAAGATACTTCTTAAATAATGAGCATATGCATCAAGTTATCTATTAAAGTGGTTTGGATAAATGGGTTAGAACTTAGATTCTCTTATTTATTTAACTCTATCAACACTCCTATTCAAGAAACTAGGTCAATAAGAGGCTTACTCGCCATGTTCATCTAATTGAAATCATGTGATAAATTCAATTAGGATTGATATGCTTTTTATATTTTATTAAAGTGACCTTCCATGATGGTTTTACCTTGATTAGATATATTAGGGTCTTGATACATTATTTAGACTAGACCCATAAGATTTCTAGAAAAAGCCTGTTGATCGTAAATGATATTATGGGGCACTCTTACTAGATTTGGTAAATTTTCATGGGGGAAGTCTACTAGAAACTTGGCCCCTACCTCTATGACTCTAACCAAAATATTATCTTTATTCTCTAAAAAATGTCACTCAAACAAAAATGGATCATACATGGAAGTTGTCTTAGTAGGATATGACTGTTGAAGAATTGGCTCATCCATTGTGGGTATTGTAACTAGGTATTGTTTGATTTATTCTTGGTCATATTTTGAATAAGGTGGTGTGTTAACCAAATAGTTATCCAATAGATCTTGTATTTGTGCCCCTAATTGATTATTATAAGAGGGATAAGAATCCATCTCATAAGCAATATTATCCACATAGGGGTCTTGCACCATTTTTTTTGTTAACTACATTACTAATCCCTAGATTGTACATGAGTCCTCTATGAGTGTAGGAATAAATGTTGGGATCCATAGTCAATGTTTTATGATAAAAGGTCAAAGATTTATACAAACTCTAAAAAGGAAAAAATCTAAAACAAATGATGTTCCAACTTGGTTTAGATTTGTCAAAAGGATCAAAAGGTTTATGCAAAGGTTTGTGAGGAAACAAGATAGCATAAAGTATCTAACATTTCACTATTCACACAAAGATAATCAAGTAAATAGACCAAAAATCAAAATATTAAACTCTAAGGTCACAGTGGTTTAAATCAGTCTAATCTAGGAATTTAAAAGTTGCTAGGTCTTTTGGCCAAATGCGGCATCAAAAGATAGGCTCAAACAAGGCATGTGCTAGGACTCTTGGCCAAACAAAGTCAAAATCTATACTTTGAAATAGATGAAAGTTTTAATCTAACAGATTTGAAATGCTTCTAATAAACACTAGGCATTTGATTCTTGGACATGAACTTGATCAACTAAGTATAAGGTATGAAACAAAAATCACTTTAAAAATAGTTTATTTTATCATAAATAATGGTATAAAACTTGGTTATTTTGACAAATAAGCTTAGACAAAAGTGAACAGTATAATTGTACTTTAGATAAAGGATCACAAAAGTATATTTGGGTTAGTCTAACAATATAGGAACACATTTTTAACTCTATGCAAGAGGGTCTATGAAACAATATTTGAAATGTTTTGGGCATCATAATGACATTACACTACCCAAAATGTGTGAAAAAAAAGTTTGTTTCAAAAACTCTCTAAGGAAAAGATAATTTCCCATAATTTTGACAGCATAACACTACTTTTCTTGACTCAAAATGTTGTGGTGCATAGACTCAAAGTGAAAGTGTTTAACACAAAATGGTTTAATTCTATCAAGTGATGACAATTATTATGAGTCTTAAATTGCCTTCAACCCAAATTGGAAATTATACCTAAGTTCTCTCAAGTTTAGTGCAAATGGTGAACCCACTTAACACATCAACCCTATGAACTTGTAAAGGTGCAATTATGAATTTAGATTATAAGTGAAGGACTTAAAATAACTTTGGTAAAGATCTAGACTCAATTTTTCAGCATAATTGCAACCAAAGTGGATGATATGACTCCCAAAATTTTGATGAACTTTGAACAAGGAAAATTGATGTTTTCACATGGGCAACATAACACCTCTTTGTTCAAAGGAAAATCAGTATTATGTGTTTGGTTTGAATTATTTGTTTACACCAAGTTTTGACTTCAAATAAGACTTTAACCTAAGACAAGACCAATTAATTAATCTCTCTTAGACCCTAAATTGACAAGGTTTCTTGGTATTGTTGGAATCCATCAATATACATCATTTAAGAGGATTTTAAGTGTTCAACCAAAAGTAAATATGCAATATATAGTAGGGTTTTTACACCCCCATTCTCTCAAATGACAGTACTATGACATGGACCTTAAGGTGCACCTTACACCAATAATACTTCTATATCAAGTGGGGATTTGTCTAAGATCTAATAAGTTTATGAATGTTCTATGAGAATTAATTGCACAATGACTTTCATGCCAAACAATGAAAAAGAAATGCATGGATTTTGGTTCTGTATCACTTGGCTTGTTACAAAAAGGTCTAATCCTTTTTGCAACCACTACATCCTATTATTCACTTAGTGTAGTGTGATGTCTAAAGTGCCACTATGTCTAATGTGAAAATCCAATTAGGAGCCAAATGAAGTCAATGCAAGGAGGTGAAACCCTAAGTCAAAACTTCCCTAAAGAACTCACAGGAGTTTATGAAGTCCCCCTCGCAAGCCAAGTTTGCATAAAAATAAAGAAAGCATGAAAGTAGAAAGACTTTAGGGTTATTTTCAAGGTCACCCAAACTTTGACGAGTTTTTGGAGAGTGATTTAGATGACTTTATTTCTAAGCCTTGGACTAGGCTAATTTCAATAGGAATGGCACTTTTGATTCCAAGGGTTCCCTAAAGGGGACAAATGGAAGAGCATACATGCAACATCCTTCTTTTTGCCAAACAAAAATTTAATATAAACAACTAAGTAAATATAAAAAGCTTTAAAAAGGTGAGTTCATTTTTAATCCCAAATAGATAATTAGGTGGTGTTCATTTGACCCCTTGGTCTTAGTTGTAAACTTTGAAAACATTCACCATAAACATCTAAATTCTTTTGTTAAACACTAAAACAAAGTTCCTAATTGATTTTTAAGCATGCAAAAGATGATCTAAACATGTTTTTATAAAATTTCAAGCTTGGTATTGAAAAAAAAATGTTAGCATGTCCTTTATCCTTGAAGCTCTTTTTGGTTTGAAATAATGAACTTTAAGAAAAGAGCTCTCAGGTCTATGTTTTAAGAAAAACATAGTGACCAAAATTGATTTATATAATTGATGATGGTTACATTTTCTAACCAACGATGGTTATATAAATGACTTCAGTTATACCAATGTGATCAATGACATGTATAAAACCAATGTTATTTTTGCTAACTGACATCGGTTAAGCTATACATCTAATGTCAGTTTTACTAGTCGACGTTGGATACTATGTAAATCTATGGAAAACAAAAATGGCAAAATAAAGTTAGAAAATCAATTTACAAGAGTTTTAAGGGTCCAAATGAATATTTCAAATCTATAAAATGATCTTCTTCATGTGTGGGATGCATCTAGTCCTATTGGGTGTGCCATTATGTGATCTAGGAATTTGACACAAGAGAGGATGGTTAATATCGTGTTAGTTCCAAAAAGAAAACAAAATGAAAGAAACACACTAACTAGCATAACATCTCTAGGCCTAGATACTAGGGAGAGCTTAGTTAACAAAAAAAAATAACAAACACAACTAAAAATTAAGGAATAAACACAAGAATTCCTTCACCTTCTTTAGATGCTCCAAATGCTTTTGTAGTAGTGACTTGCTCAGTTTTGTGCTCATGAAGTCTTCATCAAAAGAGGCTTGGCTTTCTCCTCTTCTCCTTAGCACCTTGTGGCTTTGGCTTGGCTTGAAATCAATTTGGAATGGTAAAACTAATTTATTAAAGCTTTTATATCCATTTGTGCATTATAACTTTGCATTATTAAGACTTAGAAATGATGTTCATGGCCTCTCTATTTATAAATTTTTGCAAATGTCTATAATCAACCTAAACCATCCATCCTGAGATTGAGATGTGTGGTTGAGGATTAATTCAATTTTTTGAATTAAGTTTTTAATTATCCTCATCATGACATTGGAATAAGGGGAAATTAAGAGGAATGGAGGGCATCATGGAAGGCATTGATGAGGCATGGAGGGCATGAATCATGATATTTGTGGCATTTATGGCCTAGGGATGTCTTCCCAAGAAATGAGGTCACCTGATGATGCAAATATTCCATATTCAATTCCAAAAATAATTTTTCAATAAGTTTCCATGGAATTATTAATTGGGTCTTGATTTGGGTTAATTAGCTCTTAAGCATGTTTAAGCACTTTGTACACAAATTACTCAAATTGATCATAATACATTGTTATTAGTTCAAAATTTGATAGGATCAGAATTAGAAGGTGATGTCAGATGTGTTGGAACAATTTTCCCATTGAGGATTTTATTGACAAAAAATAACAAAGGCAAATGTCTCATGCAAAGAGATTTGATAGAAAAGAGCAGTCCAGAGCACCTAGGTGCAAAATTAGTATTTTAACTGAGAATGATTTGATCAAAGTTAGCTGGCCCATAAATTACATTTCCCCATTTAGTGATACCATGGATAAAATTAGCACTTGAATATGTCATTTCAACTCATTTAATGCATTTTAGTGTTTTTAGGCCAAATTGTGCATTTTGGGTAGAAATTGGCCAAAACCTTGATTGGAGGTCATTGGTGGCTAGATTTAGGTGTCTACACATAATACAATTCCAAAAATGAGAGGGTCAACTTCATATCCTCTCATGCTAGTGTCTATACATCCACCATAAATCACAAGCCTCATAAACAAGAATTTAAAATCCCTTCACAACTGTGGACACTCCATTTCCATGGTGCATAGTCTAAACAAGGTTCTGATGTTCAGGTGGCTCTCATAGATCTAGATGGGAAGAAATCCCTAGTTACATACATATTTTATTTCCCTTACACCAATAACCAAAATGAATATGAAGCCCTAATCTTAGGCCTATATTTTGTATTAAAATAGGATGTCAAGCAACAATAAATACTTGGTGATTCATATCTAGTGGTCAACCAAATTAAAATAAAATATCAATGCAAATAGTTATATTTAAATAAATACAAACATAGAGCATAGGACCTAATCAATTCATTTGAGGATGTCAACATCAGAACTATTTTAAGAGAATAAAACCAAGTGGTAGATTCACTAGCAACCTCAGCTACCAACTTAGCACCACTTTAAGAATCTAAGATTAGGAAATTTTATGTGGAGTTAGTACTTTGACCTTTGATTCCCAAAAATATAGAAAAAATTTAGGTCTTTGAGGATGATCAATAGATTATCCAATTAATAAATAATTTTAGGGATTTTGAATACCAAATTATAGATGAGGACTTTGGATGTCTAGAAGCAGTAGATTTTAGGGATGAAAACTTTTTCAAAGATAATTTTGGGATCAAGGAACACCCTCAGTATGTCAACATCAACTTAGCTTGTGTTGAGAGTGAAAAAAAAACTTTAAATATATATTTATAGAGTACAAGGATGTGATTTCTTGGACCTATAGAGATCTGAAAACTTTTGATCCCAAGGTAATCACTCACACTATTCCTTTGAATCAAGGGAGTAAGCCCTTTTGGTAATGCTAGAGACCAATAAATCCCATTATAGAACCCCTTACCCAGACTAAGGTTTGGAAGTTATTAGATGTTAGGATCATATTTCTTATCAAAAACTCTTCTTGGGTGGAAAACTTGGTGCCAATAAAGAACAATGGTGAGATTAAGCTATGTGTTGACTTCAAAAACCTGAACAAATCCTTAGAGAAAGATATTTATCCTTTACCTTCCCTAGATGAGTTAATCCATATCATTAGTGGGTCTAGATGATGTCCTACTTGGATGGATTCTTACAGTACAACCAAGTTCTAGTACAAGATCAAATGAAGATGGCCTTCACCATAAAGTGGGGAACTTAGGCTTATAAAATAATGTCTTTTATCTTTATCAATGCCAGAGAAAATTTCTAATGATCCATGGACTACGCATTAAAAGGACTTATTGGTAAGTGCATCATCATCTATATGGATGACCTCACTATATTTTTTAAAAATAGATAATATCATGCAAATCACCTACAAAAAGTGTATGATAGATGTAGAAGATATAGAGTATCCTTGAACCCAAAGAAGAGTGCCTTTGAGGACACAAAGGGTAATTTTCTTGGACATATAATCACCATGGATGGAATTTCCATTGATTTATAATGTATTTATGACATTTTAAATCTAACACCTTGAAATAATAAAAAATAATTTAAATCATTCTTTGGTAAAATCAATTTTGTATGCAAATTCATTTATGGGTTTGCATAAATTATCAAGCCATTGAATGATATGCTGAACAAGGATGCCAAGATAGAGTGGACAACTAAGGATAAGAGTTCCTTCCAATATATCAAGTCATTTATTACTCAATATCCAATGTTGATTAGTCTTGACTTCACCAAGGATTTCTTTTTTATTCCTTTTCTTCAAAGCATACCATTGTTGTAGTACTCACCCAAAAGGTAGATGATAATGAACACCCCATTATTTTTATGAGTAATAATTTAAAAGATGCATAATTAAAGTATTTAATGATATATAATAAAATATATGTGTTTTTCAAGGATATAAATAAGTTTATGAACTATATATTGATGAATAAAAGTTATGCCATAGTCCCAGACCTAGAACTTAAGCTCACCCTCAGTCAAAACTAGCTAGGTGAAAGAAGAGGCAAATGGATGGAAAAGGATACAAGAGTTTGATATTAATATCATAAAAACCAAGATGGTAAAATGCCAAGGAATTATTCAATTAATGAGTGAGATAAATCCACACATTTGGATTGAATAAATTCATGAAGTCTAAGTGGCAAGAGGTGAGTTGTATGCTCAAATCATTCACTTTCTACTCATAGGAGCATACCCCCTTAAGCTAAATAGACAAAAAAAAAATGTGATATTTGAGTCTCAATTATTCCAACTACATGATAAAAAGTGGATTCCTTTACCACAAAAACTATGAGGGCATCTACTTGAGATGTGTCTCAAAGGAATAAGCTCAGATATCTTAGACAACCTACACCAAAAAATAGGCAATGGTCATCCTTTTGGGACCAAAAGACCCTAAAATATATTGATAATGGGGTAATATTAGCCCACTGTTTTTAGAAATTCCTAAAAACATGTTAGGACCTACCAAGAATGCCAAGTCTTGGTAAGAGAGAGGTTAAATTTGTCATTCTGCTACACCCTATCATAGAGGGTCATACCTTTGAATAATGGGGTCTTGACTCCATTGGAGTAATCAATCCTAATTCCTATATAGGGCATAATTTCATCCTTATTACCAAAAATTATTATACCAGGTGGACTAAAATAGTGACCACTAAGTACTCTATAGATCAAGATGTCATTAAGTTTTTGGAGGAGTATATGTTGACCAGATTTGGCACTCCCATATATTTAGTTAGTGATAATGGATTATATTTTCAATTTATTGAATTCACTAAGTGGGCCTATGATAATTAGATAAAAATCAAGTTCTCTTCAAAAATATTACCCCCAAGGGAATAGAGTAGCTAAATATACAAAAAAGAACTTGATGGATGACATTAAGAACTTAACCCAGGATAAATTGTGAGAATGGCACCTACTATTGAAATATACATTATGGTTAGATAGAATAAGATATAAATAGGCCCTCAAAACTTCACTTTTCCTATTAGTTTATAGAAAACATTTTATTTTCCCCATGTCTCTTAAACTCCCAACATATCAGTTTATACAAGACTACATAAAGGAGGATATAATGATTCAGTCTAGATTGTTGTAAATAATATAGCATGAGGATGTAAGGACTGAAGCACTACAAAGATTTGGAAAACACCAAGGCATTATTAAAAGGTGGTTTGATAAAATATCTAAAACCAAGGCCTTTCATAGCTCAGACCTAGTTCTCCTATGGGATAAATCTCATGATAAAAAGGGATAACATAACAATTTCACTCCCTTATGGATTATACCATATCAAGTGTCTAAGATTTTAGGCAAAACCACCTTCCATTTGAAAGACTTTCAAGCTAACAACTTAGCCTTCCCAGTCAATAGGTAGATTTTAAAGCACTACTTCATGAATGATCCCACTGAGGATGTCTCTCAGTAACACCAAATGCCATGATAAAGTTAAAATTAGAATATGTTTTATTGATTTCATAGATAATTTTCCTACTTTATGTCTTTCACTATTATTAGGGTAGTTTTTACACTTTCTAGATTAATCTTTCCTAGTTTCTATATTTTTCCCTTAGGTTAGCTTTCCTATTTTCTAGAGTAGGTGTCTTTTGTTTTAGATCAACCTAATTAAGTCCTTCCTAAATTATCAAGATAATATCTAATCTAGTATGCTTCATATACAAGTTTGAGCTTATATACCAAATCCATGAGGCAGGTCCCAAAGGGAGAGTAAGTGAAGTAAGAGCCTAAGTGAAGTGCATAAACTAGTTGATTCTCAAATTTTTACATCCCTATATTTGAGATTTATAGGATTTAGGTATGCAATAATAAATAGACCATGGTCATATCACAATTGAATACTTTTATCAAGTACGTAAAAGTTACTCTCTTTAATACATACAAATTAAGATTTTTTTTAATTTCCTTGGGTCAAGCATGCTTTCCACACTAATACTTATTTTGAATTAACAACCATTGATATAGAGTCTAATAGTAGGGACATTCTAAAAAATATAATTTTGTTTCTCCCATATACCATCTCACAGTGGTTCCCAACCCTCTCTCCTATTTGTATTCTCAAAAGAGAGAGAGAGAGAGAGGATCAATACATTCCAAATAGTGATCAAATAATCCTAAATAAAAAATTTAAAGATTCTCAAAGACTCACATGATGAAATAATATCAATGTCTCATGCATCATTCAATTTTTTGAAGGGAGAAAAATGGGGAATCAAAGGTAACTCTGTCAAGGCTATAAATGCTTGGTTGGCAATAGAGCAATGCCTAAGCCCCTAAAACCTAGTTTATTCCAAGTATTTTATAAAAATATCAAAACAAGGATAAAATAAAATCACTATACCACACATAGACCCAAGGTATAATCAAGGATAATATGTTGCATGTTGTATTGGGGGCCTCTTTCATATTTTTGGTTTAATTATCTTTTTATGGTATGATCCATGCTTACTTTATAGTTTCTAACAAAATATTATGGGTTATTTAATATAAAAGAGTATTCCCCCTATGATTCACCATTTGATGTGTTCCAACATGACCCAATTTAAAAACTTTAAGCAGAGAACCACTTTATCAAGTAGCCTTTATTTTTTGGGATTGGTGGGGAAACTTAAGTTTATTTCTTAAATATTAAACTAAAATGATGAAAATTTTATTATTACAAACCAAAGGTATGTTTATGATTTTCTTTAATTACATATCCATCCTTTGTTTATTTCATGTAGGTCTATGTAATTTTTTTTAGATTCTAACAATTCATGTAGTTCACTTGTTTAGTCTAAAATCATGTTGGGTTTTACCTCTTTTACATATAGGTTGAAGTGTTGTTAATTTTTGTTTTATAGTATGTATATGGATATTTACTTATAATTATTTATACTTTTCATTCAAACATCTACCAATTCATAAAGGATTTCCATGTGGCATTCACTCACTTAATCAAATCCCCAAAGGCAAGTAGCATATGCATTATACTTCAATGTTCTAAAATGGTTTTTATGTTACTCAATGACCACCTGCCCATGAATTATCTAACACTTATAAATTTATAAGAAAGACTCTTAGGTGAGTAAAATGTTAGGATGATTCCAAGTGTCAAAATCCTACTCACCCAATGACTAGTAGATTATACAAAAACCTCAAGGTTAGTAGAGTAGTGACAATTATCCACGTGTCATAATCCCACTCACCAACAACTAATAGATTGAAGTTTAGTATAGTAAAGTACCTATGCCAATGGAGAAATAAAAACCATCCACATGTCATGATCCCATAGACCCACCATTGTCAAATTAGTTTGAGAAGTTTCTAAGTCTCCCAAATGAGTGGAACATCAAAATGTCACCATGTATCATCATATTGCTCACTCAAAACCTACACAGTTAAGGAAAGGAGTAAGTCACTCTTGGTATGATGAAGAAAAAACAACCCTCCATGTCTCATAATCTTGCAAACCCAAGGTATTAAATAAATAAATCAAAAAAGAATGAACTTGGGTAATAGTAATGTAATGCTTTTTGAGGAAGTAGAATATCACCAATTTCCAAAATGAGATGATAAATCACTTGGAGAAAAATAAATAGAAACCACCTAGTGTCGAGGACTATAAAATGTAATGACACTTCACTAGGTAAATTCAAAATACAAAAATATAAGAAATAAATCTAGGGCCATTGGTGTTATTAACCCACATGAATTGATTGAATAAGTACATTCAATTCAGTAGTTGTAAAGGATCCAAAAGTAATATATGTGATTAATGAAGTCAATTACAAATACATTTCCATATAATGAGTAATTGTTAGTGTGGATTAGAGATATATTATGATCAATAAATTCCATAGTTTTATATAGCCATAGCTCTTAGGTGTGAAATGGATTCTATTTCACACCTTCAACTACCCCCCTCTACATATTTCATTATAGGATCTAATCAATACAAAAATATAAGGTTCAATGAAGTTGCCCTAAATCATGAATTTAAAAATTATTCTACTATATGAGAGGAAGTTGAAGCAACATTACCATGTGGCCTTGAGGTTCAACTCTAATATTTTACATGAATATAAAGAGAATACCTGATGGTAATAAATTAGTAGGCCTACATAATGTTATGACAAAACCTGAGGTAATGCCTTGCATTGACCTATTAATTTGATTTTATTGTAAATGGCCAAATTTATATCAAAATCCTATATTTATACTAATGTAGTACCCTAACAACATATATTAGTGGGCCTACCTTTGAAAAATACTATGCGCTCCTTCCATGAAATGGCCTATAATCAATCCCTAGTTAATTTATGGATGTATGAAAATAATACAACCAACAAGTTGAGAGAATGGGCTAGTGACCATAGTACCTTCACAATTAGGGGCCCTTTTTTTCTATAACCATTTCCATCTTTAAGCCTAGAATCAGAATTGTTAAATATTTTATAAACTAAATTTATGGTTTCCCTAGTATAACCTACATCAATGAGGTTTGTATTCCCCTATTAGACACCATCCTCAATTCTACCAAGGACATAGCTATTGGCAAGATCCTTAGTGCTAATTCAATCATCCAAGTACTCAATTCAATAAATAAAGTAGATGACAACTTATATATGATGTCTTATCTAGTAGATGCCATAATAGGGATTGGTCATTCAAGTTTTGAGGAATCTTGGGACCCAGAAACTGAGTATCCTAAGAAGTGAATTTGTGATGAATTAAATATTCTTGATATACACAAATTTAGGAATAATATGACCATTCTAATCAATACCTTCTATCTAATGGAATACCAATTCATTTATGGTAAGGACATGCCTAGATTATGTAATCAAATCCAAAGAACCATTGAAAATATTGGTGATTATTGGCTTTATCCAGACCACATAGTCATAAAATTAGAGGGAACTAGGATTCATCTTATGTATCTTCCCTGATTAGTCCTAAACAAGGTGGTAGAGCATGAAATTGTAGCCCAACTAGTTGATTCTATGGATTTTAAACTAAGAAGTTCCAAACAAGGATCTATCCACCCACCTCCCATTAGCATTGGTAGGATCCAATACACCAGATGGGAAAATTTCCATCCAATGGGAAAAATCATAACACACTATGATTTCAAGTGGACACCTTACAAGAAATGGGATCCAAGCCATAGGGTTAGGAAGCACTTATACAGAGTCAAGGGAAAGGTGAAGATTAATTATGTCCATGTATCATATCCATCTGATGAAGTATTCATGAATGATTTGAATGATATAGAGTTACATATAATAATGAATAGGGTAAATATGTCTATTGTGGTAACCAGACACATGAAATATCATATAAAAACCACCAAGGAAGAGGATAGGAAAATTGAGGAGTATTGGGTTTCAAAACCTCCTCAAGGGTCCTTCATATAGGTTTAATCACAAGGATAAGATTAGGTTGGTTTATAATGATAAAAACCTATGGGAAGTGGAAAATAAAATATCTAATGGCCTCCTCAACATCCTATCATAGTGGTTATAATTGTATAAACCACCCTAGTGTCTACCCTTCCTTAGTCGACTACCACTACTCAGGGTCTCACAATTATAACTCAGTCTAGAGGGGTGTTCCGTATGTTGTATTTTCCTCCACTCATATCAATATAGAAAGTGATTCTCACATATTTCATCCCTCTTATTTATGGTTGGGCTCCATTCATACCCCTAATCTAAACCATTTCACCACTACCTCCAGCAATATCTCATTCCCCTGTATAAGTATCCACTTCCCCAAATTCACCCCCAATAGTCACTACTACTCTCACCACATCACCATCTATTACCCCATTAGATTCACCTACTATTTTTTCACCTCTTATAAAGTAAAATTATACTCCTACTAGCCCCCCTTTTGTATACCAAAGGAGGCAGGTAGCTCATTCAGATTCTCCTTAGGGCAATCTAGCAAAGGATACCTCATAATAAAGGTTATAGGGAAGAAAGGATAAAAGAAAAGATTCTAAAATGATAGAACCTATAAAGGTGATAGATAATGAAAATGAGTGGTTTATGGAGGAGGAATGGGAAGATAAAATAGATACATCATTATATGAAACCATTAGTGACACCATAGAAAGTGATCTTGATGATGATGGTTATTAGAGGAGACTCAATTAGGTGACATTGAGATCTTACAGACTAGTACAGTCTCAAATGAATTACTTCAGGACCCAAATGGAGATAAATAAGATGAAGTAGATTCTAAACCTCTAACTTATACACATGGGCAATCATTGAAACTATCTCTAGCCTCAACACCTCCCAACATAATAGTGGAACCTACAATAGAAGTTTGCATGGTTTATAATTCTCAAGTGGTAAGTACATAAGCTCCTCATTCTTTACCTACTATTTCAACTATTGTTCTAGTTATTACAATTGTTACAATGCCAATTCTACAAGCCCCATTCCTAACACCTATAATCAAGGTTGTGTTACCCCCCAACCAACTGTCAAAAGACCCTACTAGAGTTATTTTCATGTCAGTGATGGATTATTTACAAAATTTGGTAAATACCCCTCCTACTTATTCATTCCTTATTTCCTCAATCCCTCTATCCTCTAGACTCAATAAGTAAGTGTATTTTGAAGATTTGGTATCCACCATTATTTTAGCTTCCCCATTTACTCCCTCCTATCCATCCACTCAATTGGACCTACCAATTAGTCATGCATCCCAAATAGAAGTTGCAACCATTACAACACAGAAGGTGTTAGATAAATAATTGCTAATAATTGACACAGTGACCCCAAAGAAGGTCACTAGCTGGATAAGAGTTATTCCCCCTTTCCCTCAGTTGATAACCTCTTCTCTCTTGCCTATTCTCCCTCTAGGACAATCCCCATCTACAACTCCTATAGAGAAAGCATAGATTTCACAACAACCATCTACCTTAAACATTCCTAAATGGATACTTAAAATCCAACAAGTAGAATAAGGTAGGTAAGACCTAGTTATTATTGAATAACCAATAGCCAAATTTTATTTTGATAGAGAAATATGATTAAGGTCAAAAATAAAACTATAATGACTAAGGGATAGAAGGTAGAATTGGAGAAAATAGAAGATGTGTTATCTTTAAGAAAGAGAATAAAATTTCTCCCTTCTAATCTTTTTGATTATATAGAAGACCCATACACCTTTTTAGACTCTACATTAGGAGTAATAAAATAATTTTTTAGAGGCTTTGACCAAGCCATGGAGGCATTACAAGGGAAAAATAATGCATAAACTCTAAGGGACATCATGGATAACATGAAAGGATCATCTTGAAAGTTGTATGACATTATCTAATTAATAAGAAGTACAAAGAAGTCACATCCCAAGTGGAGAGATGTATTCACCTTTGATGATAAGATGAAGAAATGGCCTTGAATTACATATCCTTTAGGAGAGATACATTGATTACAAGGCATCAAGGAATGCAAAATTTTGTTCAAAAACTCACCAACTATGAGGATCAAGCTGTTACAATTTTAAGGGAAATCAAAATCTATGTTGTGATTAACCCAAGTAAGGAATTGATCTTTAGGGCCATATTTGAAGACCTTATCTAGACTACATAAAATAGTTTCAAGTTAGAGATCAAGGGCACAATATATAAGACCCAGGAGGACTTGTTATAATTGATAAATTTTTCTATAAGATAGGTCATTAAAAAAGAGACTTTTTATGTGGATCTTGGGGCTACATTAAAGGCACATAGATAATTGATGGATAGAGTTCCCCATCTCTTTAAAATACCTATTCTAGACTTTGAGGTAATTGAAATGGACTTTTAGGTCAGCCACACTCTCTATTTATAAATTTAGGTGAGCAAGAAAGCACCTCCAACTACCCTACCTCTGTCGGTTATTTTAGTTAAAACTACTCCTCATATGGTGGGGCTAACCATAGTTACACTATAAGGACTAATAGAGCCCAAGTATCAACAACTACAATGGCCTCTTCATAGGTAGTTACCATTTTAATTACATCAATTGATTATAACATAATGTTGTTGTAACAATTATTATCCCTTGTGAATGATTAGCTATGTCGTGGCTATGTATGTCCTAATGATGATGAAATTTTGAACATGGCTTGTGAGATGAGGTGTACCCATCCCAATCCTATATATACATGTATTTCTTGAATTTTAAATGAATGAGAAATTTTTAATTTCATTATAGATAATAAATCCTTTGAGTTGTTCTACAAGTTTGTGTTGTATGACTATCTCTTTCATTTATATGTGATATTTATTGTGTGCTTTACTTTAACTAGTATTTTAGTTTTTTTGATGTGTTATAGAAATTTTGAATATCTCTTGGATAATTAGTATGACCTTATCAATTAAGAATTTACAGTAGTAATTTTAGGTTGATAAATCTTGATTTCATGCAACAAGTTTGCTAAGCTAATCTTTAGATATATATAGAAGCACCATTTTGATGCAACTTCCTAGATTGAGCTATAACTAGTCGAAGGGGATTTTTTCTTGTTATCTATAATATTTTATTAAGAGATGAAACATAAATTTTAGTAATAAAAATATTTAGCTAATAAATTTCATTTAATTACATTTTTTTCCTTATACCTCCTTACTATGTTTGTTATTTCTATGTGCCAAAGCAACAAGTTGCAAGCATTAGTTTTTGGTGCTTGTCCTTATCCTAAATATAGCTAGAATGAACACATGCTCTCTATTTACATGTTTTATTTTATGCCTTACCTTTCCCTCTATTTTCAATTCCTTTAAATCATGCCCACTTTAGAATAGATCCATCATCACCCACCTTAAAGCATATCTAAGATTCACATTCATATTTGAACCCTCTGGGTTTAATAGTTACTTTTCCATCTGCCATTCCACCATATGTTACTAAAAAACCCAATACCCTAAAACTTATGCTTTGGATTGGATTTCACCCCCACTAATATCCTAAAACTTTAATGGCTACCTCATAAAGTTTTCCTGTGTTTGTATAAACCCCACATCAACAATCATTATGTGTGAGAACATAAGAGATTTACCTTTAAATTTTGTAGATAAATATAGAATAGTTCAAAAATATCTACAACCACTAAAATTTAAGAATACCTAAGCCTAAAATGGATATATAAAATTGAGCAAACTATCAATCTATTAAATAAATAATATATAGCCAAGATGAAAGAGTATAAGTTGTAAAATTTGAACATAGACCAACATATTGGCCAAAAGGACATTTTGGGGTCCATGAAAGAAGAAGGTAGTAAAATATATACATACCCAACATGAAAAAAGGTTTAAAAACATTGGCAGTTAGTAATTACCAAAAATGACACCAATAGATGCTTATTACAATCAAAATCAAATATCACAGGTAGTAAAACTATTGTGAGACTATGAATATATGTTTCCCACTATGTTGAGTGAATTCAAGGGGTTAGAGCCATATTTGGGAGAGATGCATAGTAAACTTAAAGAGTGTGAAATGCCAATCAATAACATGTAATATGGGTCAAATAAAAATATGAATATGAGTATAATTTTTTATATTCATCAGATGGTTGAGCTATGTATCATTTATTTGGTTGAAAATTAATATTGGGTAAGACCAATGGTGTTTAAACCTAAGAAAAAGGAGTAATCAAGGTGTTTAGTTACTAAAAATAACTAAATGATGAGTGATCAAAGTTATTAAAAGGCATTCATTATAATCATTTATTTATGGATTCAATGGGTATCATTAGATTTAAATCATAAAGGAGGACAAAAAAACTACTTTCATAACTAGATGGGGGTATTTCGCATAGGGTAGTGATGTTCATGTTAAATAACACAATAGTAGTGATCACCACATTCAAGGAATTAATTTATGATTTATTTAAATTGTAATTTGATGATTGGGTGGTATTTTATCTCTTTAAAATATACATGTAAAATTTGATACTTATGTTATAATGATGCAGAACCTTATGAATTGCACCAAATTGAAAAAGTTCTTTTTCACACTATTAAGAGTACCATTGGTATATGTGGTGTGTTAATCAATCAAGATGATATTTTAATTAAAATTTGGATTAACCCACACACCATCACATTGGACATGTGAAATTTTCTCAATCACATTGGGTATTACCACAAGTTTATTTGTGGTTATGAAGATATCACAACACCCATGGAGAAGCTACTGCACATGGATAATAAATTTAAATGGGAATCAATTTTCATAAATATATTTATAAAATTTAAAAAATTATGGTTATAATCTCCATTTTTTTTAACCATATTATAGAAAATAATTTTTTATATACTTATATTTTCAATCATTGTAGTTTCTTTTGGTGAACCTATCAATGTATCTTTTTCTATAATTACACATCCTAAAGAGTGAATGGGGATTAGGATTGGTATGAACATGGTAAATTATGAGATATTATTATCACATGATTTCATATTATATGTATTTTAAATTAATATCTTTTTATCCAATCATTTTAGAGTCCTCTAATGGTCTTTTCTTTCTTTTTTGTGTATCTACCTAGTTTCATGTTTTCTCTTGACTAACTCAATCCTGATTTTAGCTTCTATTTTGGCCCCTATGTTTAAAATGATATATTTCAAGTAAAATGTATTTTATTTTCCTTCTTGTGTCCATTTACAACCATATATTCCCTTCTTAATATAATTTTATGACCTTTTGTACTATATCAGCTCTATGTGATGTATTAGTACTTTGTCTTGATTATTTTACTATATTGATCAAGATAAATTACATATACATATTATATAGGTAAATTTTATGTGTTATATATATATATATATAGTCTCATTTTTATAATAAAAACATCCTTTATGCTTTTCTTATGCTAAAAATATATATTTTAGGAAAAGAAGAGGATTTATAGTATAGGATATTGTACTTGTGGAGGTCTATGTTTACACAAGATCATTAGAATTATTAATAAGCTAGATGTTGACCAATTTTTGACCCTGTAGGTCAAAATTGGGCACCCCTATATGAAAATTTGGCCTTTAAATCTTTTAGGGGTAAATATCATGTCATAGAGTGATCTCAGGTTTATTCAATGCAATATGAATGTTATTAGCTATGATCAGTTTGTTGTCAGGTCTTTTTACTTTCTTTGAGTCATGATAATAGGTATGAGTAGAGTTTAAAGAACATTTTCAAAGTGCTAGATCTTGCACATGCAATAGTTGTAGAGGAAGTTGACCATGTGGGTTTGTTCATCTTGGTTCAAAGTTCCTGTGTACTAAGTCGAAGGTCCTTCTTCAAAGCACAATCAAAGTTGTTCATGTTCAAAAAAATTCTTCAAAAACATTTTTGGACTTAGTCATTCAAGCTCGGCATTTTACTTCAAGTTTATCTTGTCTTTTAACTTTGGGTTTCCATAATTTTAAGACCTTAGGTTTTCCTATTAGGTAAAATTCCTTCAAAGTAGGTGTTCCAAACAAAACCCATAGTAAAAGTGTAAGTGTTCTTTCTTTTGGAGGTTTTGTTTTTGGGTTTTTTATTCAAGTGTCAGGAATTGTCTCAAACATTTTATCTAAAACAATTTCTTTGAATGATATATTTTTAAGCCAAATAGATCATTTGCAACTTTTTTGAAGGGCACTTCAAATTTTCTGAAGGGCACCTCCATCTTTTTGAAAAGTTCATTTTAAAAAAATTCGAAGGGCACTTCAACTTTTTCAAAGGGGTCACTTCAAATTTTCTAAAGGGATTTTTTCATAAAGTCAAAAGGTAATTTTAAAAAATCCAAAGGGTATTTTTTCAAGAATTTAGACCAAACAAAAGTTCCAAAAGGTACATCCCAATCTTTCTAAAGGGTATTTTTCTAGCAGGGTGCCCTATTCAAAAGTCCAAAGGAATTAATGTGGAAAAAGTGTCTGAAGGATTTATTTTAGGAAAAATCTTGAAAGAGAAGACTCGATGCAAAGAGTTAAATGAATTATCTTAGGATAAAATGTTGAAACAAAATCCTAAATGAATTTGTTTAAAAAAAATGTCCACAGAAATTGTTAAAACCAAAAATCCTAAAGGAATTATTTTGAGAAAAGTGGTCAAGATATATCTTCCTGAAGGATAGATCTGAATCCAAGTGCCCAAAATAATTCTTTGAAGGATATATTTTAAGAAAAAGTGTCCCACATATTGATTTAGAGGGTACTTTCCATGATTCAGAGGGCACCTTCCATAGTTAAAGAACACTTGGTAAAAGTTTGAAAAAAACTTAAGTCTAAGGAAATGTTCTAAATGAATAAAGAAATGTGATGGCCCTACAAACATCAACCCAAACTATGGAAAATAGCCATTAGAGTCAAAAATACTTGGTAAGAACCTAAGATAAAATATATAGGTAAAAAATGGCAAGATCCTGAGCATCTAGTGTAGACAAAACAAGTGAAAAATAGATAGGTCAATGGTTCAAGTTATTGCTAGCAACTGACCCAAATTAAGGAGATTCTATGAAATAAATGAACACAAGTGTCCATAGTATGGTTGGTAGTTAGAAAGGGTATTATCTAGATGTTGAAATGAGTCTTAGATATATTAAGTAGTGTTATATGTTAGTTTCCCCATTTAAGTTTCAAATGCTCTTAGATGATTTATGATGGAGATAGTTCCCTATGTAAATTTTAGAGGTTTTGCACCACTTTTTGCCATTCTTATGACTATTTTCAAATAATTAGACTCCTAACATGACATGACTCATCTCACCTCTATTCCAAATGTAATTTTAACTAATTTTCACTTGGTGACACATATCCAAGTGACTCTTGGACTTCCCTTCTCTCTATCTTCCCATTTCTTCTATAAATTTTAGCCTTTTTGCCATTGTATGGATAAATCCACTAAGGTATGGTGAATCCCTACCAAAATTTTGTCTTGAATCAATAAATATATCTATTTTTACCTCATTCAATAATTATCTAAGTATATGTGATGGTTATTGTCTTGTGTAAGTGTATCTTAGCTTACCTTCACATGTCAATTTTCCTAGTACCTTGTGAGTTCAAAGACTTCTCTTTATAGGTCAACAAGAAGTGTCAAATGGAGTTGCAGGTGTAGTGAATATATTTTCCAATAGTGTGTCATATAATTCTTATTGTCTTAGTCTTCCTATCCTAAGCCAATTCCAAGACCCCATGTTGAAATATTAATGCAAGAAGAAAGTTGTTATTGGATGTAGTGTATGTTAGGCTTCTCTTGGTTAAAGTACATGTCAAGAGTGTGAGTAGAGTAAACATTTGGTGCATCACCTCTAGTATAATAGGTTTAATTTTTAGGCTATTCTTAACCCTTTTCATTACCCAAGTTGTTAGTAATAGGAATATGAGCCTAAATGATGTATCAAGGGGAGCTAACCCCTAATCTAGATATCCACCCCCCAATAGGGATACCCACAGCCCTAGGGTGGTTCCATTATGTCAATTGAGTGAGGATAATATTGTCCCATCTCCTCATTGGGTACATTCAAGTGAAAACAATTTTTAGCATGCTTGGTGGGACTATTGAGTCCATTCCTTGAGGATTTATGGTGTTCTCCTTAAGACATCAACCTTTGGAGGCAATTCTAACAAACATCAATGGTGATTCCACGTACATACTATTGGTTGAGTAGCCTAGGTATACCAATTGAAGTTATTTTCTTTTTCCATACTCTTTTGTGAGGTGATTCATGGATATTTATGAGTTTGAGTTTGTTTTAACATAGGTTTAGGAGTTATGTCTAGCTTTGCCTCTTCCTCTTGATTATGAGCAAGTTATTATCTATCCTTGTCATGATCCTCATAAAGAATATGTTGGTAATGACTAAACCTATCAAGTTTGTAATCCATCTAGCCCACCTATCTCTCCTCTAAGCCATTCCATTGCTAGTTTCAAAATAACTCGTCTTGGTTACCAAGAATATATGTTAGACCTTGACACTAGGTGTAGTTATGGTAAAATTATCCATAACATTTGTGTCAAGAGTGTGAGGGAATATTTGGATAAAGTTAAAAAGGAATGGATCCCTATAGATAAATCTAGTTGGTCATGCCTTTCTAATGATATGCTCAATATTTTTGGTTTGATATTCCACCTAGAAGAAAGGTTGAGAACTTATGAATAACCTCTATCTTGGCAGCCTCAAGTTGTCCCAAATTCTTTGTTCTTTCTCCAAAACTTTTCCTCTTGGAAAACCATTCAATAAAGTGGCCAAGGGAAGGAAGATATCATGATGGAGTAGGTTTACACACTTTGGGAATATTGTGAAGAATAAAAAATGATTTTTGAATCTCACCTTGAAAGGGAAATTGAGTTGGAAAATCAGATGTGGATGAAACCTATCATGGCAGCTAAAGGTAAACTATCTAAACCCACTTCTCCAAATTGTAGTCAAAGTGTCAATCCCAAGGGAAACTATAGGTTTCCTAGACATATCTTTCACCCCTTCATCAACCTGTCAATCTCATGAATTTATCCTTGAACCCACCTTCCCTAGATGGAAATATGTGATGGCAGCCTAGGAGGAAAAGAACAAGTCATTTTCAAATGGATAAGTTGTTAGGGAAGAGAATTTTAGAACCATTCAAATCCCTCCCACTCCTCCTCAAGAATATATTGAAACCATCCTTCTACCCCTTCCAACTAATTAAGTTTCCCCTCCTAATGTTATAAATTGGCTTGCTACTTGGGAATCCCTTTTGGCCAAGTTCCCTATTTTTGAAGTACCCAAGGTTGATGTCACTAAGAGGGAGGATGAGATTGAAATATCAAATTGGATTGAGGATGAAGAAGGGTTGAGTGATGTTGAGGAGAATTCAAGTTGTGATAACATGAAAGAAGATTCTCCTTGGGTTAGAAAAGATGCCTTAGAACAAGTTCTCTTGGACTCTAAGGAAGAAGAAGAAATGGCCTTTTTGTCTCTCCTTTTAATGATGCAGGCTAGCCAAAAGATGATGACCTATGTAAAATATTTGAGAGAATATGTAATTAATTTGAAACTCTCAAAAAACCTATAAATCCCTTGGAGCTGAATAGTCATGAAAAGTAAGAAGATGTTGATCAAAAGAAGGACATGTGGTAGATTTACATGTAAATGTTCCAAGAGTATGAGGAGGAAAATACCAAGCTCCTAGACAAGAAAGCTCAAGATGAGAGAGAATAGATACATGTTGAATATCAGCATCATGAAGATAACCTAGATCATAGTAGAGCAATCTATGATGATTTTAGGCCTTTGGAGGGTAACTTAGAACTTGTCTCTACATCCACCTATGCAGCCACCTCCAACAATATTCATAAAGAATGCAATCAAGAAACACCTTCAAATGGTTATGATATAATTCTCCTTAAATAATTTGAAAATATTATGAGAATGGAAAAGGATGATGAGATCCTTCAAAGAGAGATGAACTTGCAACAAGCTGCTCCAAACATGGATTTTCAAATTTGTCATGTTAAGATGAAGGGGCAACAATTTGATGCATGATTTTAGGTTTAAAAGGATCTTTCTTACTTTAAAAATAAATGGGATATGGATCCATTTAATGGTGTAAAAAATAAAAGAGCAAAGAGGAAGCAAGAATCATCTAGTATCCCATCCAAAAAGAAACATGCCTTGCATCCTCACTCATCTAGTGGAGAAGGAGACCTAAGCTACTTTCATTTTAATATAGGAAGGGAGTTATAATCAAGATTAATGTACATATTTGTTTCCTTTCTAATATTTTTTATTTTTCATAAGTTCTAAGTAGCACATGTGTGTTTTCTTTAGTCTTTGTTGTGTATCTCTTTCCTTTGTGTGTTTGAGGTAGTCAATGGTTGTCTTGTTGATCAATATTTGAGTCAATGGTCAAGGTCTATTATTTACCTTAGTCCTTATATGACTCCATTACCAATGGACTATTTAATCTACAAATTTGGTCAGTATATTAGGCATACTACCCTTATGAGTCACCATTTTATTGACCAATTTTTTACCCTACAAGTCAAAATTGGGCACCCCTATATCAAAATTTGGCCTTTAGATATTTTAGGGGTAAATATCATGTCATAGAGTGATCTAATTTTTATCTAACATAATATGAATGTTATTATCTTTGATTATTTTGTTATCTAGGTCCTTTTACTTTCTTTGAGTCATGTTAATAGGTCTGAGCAGAGTTTAAATAACATTTTCAAAGTGCCAAATCTTGCACATGAAATAGTTATATAGGAAGATAATCTTTGGGTTTATGCATCCTAGTTCAAAGTTCCTATTTACTAAATCTAAGGTCCTTCACCAAATCACAAGAAAAGTTGTTCATGTTCAAAGACTTGCTTCAAAAACATTTCTGCACTTATTCATTTGAGCTCGACCGTTCACTTCAAGTTTATCTTGGTTTTCAATTTCAAGTTTCCATAACTGCAAGAGTTTGGTTTTCCCTATTAGGTAAAATTCCTTTGGAGGAGGTGTTCCACACAAAACCCATAGTAAAAGTTCAAGTGTTCTTTATTTTGAAGGTTTTGTTTTCAAGATTTTTGTTCAAGTGTCGAGAATTATCTCAGACATTTTGTCTGAAACAATTTCCTTGAAATATATATTTTCAAGCTGAAGGGGTCCTTTGTAACTTTTTCGAAGGGCACTTCAACTTTTTTTAAGGTCACCTCCATCTTTTTGAAAATGTCATTTTCAACTTTTCTGAAGGGCACTTCAACTTTTTTGAAGGGGTCACTTCAACTTTTCCAAAGGGACATTTTCAAAAATCTGAAAGGTACTTTACAAAAAATCTAAAGTGTATTTTTGTAGGAAGGGACCAAATAGAAGTTTTGAAAGGTGCATCCCAATCTTTCTGAAGGGTGTTTTTCAAGTAGGGTGCCCTATTAAAAATTTCCAAAAGAATTAATGTGGAAAATGGGATGAAGGATTTGTTTCGAGAAAAATATCGAAGGAGAAGACCTGATGCAAAAATCTAAATGAATTCTCTTGAGAGAAAATGCCAAAACAAAATCTCAAAGGAATTTGTTTGGGAAAATTGTCTGCATAAATTGTCAAAATCAAAAAGCCTAAAGGAATTCTTTCAGGAAAAGTATTTGAGACAAATATTCCTGAAGGACACCTCTAAATCCAAGTGCCCCAAATAGTTCTCCAAAGGATATCTTGCAAGAAAAAGTGTCCCACGCATTGATAAAGAGGGCCCTTTCCATAGTTAAAGAACACTTGGAAATTTTTTGAAAGAAACTTAAGTCTAAGGGAATGTTTTGAATGAATAAATAAATGTGATGGCCCCATAAACATCAATTTCAAACTATAGAAATAATCCATTGGAGTCAAAAATACTTGATGGGAACCTAAGATTAAATATATAGATAACAAATGGTAAGATATTGAGCATCTGGTGTAGACAAAATAAGTGAAAAATAGACATGTCGATGATTCGAGTTATTTCTGGCAACTGACCCAAATCAAGGAGCTTCCATGAAATCAATAAACATAGGTGTCCATAAGATGGTTGGAAGTTATAAAGGGTATTATCTAACTATCATGATGAGTCTCATGTTCATTGAGTAGTTTTATGTGTCATTTTCCTCATTTTAATTTTCAAACACTCCTAGATGGTTTATGATGGAGGCAAATACCTGTGCAAATTTTGGAGGTTTTATACCACTTTTCAGCATTCTTATGATTGGTTTCAAACATGTAGATCCCTGACTTAACATGACTCATATCACCTCTATTCCACATGCAATTTTAACTAATTATCACTTGGTGACACGTCCAAGTGACTCTTGGACTTCCCTTCTCTCTATCTTCCCATTTCTTCTATAAATTCTAGCCTTTTTGCCATTGTATGGATGACTCCACTTGGGTATGGTGAATCCCTATCAAAAAAAATTCTTGAATCAATAAATATAGTTATTTTTACCTCATTTAAGAATTATCTAAGTGTATCTGATGGTTATTTTCTTGTGGAAGTGTATCTTAGCTTACTTCACATGTCAATTTTCCTAGTACCTTATGAGTTCAAAGACTTCTCTTTGTAGGTCAGCAAGAAGTGTCAAATGGAGTTTTAGGTATACTGAATAGCTTTTCCAATAGTGTTTCTTAGAATGTCTATTGTCTAAGTCTTCCTATCCTAAGCCAATTATAAAACCCCATGTTGAAACATTGATGCAAGAAGAAGGTTATTATTAGATGTAGTGTATGTTAGGCTTCTCTTGGTTCAAATTACATGTCAAGAGTGTGAGTAGAGCAGACATTTGGTACATCACCTCCAGTAGAATAGGTTTAATTTTAATTCTATTCTTAACCCTTTTCATTTCCCAAGTTGTTAGTAATAGGAATATGAGCCTAAATGATTCATCAAGGAGAGGTAGCCCCTAATCTAGAGATCCACCCCTCAATAGGGATACCCATAGCCTTGGAGTGGTTCCATTGTGTCACTTGAGTGAGGAGAAGATTTTCCCATCTCCTCATTGGGTGAATTCAAGTGATAACACTAGATAAACTAGAGAGGCAAACCTATTATTTGGAGTCCCAAAATAAATATGATTATTTCTTCATCCTTTCCCTTTGATTCTCCTCCTACAATATCTCTCATATAATTCCACTTGAGCCAGGGGGAGGTTGATGCACTAACAAGTCAATCCAAGCTATAAATATATATAGCTTGGATTGACTTGTTAGTGCATCAATCTCCCCCTGGCTCAAGTGGAATTATATATATATATATATATATATATATATATATATATATATATATATATATATATATATATATATAAGATTGTCCCATCTCCTCATTGGGCGAATTCAAGTGACAACACTAGATAAAATAGAGAGGCAAACCTATTATTTGGAGTCCCAAAATAAATATGATTAGTTCTTCATCCTTTCCCTTTGATTCTCCTCCTACAATATCTCTCATATAATTCCACTTGAGCTAGGGGGAGATTGATGCACTAACAAGTCAATCCAAGCTATATATATATATATATATATATATATTCACATATTAGAGTAAAATGTTGATGTATTTTTATCCATTATTAGTTAATCTTATGTTATATTTGCATTTTAGTATATCCCTAGTTAGATAATTATTGGTTACAACACTTGGTTTAGATACTTCTTGGTTTAGATAGTTACTATATATATATGACTATCTATTTTACATCTTAGATATAGGTTATATTTGTTCATTATTTCCTTACATAGGATCCTTAACTAAATCCCTAATCCCCTATTTTCAAAAATCTCTTTCTTATAGCCTTCATCCCACTTTGTGGTGCTTTCAATTTTATAAATGTTGGATCTATTATAGTCTTATCCCCTTTCCTATATTAAGGGATATTTTTTTATTGTTGATCACTTTTTACCTACATATATTTTAGTGAATTTAACATGAATTTTACCCCATCATTGTGTTGAATAATTTTCATGTTTCTTTTTCCTAAATTCTTAACTTTACTGGTTTTTCATGCATCCCTTGCTTTTCAAATTTCATTTTTCATTCACATATACTTCAAAATCATTATATTAAGGTGAACACAATGTGAATCTTACCCCACTACTATGTTGGGCCAATTTCATGTTTTTATTTTTATATATTCTTAACTTTATTATCATTTTTCAAAGATGTTACCTCTTATAGTTTTTCTAGAAAGTTTTCGCCCACTTAGATTCAACAAGGGTTACTTTATTCCTCCTATGTCCACCATTGAAGGCAACCCATCATTGTGAAATTTCCATCAATATCATTCTATATTTATCCCATGCAACATGGATTAAATTTATTCAGATTTTGATATCAAAAATCTTGAAAATCATGTCTAATATATATTTAAAAATACTATCTCTACTCATTATACCATTTACAATCCTTCTAAAAAAGGAAGTCATAAAACCATTATAAAATCCCTATTAATGGTTGGAACATCACATCATGTTCATCAATATTCATATTAGTATAATAGAAAGCAACATTATTTTAATATCTTTTAATACTGATATTGAAAATCATGACTGGTGTATCAAAGATCTTGACTCAAAATTGATCTATGCTTGAAATAGGGATGGAATCCTTAAAAAACTTAATAAATATACATATTTAGTTAATTATTCCAATTATATTATTTCTCTTAATACTAAATCACTTAATATATATCCTATTAATCCTCCTCTTATTAACAATAATACTATAATCTTACTTTAAAATATACTATAGATAATATGTGAATCCTTGTTAAGGTCGTATATCAAAAAAACTTACACAAGAGAAAAATATGAATCAAATACTCTAAATGAAAAACCACATATTATAAATATATAATCAACATCATTAAGAGGTTTATATGAACCCAATAAACATTTCACACATACTCCTCTTACAAATATTTGTATAAATCTCATTGCCCAACTTATTATTTGTGAAAAAATGCTTCAAACTCTCCAAAATGAAAATGGATATGTGATCTAATAGTATAAACAACTCTATTTTCATGAAATTAGAGAAATAAAAGACCTATTTAATACTCTATTCAAATAACTACAATATCATGACCTTGCCAAAAATAGCCTTGGTAACTCTATCAATGCCAAACAATTACCTAAATAATATTCCCATGACTTCATCAAGTGATGTAAGTATTTGGCCCATAAACCATGAATGTGACATGAGTGAGTACAAAATTTTATAACTTTACATTCCTTATTTAAAAACCCCACTTCAATATAAAGTAAGGTCCTTCTCTCTTAAAACATTAGAAAAAGCATTTAATGTAGTTAATGTTTTTTTCATATTTACCATTTTGAACCTTCTTAATACATTAGTGGTGAATATTTGCAACTGTTATATAATATAATAAATATCACCACTTCTTATAATTGTTTCCATAGAAAATGGATATGTGATCTAATAGTATAAACAACTCTATTTTCATGAAATTAGAGAACTAAAAGACCTATTTAATACTCTATTCAAAGAACTACAATATCATGACCTTGCCAAAAATAGCTTGGTAACTCTATCAATGCCAAACAATTACCTAAATAATATTCCCATGACTTCATCAAGTGATGTAAGTATTTGGCCCATAAACCATGAATGTGACATGAGTGAGTACAAAATTTTATAACTTTCCATTCCTTATTTAAAAACCCCACTTCAATATAAAGTAAGGTCCTTCTCTCTTAAAACATTAGAAAAAGCATTTAATGTAGTTAATGTTTTTTTCATATTTACCATTTTGAACCTTCTTAATACATTAGTGGTGAATATTTAAAAATGTTATATAGTATAATAAATATCACCACTTCTTATAATTAACCTCCACAACCCAAACCAATAGTATATCCATCAAATAATTTAAAAATTACAAATAATTCCAACCCTACCTTCCCAATCTAGAGCCTTCAAAAGCTCAATAAAATCAGGCTACTTTCTAGGCCTTTAAGTTCTAAGCCTCTTCCACCTTGGTATAATCCTAACAAGTTTTTTTGTTTCCATGCTATAGGTGGTCATTCTCATTAATTATATTGTGAACTTACTAAAATTGCTTATGACTTAATGTTAAGGGAATTATTCAATCATGAAAGTATCACTAAAAATTCTATCAAGAATATATCAAAGTTTTTTAATTTCAATCTATTGTAGGTTTTTCAATTATGTCTCCAAGGTGACCAATTTTTTTGATGAGGTGTCAAGTGTGTTAGATTTACAATGACAAAGTGTGATTCAGTGTTCCTGCATGGTTCTTTAGTGTTTGACTTAGTGAGGTAACTAATGGATGATATTGATGATATGGCCATGTTACAAAGACGTTATGGGGTGTTATTAGTGCTTAGAGTTCTTATGGAAGTGAATGGATTTCATCATAGCAGTCCTATGAAGATCTAAGTTCAAGTAGTCATCTTGACAAATAAAGCTGAGTGAGCTGATTGATAACATCATATTTCACATGTATGAAAGTTTCAGGATTAATTTTCTACATGGATGGATTCTATTATGAAAGGTGGTCATATGGTTGAAATTTTATGTCATGAATTTGAGCATAGTAAAACTTATTAAGGTGCAAATTTGGCTTCTCAGAACAGAGTTCAACAGTGTTCACTAAGTTTCTATAATTAGCCAAATTTACAAGAGGAGATCTATGGCTATAATTTAATTAGGTGATGAATATCTATGGTTATCATTTATATGATCATATAAGGATCCAATAGTGTGGATCAAATTCAAATGGTCAAGATTATATGCACTAGTGACATGTGTCACAATCATGGAGCTTGAGCAGGAGATCTAATGACAAGCATGAAATCTATTAGACAATGATCTAACTGAGCATATTGAGTCAAATATTCAAGATTTCATGATGGGATTTCAAGTGGAATATCTTGATTGGATTAAAATAGTCAATGTGTTTATAAAGCACACAAAACTACCAAGTAGTGGAAGGTCTTTGGTGACTGGATGCAGGGTGTGCAAAAGGCACGTAGAGCTATCAAGTGCCATAATCATGGGAGCTCTGATTTAAGATCAATGGTGAAAATTTATTTATAAATACTAGGCTAATGAGAGGAGATCAATGGTGCGTATTTTTCCATATTTTCTAGGGAGCACAAGATGAGTTTAAGGTGCTCGATGTTTAGTGTCTGAACAGTGATTGTTGGAGTTCAAATATTCAAATTAACAAGGGAAAACTAGTGCTCAATTTTTAAGATATATATTTTGATCCAAGATTAATTTATTAATGCATTAAAAATAAAATTTGTAGAGGACTTCAAGGCACATCTAGAGAATCTAGTTAGAAGGTCTGAATGTTTGTATACTCAAAGTTACAAAGCTTCAAAGTTGACTATTTGTTAGTTCATGTTGTTTCTGTGTACAAAATAATGTTTGAGCAATTTGTGTTTTAGCAGAAAAGTGTTTTGGTAGGAATAATCACCTTAAGATGCAATAAGGAGTGGACCCATGTAATTTAAAGTGATCTTATGTTATTTATTTGCTTGATGAAGTGTTAAATGGGTGAATATGTCTCCATGAGATCTATAAAGTCTATTAAGGCCTAATTGAAAGGTGTAGCTACTTAAGTGTGACATGTAGTTGCTATGGCCAACCTGTGAGAATGTATTAAGCCATGTTTTAGCATGTTTTATATCTTAAGGGTTAATTCAAGTATACTAGCTGACCTAGAAGTTGTTAATCATGAAAATTATATAAAGAGTGGAGACCAAGGCAATGGTTTCTAGACTTTATAGGGTAGAGTAGTGCAGATGTGATATTGAGTGAAGGAATATTTGAAAGAGAAGGTACAAGTCAATGAGGACCATCAAAGAGAAAAGAGGATCATTCATGTTTATTTGATCAAGTTGATGAATGTAAACACATAGGTCATTGGACTTAATAATCCTAGAAGAGGTAGATTAAGCGAGTAAGCCCTAGAGGCTGATTGAGTGAGTGTGTTTAGTGGATGGATTAAAGATTTGAGCAAGTTGAGGATTGTGTGAATGACCTACAAGTCATGTTAATAATGGTTTTATATAGTTTTTATAGGTTTTCTAAATGTGTTTGTGATTAGAAGTGAAGATTGATCCAAAAGGTGTTTTGGATGCATTGATTGTGTATGCATGTTTGTGAGAGTGTAAATGGAAAGAGTGCAAGTAAAAAAGTCCATCATCAGGTGTATAAGCCATCAGATCAGAGGTGGATAATATATCATAGGTAATTAAGTTGGTATTTGGTTTCTTAGGGGGCTGTAGCCTCCTTTCTAGTTGGAATTAGCTAAAGGTCAAGTGGGTGCTTGAATAAATTGAGGGTGGGTGTTCCTTGATCAGTTGATGTTGGTCTAAATGTTGTATCCTTTTTTATAAAACTGTAGTTCATCTTTCAAGGTTTAATAAGTTTTATCTCCAAGAGGGTTTCCCACATATATGTTGTGTTCATGTGATATATGCTCTTATGTAAGCATTGGATGTATGTACTTTCATGTTTATGTTGCTTGATCAAGTTGATGTGTGCTGAATATTAAAGAATTAGGAATTGAATTGGATTACCTTACATCATTGGTTCACCCCCCCTCTCAGTTATTATACCTCTAATAGTTGGTATCAGAGCAGGACCTTCTTTGTAAGTTTAACCACTTGAAGGTGATCCAAGGTACAATATGGTTAAGTAGTTGGAGAAAATAATCAAAAGTTGAAGGCTCAAGTGAAGATTACTTATGCATGCCTAAAATCAAGCGAAAAAAGTGTAATCAGCTCAAGGCACTTATTGAGAATTACAATGGTAAGATGAGAGAGTATGATCAAGAAGAAGTTCAAAATAAGATCATGACCTCAAACTTTAAGGCTATTACAGATGATTGTATCAAGCTCAATAAGGAGCTATAATCTTTAAATGCAAGCTCAAGATCAAAAGATGATAAAGATAAGATCAACATTATTGAGAATAAATTAAGAGTTACAAAGACTAATTTGAGTTCAAAAGAGGAAAAATACAGACATTTGAAGACTCATTTAGAAGATACTAATGTCAAGTTGAGTTCAAAGCAAGGTGAGCATGATGAGTTGAAATGCAATATTGATTATATAAATATTATTGAAGAGAAAACATGTAGATTGAAGGATGACATGGATAAAGAAGTAAAATGGATAAGAAGACCATCCAAGATCTCAAAATTTAGTTAGAGGTTGCAAGTTCAAGTATGAGAGCTAAAGAGGATGAGAGCATTCAATTGAAAACCAAGCTAGATTCATTGAAGGATGAGCATGAAAAATTTGTTGTCAAGATAAATAGGACTAAGAAAGAGAAAGAGAGGTTATTTCAATACAAAATGATGCAAGCACCAAGATCAATAAGACAAGATCCATCAAGAAACCAAGTGCCATGAGGTATGAAAAAAATTTAGTGGTCATTATTTTACTTATCATAGGTTTGGTCATAAGGCAAGAAACTATAGAAGGAAGAATAGTTGGTCAGCTAGAGGTATGAATAATGTAGTCTGCTATAATTGTCATGACATGGGACATATTGCTATATTCTACCCTAGAATGCATGGGAAAATATTAACCCAGGTATGGAGACCAAAGACATTTAAGCTTGAGCATAATGAACCTAAGAGACAAGATGGTATGTTTGTTGAGATTCATAATATTCATTAAGCAAAAGGTATGAATGATGTTATTTGTTTCATTGTCATCAAGTTGGTCATATTTCAAGATTTTGTACAAGAAAGATCTTAAATCATAAGGAACATGGACATCCTAGTGTGCTCAAGAAAGGTCAATCCTTGGTATGGAATCCTACGGAAGTGAATACCAGAAAAACTAATTTAGTTGAGTTGAAAGATCAAGATGAACTTCATGCTAAAGTAAAAGAAGAATCAGATATGAAGAAGATTCAGGAATGCCAAGAGAATGTGTCATCTATCTAGATTGAAAAGGAGAATCAAAATTTAGATCAAGTCAAGATCAAATAGAAAACCAAAGTGCTAATTGAGGATAGTTTTGAGTTATGTATGGATCCAAGAGAACATCTTGCTATTATTGAGAAAGTTTCATGCAAAGAACATCAGTTTTCAATACCCATTGATGAGGTTGTTTTTTCAATTGAAAAGGTATGTCATGAATATTTATTGTCTCCATATGTTATCAATTCTATCTTAGAACAAAAGGATAATATTGTAGTGGATGAACATGTTGCTTCTCTTAAGCTTAAGAAGAATAAGAGGAACTATCAATTTTAGATGACCAAGGAGGAGAAGGAATATGAGGAGTTATGGTCAACTCCTAGTTTCACATTGTTCTAGGACATTGTGAGTCAAGGTGTCACTATCTAGGCTTCAAAGAGACATTGACAAGCAAGAGGAAGCATGATGGATACTAGTTGAGATTTCATTGATGTTACAGGATAAGAATATCATTTGAAGATGTACATGATGTGAGGGAGAGCATATGTGAAATGTTATAGTCATGGTTAACATATGAGGAAGTTTGATGATTTGAAGGTTATTACTTGATGAGTTGTTCATTTCAAGATCTAGACTGCAAGTATGTGTGCTCAATGTATGTTCAAGGATTTTGGTCCTAAAGGTTTGCAAGTAGAGTATGGAGGTTTCCAAGTGTCAACAAAATAAATATGAGTTTTCAACATGATTTTTTTACATATAAATGTGTGTTGACTCCATTCAGATGTGCTACAGGTGATTTTCTACTTTGAAGATCTTTTGTGTGCAAATTGAAGCTTTTTGAGTGATTTCAAGTTTTTCCAATTTTGGCTTAAGGACAATCGAGTCAAAACCTAGTTGAAGGGTCTATGGGTTCTCTAAGGTGTGTGACCTAATAAATTAGTCTATAATTGTGTTTTATTAACCTCCAAGTGTGTTATAATTTTCAAGTGTTGATGTTGATTGAAAGGTGGTGAGTTGACTAAGTTTCGTTTGAAAATCTACTATTTTTGCCCATGCTAGTTTTTTTCCTAAGAAAGTTGAGGTATAAGGTAAATTTATATATTGAAATGTAAAAATGAGTTGTCAAAAAGTGTTTCACAGTCATATGAAAGTGTGTGGTGTCTTTCATGGATGAGTATTTGTGTAAACAGAGGGTTAATTGGCCAATAGGTTTGTGAAGGAGCTATGGTATAGAAGCAGAATTGGAAGATGATTTTTGGCATGAATGAGGGGGCACATGATTTTACTTTATATATGAAATATCAAGATTTGAAGGTGGATACAAAGAAATATATGAGTGTTTCAAGTTCCAGGTAGGGCTACTAGGCCTCTAGGCAAGGCCAGTGAAGATAAGAGTCACCTTTGGTCATTTTTCCCAAATGAAAAAGGTATGGTTGTTCCTAAATGAGTTCGTTAATTATTTTTTTGCATCTTTCTTATTTTAAGATTTGCTTGTTCATTTGTTGATAATCATGGAGGTAGCATGAAGTGATAAGGTATGAAGGCAAGTGTGTTGTTTCATCATGGTTGGAGATGGTCTAAAGATGCTCAAAAGATGACTAAGATCAGAAGCTATGTATAATCAAACAAGAGTGTATTCATGGATCATGTTTAAAAACCCAAAGGTAATAAAAGGTATACAAAATGTTAGGGAGAGTATGTATCATCTCTCAGAGGTGGTCCTTTCCTATTATTGGTCCTTGAAGTCTTTTTAGGTCTGTAAGATAAGAAGTTGAGCCCACTTTGTCATTATATCAAAGGGGGATAAAGTGTTTTGTATTGGTGTTGAAATCAATGACAAAGGGGGAGATTTTTGGAGGTTTTTTAATGATGTCTCCAAGGTAACCAAGGTTGTTGATGAGGTGTCATGTGTGTTAGATTGACAATGACAAAGTGTGCTTCAATATGCTTTAGTGTTCCTGCATGATTATTTAGTGTTTGACTTAGTGAGAAAATTGATGGATGATAATGATGATATGAAAATGTTACAGAGACCCTATGGGGTGTTATGAGTGCTTATGAAAGTGAATGGATTTCATCAAAGCAGTCATATGAAGATCTAGGTTCAAGTAGTCATCTTGACAAATAAAGCTGAGTGAATTGATTGATGATGTCATATTTCACATGTATGAAAGTTTTAGGAGTATTTTTCTACATGGATGGATTCTCTTATGAAAGATGATCATATGGTTCAAATTTCAGGTGATGAGATTGAGCGTAGTAAAATTTATTAAGGTGCAAAGTTGGCTTCTCAGAATAAAATTCAACAGTGTTCACTAAGTTTCTATACTTAGCTAAATTTGCAAGGGGAGATCTACGGATAGCGTTTAATCGAGTGATGAATATATATAGTGAGAATTTAATCTAATTAGATAAAGATCCAATGTCATGAATCAAATTCAAATGGTCAAGATTGCATGTACTAGTGACATGTGTCACACTCATGGAGCTTGAGTAGCAGATCTAACGGTGAGCATGAAATATGTTAGATGATGATCCAACAGAGCGTATTGAGTCAAATAGTCAATATTGCATGAGGGTATTCCAAGTGATAGAGTTTCATTGGAGTTAAATAGTCAATGATCTTATAAGTCACATGGAGCTACCAAGTGGCATAAGTTCATTGGTGACTAGCTGCAGGGTGCGTAGAAGGCACATAGAGCTACCAAGTGGCATAATCATGGGACCTCTGATCTAAGATCAATGGTGAGCGTTGTTTGATAAAGACCAAGATAATAAGAGGAAAGCAATGGTGGGTATTTTTCCATATTTTATAGGGAGCATGAGATGAGGTCAAGGTGCTCGATGTTTAGTGTCTGAATAGTGACCATTAGAATTCAAATAATCAAATTAACAAGGGAAAACTAGTGCTTAGTTTTTAAGTTGTATCGTTTGATCCAAGATGAATTTCTTAATGCAGTAAAAATCAAAGTTATAAAGGACTTCAAGGTATATCTAAAAAAATCTAGTTAAAAGGTATGAATGTTTGTACAGTCAAAGTTATGGAGCTTCAAAGTTGACTATTTATTTGTTTTATGGTGTTTTTGTGTACAAAATAATGTTTGAGCAATTTCTGCTTTAGCAGAAACATGTTTTGCTTAGAATAATCCCTTGAAGATGTCATTAGGAGTGGACCCATGTAATTAAAATCGATATTATTTATTTATTTGCTTGATGAAGTGCTAAATGGGTGAATGGGTCTCCATGAGATCTATAAAGGCTACTAAGGCCTAATTAAAAGGTGTAGCTACTTAAGTGTGACCCATAAATGCTATGGTCAACCTGTGAGAATGTATTGAGATGTGTTATAGCATGTTATATATCTTAAGGGTTAAGGCAAGTCTATTGTCTAACCTAGAAGTTGTTAATAATGAAGACTCTATAAAGAGTGGAGACCAAGGCAATGGTTTCTAGACTTTAGATGTTAGAGTAGAGTACATGTGATATTGAGCAAAGGAATCTTTGAAATAGAAGGTACAGGTCAGTGAGGAACATCAAAGAGCAAAGAGGATCAGTCATGTTTATCTGACCAAGTTTATGAATGTGAACACATAAGTCATTGGACCTAAAAGCCTAGAAGACACAGATTGAGTGAGTGTGCTTAGTGGATGGATTGAAGAGATGCGCAAGTTGAGGAGTGTGTGTATGACCTACAGTTCATGTTTTTGATGTTGTCATAGAGTTGTTGTAGTTTTTTTGATTGTGTATGTGTTTAAAAGTGAAGAGTGATCCAAAAGGCTATTTTGGATGCATTACTTGTGTATGAAAGTTTGTGAGAGTGTAAAGGGAAAGAGTGCAAGTAAGAAAAGTCCAAGCCTTTTGGATGCATTACTTATGTATGAAAGTTTGTGAGAGTGTAAAGGGAAAGAGTGCAAGTAAGATGCATTACTTATGTATGAAAGTTTGTGAGAGTGTAAAGGGAAAGAGTGCAAGTAAGAAAAGTTCATCATCAGGGATGGGGTAGAATGGTAGAATACATCAAATCTAATCCAAAGGATATTTTTATATGGTTTGGAGAGTAAATCCTCTATTTCCAAACTATTTAATGGATGTAGAATGGTAGAATACATCAAATCTAATCCAAAGGATATTTTTATATGGTTTGGAGAGTAAATCCTCTATTTCCAAACTATTTAATGGATTTGTTACCAAAATATGGTTTGGAGAGTAAATCCTCTATTTCCAAACTATTTAATGGATTTGTTATCAAGTTGCATGGAGATCATTTGCATTGGATCGATGCATATCAACTCGTAACCAGCTCAAGCGAATCTTCGAAACCAACTCCAAACAAAACAAAGGAGCATACACATGGCCGAAGCCACGGTTGAGATTTTACAACAAAGGCTATTTAAAATCCTTTATTCCATGGTTACCGGAAAATGTGGGATTTAGATCCCTTAAAATAAGATGACTTGCCTTTATTAGACATGACCGAGTTTGGGGATTCAAACCCTGTTATAGGATGATGGTTTTGATGGAATCTCGTAGTTAAAGATTGCTAGTTTTGATTGAGCAGAGGTTTTTGGCAGCTGAGAGGGAGAGCCCGTGTATTTTGCTTTGGCTCTTAAGACATGGATGAATGGGCGGAGTGACCATGCCTATCATGGAAATCCATTGGCCATGGGCTTGATATCAGTCTGGATATAGCAGGACCGAGTAGAGAGAAAGTTTCATTCTATCTTGAATGGCCCTTTGGCCAAATGGAGATGGACATGACGATCTTCGTATAGGTGTAGTCTCGAGCAGTTCTGGTCTATTGTGGAACAAGGTCATTGGCGCCGGGTAGGGCCGAGAGGAGAGAGATGTTCTTAGCTTCTTCATTAAGCATACCATCCATGGGGATCGACCATGGACGTAGGCCATACACGTATTTGAGAGGACCTGTATGGACATAACGCATAATCCATTATGATGGACGTTTTAATTTCGTTGAGACACGGCATTGTGGGCAATGGAAGCAAGAGCTCACCGTAAGAATGTGAGTCAAACTGAGCCCAAAAAAACTCGAACCTACATTTTTATGCTTGGCTGCAATTAGATTGTCCGTAGGGCTATATTCGGATAGAGGGTCGAGTCAGAGAATGGAGATGACCTTTTATACAGCCTTTTGGGCTAAGGACACAAAAGGATCTGTACGGACATGTAGCCGAACTGAGTCTATTTCATTATTTCAGCTGATAAAGGTCGTAAGGCCATGACAGTTGATAAAGAGGAATGTGAAACTCAAAAGATAGAGTCCATCATTGCACAGGAGTCCAGTCTGGGAGAAGATGCTTTCCCAATTAAGGGCCTGATGGCCATGGATGCATGGGTTGAATGCACAAATATACATACTGAGTTTTTATATTGGTAAGGCATCCCTTTCAGCCAAGAACAATGCATTGTGGGATTTAATTGCCACATTTGAGATGATTCTCATTTATTCTATAAGGCTGTTAAGCCATGGTGGAGGGTCTTGTTAAGCAAAGCCGTGTTGATGCGTGGGCATCAACTTGATAAGGCCTGACTATATATGTTGATTAGGCTATTAAGCTACATCCACAGTGGGGATACATCATTACAGCAATGAAGTCCAAACTGCATGGGTGCTAGGCAGGGAATATGTTAGGTCGTGAGAAGGTAAAAAAGACACGCAGTCATGAACATGAAAGCTGAGACGTCTATGATAGTGATGGCATATCTGGTAGATCGAGCCCGAGTCAGAGTTAGTATGTCTATGTGATGACGTTGTATGGTATGTGTTTATTTATAGACCAAGCCTATATTGTTCTTCTATTTTTTATAGTTTGTGGCTATGGAAGGAATATTTGTGCAAGTGTTATAAGGAAATAATATGCTTAGTTTGGAAGGCCCTATGGCCATGAGCAGATGTATTCTTTTCCTTACAGTTTTTTTTTAAACAAATAGTGACTCGTGATAGGCAAGGGAGAATGTATTTGAGTCACTCTATATCGATATATAGAAAGACTTACTTGTGACTATTTTTTATTCATTGCCTTTATTTGTTTTAAGCCCTGTGGCCCAGAGGGATGTAAATTATTATAGGCTTATCATTGGAGTTTCAGATCTGTCAGAAGGTAGAACACTCCTTAAGGTCATTATGCCCTTCAAATATTTTTACAGATATTCTGAATGGATAATTACCCGAAAACATAGAGAACAAGGCAACAGGGGCTACCGAATGTGATAGATGAATTACAGAGTCTTCAAAATTGGTTTCAACACTATGGCAAGTTCTAAAAAAATACATATTAATGTAAGTTGGTAATTATTGGCATTTGAATCATTTTTATACTAGATCAGATTGTGGTTCAGCAATCCTGAAGAAGTAGCCCAAATGATGGGTGAACTCCATTATCATGTCTTGTGTTAAGTATTTCATTTCAATTTATTCTAGTTTCATTTATTTCAGTTCGTGAATGAATTAACAGAAAAATAGAATGAATTATGGGAAGTTAAAATATGACACAAAAACATGGAGTTTTAGATCGATAAATGAATGGTTAAAGTTTTTTATAAACACTTTTATTCATTTTCAAAATTTCAGTATCCATTTACGAAAAACTATTTTACCCGATTTACAAATCAAATTTGGTATCAGAGCAAGTGGATACAAGAACTTGCTTCAGTTTTGATATACTTTAGTTTAGAGTTTTTATCAGATTTTGGTTTTGATTCTGTTATTTGAGTTGACCATGCAAGAAGGCTAGTGCAAATAGAAATTGGAAGGTGTTCCAATTCACTGAAAGAAGACAAACTTCTAACAACCAAGCATCTAGAACCACTAGCCCTACAAGGTCAGCATAGATGAAGAACACAACACTTTGACACTTGAGGTGTGAGATGGTTTTATGAAAGGAACAACCTTTCCTCCTTGGGAAGTATTCAAATAAAATGCAAGGTATTTTTAGTAATGCATATCTAAGAGGAATCAGTTGCAGTTTGATTCCCAGTCTTACATAGAGGACATATGAGGTATGGTTATGGTCTGATTTTATATTGGTATTGGCACAATATTTGAATCTTTGATAACCAGTTGTGTAGACTTTATATTTTGGATTACTAATCATATTATGGATGCCTATGTCCTTGATTATAAGAACAAGTGAAAATACCAGTTCCATGGTAGATATAGAAATGGCAAACAAGGCATTGTTCAATATTGAATATTTTAGCACTTTGAATTTTAAGTTTTTAACTAGTTCATAAATTGGTAATGGTATGTTTCCCAACTTTGTTAAATAGTTGCAGAAAGCAACATGAAGTTATTTAAGATACATACAATATGCTAGCCATTACTGAACAGGTGTACGCCATAGTTTCTTCAGAGGTATAAATTATTCTCAAACGTAACTATGTTTGCACATTTTTTGTTTGAATCATTTATGTAAGGTTGTATTGAAAGTAAAGTATGTCTTTATTTGGAATTGTTTTTGAAAGCATTTGAAAATATAAAATTGATCATCTAACTCTTATTGAGATAGAGTTGAAAAGATGAGACCACTTACTATTTAGTTATGAAAATTGTTAAGAGGGAACATCCCATATTAGTTAAATGGTTTACTTGAATGGTTTTGATAAGCATAGTTATGGTATGCCCAGTTACTCTTCAAACACTATTTCAGGGATTTCCTAACTACTTGGATATAGGAAATAAAATTGATAACCCTTGTGTTTGGAAGGATATTATTTTTGCTATCTTCCATTTATTTTTTCATTGTGATAAGATTTTGGAAACTAACTCAGTTGGATGAGTTGTTGAGGTATGAATCAAGGAGCAATCATATGGTGAATGAAACCTCGAGATGGGTTTTAAATACTTGGTTTCTTATCACATTTTTAAATGATATTTGCTTATAGATACTTACAGATTTATGAGTTATAAAGAAGCTCTTATTATGTAAATTTTCCAAGTTAACATTGGAGTTTGACAGGTATAGAAAAAGATTTGAGGGACACAACAATTAATTATGTTTTTTGTAGGTCCCTTGATTATCCCCAGGTATGATGTGTATGGTGCAATATTCACCTTAGGATAGATAAATCCATTACATAATTTTATACTTGACATTGTATACATCTAAGTCCCATAATAATATGGAAAATATTTATATTACAAACTTTTTGTACACACAAATATAATTTTCAATCACATCATATAAGTGTAATTTCAAAAGACCCATAGATGGGCAACATTTGTAAAATATAAGTATACATATGTGCAATTTGTTTGTAAATCCTCTAGGTGTATGCAACACAGTGATTTCCCATGTGTGATAACAAGAAAAATACCTTAACCTTCATGCAGTGCAGGGGTTGAGAGAAGTCGCTAGATAGTATGACTATTTTGGGTAACATGGCAGTTTGGTAGAATAGATATAGAGCTTATTTACTCTCCATATATAGGTTGTAGGTTGTAATTACAGTTATATAGTTGTAGGTTATTGAAACTAGAAAGCCATTTAGCGGAAGCAAATACTGAGCCAGTGAGTATTTGGACTTTTGGAGACCAAAAGCCTCTTTATGGGGAGGTTTGATCTAAAGGATGTTTTTATATGGTTTGGAGAGTAAATATTCTATTTTAAAAATATTAATTTAATATCCTATTTTAATGGATTTGTTAATCCATCAGATATTATTTTCAAGATTTTTTTAATGTCCATGGTTTTTATTTTAACCATTGGATAATGTTTTATTAATTTGTTGCATTTGCATGGAGATCAAGTTGCATGGAGATCATTTACATTGGATCGATGTATACCAACTCATAACCAACTCAAGTGAATCTTTGAAACCAACTCCAAACAAAACAAAGGATTATACACATGGTCAAAGCCATGGTTGAGATATTACAACAAAGGATATTTAAAATATTTTATTCCATGGTTACCAAAAAATGTGGGATTTAGATCCCTTAAAATAAAATGACTTGCCTTTATTAGACATGATCAAGTTTGGCGATTCAACCCCTATTATGGGATGCTAGTTTTGATGGAAACTTACAATTAAAGAATGCTAGTTTTAAGTAAGCATGGTTTTTGGTAGATGAGAGGGAGAGCCTATGTATTTTTTTTGGATCTTAAGACATGGATGGATGGGTGGAGTGACCATACATATCATGGAAATCCATTGTCCATGGGCTTGATATCAATCTATACATAGCAAGCCCAAGCAGAGAGAAAGTATCATTCTATCTTGAGTGGCCCTTTAGCCATGGAGATGGACATGATGATCTTCATACAAGTGCAGTCCTAAGCAATTTTGGTCTATTATGGAACAAGGTCATTGGCATCAAGTAGGGCTAAGAAAAGAGAGACATTCTTAGCTTCTTTGTTGAGTATACTAGTCATGAGGATTGACCATAGATATAGGTTGTACACGTCTTTGATAAGACCTGTATATATATAACACATAGTTTATTATGATGGACATTTTAATTCCATTGAGATAAGGCATTGAGGGCAATGGAATCAAGAGCTCATCATAAGAATGTGATTCAAGACTAGCCTAAGGAGGAGTATGGAATATGGTTATATTATATGCATAACCCAAAATTAGCCCCAAAAAAACTTGAACCTACATTTGTATGCTTAACTATAATTATATTGGCCATAGGGATGTATTCAAACAAAGTGCCAAGTCAAAGCATGGAGATGTCCTTTTATACAGGCTTTTGGGCCAAGGACATGGAAGGATTTGTATGGACATGTAGTTGAGCTAAATATATTTCATTCTTTTAGCTAATAAAGGCTACAAGGCCATGATGGTTGATAAAGAGGAATATGAAACTCAAAAGATAGAGTCCATCATTACATGAGAGTCAAGTTTGAAAGAAAATGCTCTCCCAATTAAGGGCTTGATGCCTATGGATACATGGGTTGAATGCACAAATATATAGACCAAGTTTTTATATTGATAAGGTGTCCCTTTTATCTAAGAATGATGCATTGTGGGATTTAATTACCACATTTGAGATGATTTTCATTTATTCTATAAGGCTATTAAGGCATGACAGAGGGTCTTGATAAGCAAAGTCATGTTGATGCATGGGCATAAACTTGATAAGGCCTGACTATATATGATGGCTAGGATATTAAGCTACGCCCACAGTGGGGATACATCATTAGAGTGATGAAGTCCAAACTATGTGGATGATAGGTAGGGAATATGCCAGGCCATGAGAAGGTAAAAAAGACATGCAGTCATGAAAATAAAAGTTGAGATGTCTATGATAGTGATGGCATATCTTGTAGATCGAGCCTAGGTCAGAGATAGTACATCTATGTGATGACATTGCATTGTATGTGTTTATTTACAGACCAAGCCCATATTGTTCTTCTATTTTGTATAGTTTATGGCTATGGAAGGAATATTTATGTAACTATTGTAAAGAGATAATACTCTTAGTTTGTAAATCCCTATGGCCATGAGTAGATGCATCCTTTTCCTTACATTTTTTTTAAATAAATAGTGACCCGTGATAGGCAAGGGAGAATGTATTTGAATCACTCTATATCAATATACAGAGAGACCTACATGTGACTATTTTTTATTCATTACCTCTATTTGTTTTAAGGCCTATGGCCTCAGAGGGATGTAGATTTTTGTAGGGTTATCATTGGAGTTTCAAATCTATCAGAAGGTAAAACACTCTTTACGTTCATTATTCCCTTTAAAGAGTTTTACAAATACTTTGAATGGAGAATTACTTGAAAACATAGAGAAGGCAGCAATAGGTGCTAAAAAATTTGATAGATGAATTATAGATTCTTTAAAATTGGTTTTAGCACTGTGACAGGTTCTCAAAAATCCATATTGATGTAAGTTGGTAATTGTTAACATTTGCATCATTTTAATAATGGATCGGATTGCAGTTCAGTAATCTCAAAGACATAGCCCAAATGATGTGTGAACTTTGTTATCATGTCTTGTGTTAAGTATTTCATTTTAGTTTATTCTAGTTTCATTTAATTCAGTTCATGAATAAATTAATGAAAAATAGAATGAATTATGGGAAGTTAAAATATGACACAAAAATAGGGAGTTATAAATTGGGAAATGAATAGTTAATTTTTTCTATAAACAATAATATTCATTCTTAGAATTTTAGTATCCATTTATTAAAAATTGTTTTACCCAGTTTACGGATCAAGATCAAAGGTGGATATCAAATCATAGGTAGCTAAGTTGGTGCTTGGTTTCCTAGGGAGTTTTAGCCTTCTTGCTAGTTGGAGCTAGCTAAAGGTTAAGTGGGTGCTTGACTAAATTGATGGGTGGGTGCTCCTTGATCAGTTAATGCTAATATAAATGTTGGATCTTGTTTTATAAGACTGTAGTCCATGTTTTAGGTTTTAGTGGGTTTTATCCCCCAAGAGTGTTTCCCATAAACATGTTGTTTTCATGTGATGTATGCTTTGGATGTATGTGCTTTCATGTTTATGGTTTTTGATCAAATTGATTTATGTTGAATATTAAAGAGTTGGGAATTGAATTGGATTAGCTTGCATCATTGATTCACCCAACCCTCCTCTTAGTGGTTGTACCTCTAACACAATCCAACTATTTAAATAAATTATATCAAGATAAATCTCAAAACCATAATCAAAATTCACAAAAACACCCACAAACATCTAATCCTAATACCAAACCTATAAATAAATTTGTAGGTTCTATTGATGGAAGTTATCAATATGATAACATGGAAAAGATTAACTATCAATGTAAGCTCACTCATAACGATCCTATTACCAAAACTAAGAATAATTCCAAAAAATATATGCTTCTCAAAGATACAATAACTTCTAGAGTAACTTCCCATTCACCATATAATTATTCTAGTCCATCAAAATATCCTCAATATAATGATAAACCTCATCCTATTATCACATTTTCCAAAGAAAATTCTAGGTATTAACCAAAATATCATTATAGTTCTTACCAAAAATCAACTCAATGAAATATTATAGAAGAACTTAACACTATACCTTGAAAAAAATATCTAATGGAACTCATTATAACATCACCTTATCATAATAAACTCTTCATGAAAATTTTTCATGACATAAAATAAATACCTTCTAAAATCAAAAAAAAAAACATCTAGTTAATGTCTTGAAATTTCAAAACCTACCAATCTCTATGCTTTTGAAATTGTATCCCAAACTCAACCTACTAGAAAAATATTTATTGAGTTTTATGAGGATGATGTAATTAATAATGAAATTATCTTTCAATCCTATGTCCCACCTCTCTTTATTATAATCATGATCAATGATGTTTAAATAATTAAAGTCTTGGTAGATGAAAATTTAAGTATTAATGTTGCTTCTTTATGGTTAGTTAAATAACTAGGCTATACCATAAATATCTAAATAAATCAAGATCTAATTTACATGGATTTTATATTAAAATCTAAAAGCATCTTAGTTTAATTTGGATTCGTCTTATTATTTTACTCATAACCATCCCCACCAACATCATGGTTCTTGATCTTCCACTTTCCTACTTATACTCTTAAGTCATCTTTGAGCTCAATGCATGAGAGCAATTGTTTCCTCATGTACCAAATTATTAATATTCATTAATGATGGCATTTAAGAGAAATAGGAAGCCTATCTTAACCCATTGGATCTCAAACTAACCAATCCTTAAACACAAATTTTCATTAATACTACCAAAATAATTAATAACACTCCTTTACCTAAGTTCTTTAACATGCATGATGACATATAAGTCACTCTTATGGATTATAATGATGATGAACCCAATGAGATTTGAAACACCTATAGTATATCTAAGCTACCATCATATATATTTAAGTGGTTTTTTCCATCTAGTATAATCAGGGGTAGATCCCTTCACTTGATCGATGATGGTAGTCAATAACCACCTCCTTGTAATATTAAATGTGTGAAATTAATATGGGGTGGATAATATTTTCCTAGAAATGTTATTAGTCTCTCTATACACTTTGAGTCAACTTGGCATATTTGTCATTCATGCTTCTAATGAAAAACCTCAAAACCCTAACCAACCATGTCCCATTTTATTGACTTATGATGAACACTAAATTGTTTCCTGAGCTTAGGAGAGGCTTGAATGGATTATTTATCAACATTCCCTTATAAAAATTCAAGCTCTAAAACAATATGTTAACCTAGTACAATATTTTTATGATATTCATTTTAACATTGATTCAAGTGATGAAGAAGAAAATGTGGACATAAAAGGTCATTTACCTATTATTAATCATCCCTTACAAAACAAAAATTGAGTGATAAATTAGATGTATGGTTTAAATTAAAGCTTTCAATCAAGATGTTAACCTAGTACAATTTTTTTAAGATATTTATTTTAACATTGATTCAAGTGATGAAGAAGAAAATATGGACATAAAAGGTCATTTACCTATTATTAATCATCCCTTACAAAACACAAATTGAGTGATAAAGTAGACGTATGATTTTTTTTATTAAAACCCATATAAATTCCCTTTCCAAAATAATTCTTGTAAAATTGGTTAAAAAAATTATATTGACCACGTTGACAAAATCCAAAATAATCGTCTCATTCAAACTATATCACTCATAATGATAGAGTTTATAACCATCCCTTACTAAAAATATATTCCTTGGCCAAGACATTTTTTAGAGAGCCACAATATTTCACAAAAATAATTAGGTTCCCAATGTATGGACCATGATACAACCCAAATAAACCTAGATAAATCATTTTATATCAACAATTCTAATACAGTTTATTAAAAAACAAATGGTATTGACCAAATTATCTCTACCAGTTCTAATTGTATCAACCAACATACAACTAAGAAATTAGAATTAATTATTGATAAAAAAATGTATTGGTTAGCATACATTTTTTAAAATTTTCTTGTAAACAATTATATCCACTAAGGTACAAAGCACATAGTCAAATTTAACTGTATTAATAAATCTTTACCTTAGATAGATATTGTTAAAAATAGCACATAAATGCATAATTATCTTGGCATGGTCGATACTATAAAAATGATTCCCAACCATCTCATATAAATCTAAAAAACATCCTATATTTCAAATCCATTATTGTGAGACATATTCACATATAATTTTACACCAAGGTAATAAATAGGACAAACTAAATGTAGACATTGAATACTATGATCTATTATCCCACCATACCTCGTATGTTTGGGCATAATATGACAACCATATTTTTCTCTCTTAAAACTTTAGGTAATCCTAAGATGCCCACCATATTTATTACTCAAATTAATAAGCATATTATCATGCCCAATATTTCTCAACATCACATAATGAACAATAATAACTTTTCAAATAATCAATTAAATATTATGCTTAATATATGTTATTCATAGTTCTCATTTAGTTTACATATATTATTCTTGTTTATAGTAAGTTTATTTTAGTTTAGGCTAATTTTTATTTAATTTTTTTCTATAAATATTTGTCTTATATCTTAGCTTCATTTATCTACTCCTCTAGGTTTTCTTTCATCTCATGTTATAGTTGCTTTTTAGGTTTCCTTTAATTAAATTAAGTTACTAAAAACTCAATTGAAAGTAGGGTTTATGAAGAATACCTAGAGATATGAAGATGGTTGTGTACCACTTGAATCCAGGGCATGAGGGAACTTTATTTTTGCTTGGAAGAATAACATGAATACAAATAAACAACTTGGACAAAATTGGATTAATAGATAGATAGGTGAGCTTCCTAGTTAGGAACCAATCCCAAGAAGTTATGAACTTCTTCAAGTTGATGTCAACTCACTATTTTCATAATTAAGTGGATAAATAAAACTTGAAATTATAAAAGATAAATATGTGACAACAATAATGATTATGATTTACTCTTTGTTTAATCTATCAATGTAAGCAAAGTATTCATCCAAATAAGCTATAGTAACATTCACATCCTCATATATAACATAAAGTTGGTTATAATTAGATTCAATTGAGGGAGAGTAAATAATTGCACAAAGTGATAACTAAAAGGATATGTCACTGTGATCAATAAAAAGGGGTTGAGATACAATGGGAAAATCAGTGATATTAATGATGTCGTGTACAATTTTGGGCAGAGTCATCTACATAATAATGCCATGTTTGAAAATATAGAGAATTAGAGTAGATTTGAAAACAAATTTATAAGATAAAAAGGCTCAGGTCTTAAAAACAAAATATAGTGGATCGATGCTGATACTATAGGATTGGTGCCAATATGTAGAATTAGTTCTGATTTAAATGAATCAGCATCGATCCTATCTAAACTTCACCTATTTAAAAATTGATATTTATAGGATGACAAAGGATCTTGATAATGAAATAGAGGGATGTATGTTATGTTGTATGAGTGAGATAAGTAAGAAACCATAGGGATATAATAAATAAATGAAATAAATAAGATAAAACTTGCCTTGAACCAAGTTACATGTAGGATGAATTTCTTCCCATGAATGCAAATAGTCCCTCAAGCTCGTGATGATGGATGTGGATTGTGCATGGTATAATTTTGGTAGAGTAATGCTAAGAATCTCCTTAATTCTCCTAAAATCCAATTAGTGTTTCTAGGTCTAGATTTCATGGTCCTTAAGTTAAAGGGTTGGATAGGTATAAATAGATTGACGTTGATCGAGAGAATAAGTGTCGATCATAAGAGAATCGATAATGATTCACCCATTTTGGCACCAAATGGTTTTATCCATGTTAGTTTGTTCTAAGTACAATCAATTTTTGGTTTATGTGCATGATTTTGTTGGGGATGGGGTTACACATGGGTAAGGTAGCTAAAAGTGTAATATTCCCTAGGTTGTAAATAGATTTAAGTGGTTAGGGAGGTGAAAAGGTAATTTGTAAAACATATTATCAAGTGGATAATGGTAAATAAATTAAACTTTAGGATAGGGATATTTAGGATATTAAAATAATAGTAATAATTGCCTACAACATCGAATAAACCATATATAGTATATGAAATTATAGTGTCTACATCTCCCTTAATATCACTTTTGGGTTCCCTTTTCCTTATCCGATACTCTTGCATTTGAAATATGATCACACCTTTTTCTCCTTTGGGTTCTTTCATTTTTTCATCTCTTATGTTTTAGGTTTTGAGTTGCATGGTAAGTTCTTAGTGAATAAAACTAGGCCCTCTCACAAGTGTCAATCTATATGAATTCACCTTTGGGATCTCTTTGATTTATCTTCCAGTTTACCTATACCTTCCTTGCTTATAGGCTTCTACTTCTTTCTAAAAATTATTAGATTTTTTATACTTTTATATCACCTTTGGCCTATTTTAATACCACTTATATTTTTGGCTCTTGGATTTTTCATTTTTTAAATTTCATGGAAAGACCTTGAGGAATGCAGCTAAGCCCTCCTCACACACTCCCTTCATATATTATCCTATTATAGCCTGTTCCTACTCCTAGCCTAATCTAGTTGTCTTCTTATAGAGAAAAGTAAATGGTTAAGATTGATGTTTTATCTCTTAAATTTTGTTATATTATCTTGTGGAAAAACTATTATAGACTATGTGCATGTTTCTCATTCATATTTTACCCTATGTAATGATGAAAGTCTCAAACATGTATGTCATTATATTATATCTTTTTATAATTTTTTTATTGTGGAAACCCAATTTATTTTCATGTTAATCTCTATTTCCATATATATTTTCCACCTCATTTTTTTAATACCAAACTTTGTTTCAATATTGCATTTTTATATAAGGTGCAACTCTAGGAGTATCTAAGTGCCTTGGTCTCTAGGTTCTCTTCTTTAATAGATAGGTGTAAACTCTCTTGTGTTAGTCATATTTAGCATTTTTTTTAGTTTTTTTTTTTATTTTATTTTTTAATATGGATTATTAAAATATAAAGATCCAAAAAATCCAACATCCAAGAGATCCAAGTAAAATTCAAATAAAAGTATAAATTTTTAAAAGCTAAAATATCTTTCAAAAATCAAAATTCACACTAAAATATTTGATCATATCATTTGGCATGCCTCCAATCCTATTTGAAGATAAAACTCCATAGTTGGCCTCATGATAGATATGAGGTCCATTAATGTGTATTATTGTATTAGACTAGGGTAGGAGGAATTATATATATATATATATTATTAGTGTGACTTACTTTCTCATGCTAATACGTAATCCTCATAGTTGACCAATGGCTTCATCAAGGTTTTAATGGGGGGAAATGTCATGATAAGTTCAAATCCTTTTATATTCTCATGTATATATCTTTCCTAGGATTATCTGTATAATTCATGAATTATCCCAAGGATGTGCTTACTAGGCCAGGTTATCTAGAGCCATTAACTTAAAAAACTATTATATTTTTCAAATTGATTAGATTGCCTTTATTCTAGTAAATAATGTGTTTTTTTTTTGTGTCAGCCCATTTTATTTCCCTTAATTATTTAACCTTGATAAAAAAAACTTGTTTTAAAATATCCCCCATATTTTGTATCTCTTTTTATCCATATCTATTATACATGAAAGCATTGTGATAGGTGTTAGTGTTCATAGGTTCACCTTTAAAATTGGTATTTTTGAATGGAAGTTGTATATTTGAATATTTTAAGATGCTCTCTTGGTCATTACCTTATTATAATATCAGTTATATTATCTAGGTTTGGGACATCGGTCATTTATTCTCATTTTATTGGTCATCCAAACCTAATCTAATCCTACATTTATGGATATTAAATCTCATTTATACATTTAATGATTTAGATTAATTGGTATCTTATTGTTCCTCATGCCATATAAATTTAATTTATACCTCCATGTATAGCTATCTATCCCATTTTATCTTATTAATATTTCCTTAGGTCTTTTAGATGTAATTTATTCCTCAACTAATGGATTTCTCAATTTCCTTCCTTTTAATAATATTTTTTGAGAGGTCCATATACTTCCATTTTTTAACTCCCCTATGTATTAATGTATTTATTTATCCATTTTAAAACATATATATTTAGGGTTTATAAATTTATTTTCCACACTTGTCACGATTAATACTAAGTCATTTTAATATAATCTTATTATCATAAAGGAAAGTTGAGGTATGTATGTGTTACTTTCAATTCAATTATTTCATCTATCAATATACATTTTAAATAAATTAATTTTATATTTCATGTTGCTATGTTATTTATTAAAAAAACATCATGTGTTACACTATGATGACATGTGATGATATTTGGGTGGGGCATATGTATACACCTAAAATTTTCAATCACTTGCATTTTCTCTTGTAATCCTTATCAACACATTTTTCTCTTTGATTGTAGATCTGAGGAAGTGCACTAGGATTGGGGTTAGGTTAGATCATGGTAATTTTTGAGAGATTATTTTCACATGATTTCTTAGTATACCTATTTACACTCATTATATTTATATCCCATATTATTCCCTTCCTTTGGTGACTTTTCTCTACTTTTTCATTCTTTACCTAATTTTAGGCCTAAATTTATCTAAATTGAGTTAGTTATATTTTATCCCTTGTGTTTAGAACCATATCATCATGGTTGATGAATTTCATTTCCCTACCTCTATCCCTTTTAAAATATTTCATCCTTGTTTAATATAATTGTGTGCCTTTCTATACTATATTTGTGTTGACTAACAAAGTATTATTTTTTGTTTTGATCATTATACTATATCGATCTAGGTTGAGTCTATTAGCATATTTGATGGGTCAATTTGATGGGTTATATATAAGACTCTTGATCTCTATTTTATAAGAAAAAATATTTTATTAGAAGAATAGAAATTAAAGTATAGGAGCTTATACTTATGAAGGTCTATTTTTTTAAAGGTCTTTGGAGTTCTTGATAAAATATCAAAAACAAAGGAGATAAATGCACAAAGTTGGGGGATAATTTCATAGAAATTTTTAGTAAAGTGTACATGTTACTGCATAAATCATATAAATTATAGAAATAAAATGTATGATTTATTCAAAAGTAGGTTCGATAATCATCATGACATAACTGTGTAAGTGGAATATAGAGTAAGAACTATGTACATGGTTCTTACACTATATACCATGTACGTGGTATATAGTGTAATAATTACATATGTGGTATATAAATTAATATCCATAGATGTGACATATAAAATGTAATAACTATGAATGTGATATATAAAGTGTAAATAACATGTACACATTATTGTTAGTTAGAATAAAAATAAAAATTAGTCCAAATGCCATAAAACCCATTTCTCTTTGCCTCATGTCTCTTTTTAGACCTCAAACATGGAATTTTATTCATATTTTATTATCAAAAAGAATAAACAAACCACCATTTCTATTTATCTTGAAAAATTGACAATGCTACCATAAGGGGAGGTAAGAAAGAAAAATTCAAACTTATTAACACAAAGTTTTACCAATTATTTTTTATTTGAATTTTTTTTTGTTAAAACATTTTTTTAATTTTTTAATAGCCCATTCAAGTGCAATACAACACTCTCCTAATCCTCCTAGCCCTCCTAAAATTCCAAAAGACCCCTAAGTAGTCAAGAAGATTTAAATGCACACATAGTTGAGAACAAAATATAAATTGAAAAGACAATTAGGAGAATGAAGGACCCTATTTGTACCAACACCCACCATACATATTTGGCTAACACCCTGGAGTCAATACTAGGTCAATTTGACTTGGTAACAAATCAAATTAATATATGTGAATCATATAGGGAGAGATGTAGGGATTACTATTCTACTAGATTGTCAACACATGAAATGAAGGACAAAAAAATTCCAAATTTTTGATGTATTTATTGATCCATCAACCAATTCACATTTTCCATTATCGACAAAATGGTTCCTAATCCATCAATGCTAGCATAATTTGATAATAAATAATTTTGGGGACTGATGGTGGATGGTGCTTGATTACCCACCTTGTAACAACCACGATGTTCTATTGTATTTTTTTATGAAACTATATTGAAAGTTTATCCTTAAGGATATTCCCCACTATTTTTACTACTAAAAGATTTAGATCCAAAGGAAATGATATACAAATGATAGACTAGGTGCATGTCATACACCTAATTAGTCTACAAGAGTCCCTACCCAAAAGCCACTTTAACCTAAGATACCTTTTACAATGAATGAGGTTATCAAGATTAAAACTTTACATGTGCTTGGTGTGATTACTGACACACTCATTCAACATATGACTAAGTTTTCTGAGACTAATGATGGAGAGGGTGGACATGGAGATAATCCACCTATTTTTCATGCCTAACCACACCCTTATAAATCTTATGGTGTTATATTCACTAGACCTTCAAATGATGATGGTAGTTCTTTTGAGGTCCTATATGCTATAGTTTTTAGAAATGATTTTTTGGCACATACATTTGGTATGTAGATGTTGACTACACATATGTAGGTATATTATAATTTGACATTTTAAATTTTATATATATTTATTTTTTTAAGGTAATAATTAATTTACATATAAATTCAATAATATATATTTATTTTTTTGTGTTTTCAGAGTAAATGGTACCATCATCTTCACAACCAGTTTATAGGTCATCTAATACTACATTTTTTTTATGTTAGCTGATTTTTAAATATAAGAAGGTAATTTTTCATTAATATTATACTTCATATATATATATATATGTTCAACTAACCATCATATATGTTTGTTCAGTTGATGACCATAGTGGAGGATCCTACATCATTATGGGCTGAAATAGACACATGCAGTTATAACTCCATCTACATAGCCACTCACTGAGGTATATTCACTTATAATTTTGAATTATAAATATATATTTGTTTTAATAACTTTACTTTATACTTGGGAAAATATAAATTATGTGAATGTATTTTGTACGCAAGTTTTTATGATGGCATCTAATAGTCCCATTTAAATGATTATCAGGGTACCTTCTCATGTTTTTACCCATTTCACACTCTTGTGTTTATACCTCAACCTATGACTTAACTTTTTGAACATCAGAGGCAAATTGAACATGACCATGAGATTACAGTAAGTACATGTTAAAATAATTTTTGTATTTGTTTAAAATTAATTTTTGAACTTGGTTACATGTGAAGTAGTAAAGTTTATAATAATATCTGTATATTAATAGGTTCAGATACAAGAAATATATGAGTGTCAAATCCCTTGTAGTTAGAGCTTAGAGGAATCCAAGGCATCTAATGGATCTCCATTTACAAGAAAGGCATCCCAAGGAGAATCTTATTTAAGTAAATAAAAGAGAGGAAGGATTTTTGATGAGTAGGATCTCTTATACGTTGTAATTTTTTATATGCCTATATGGAAATGTATGTGTTTTTATCATTGAAGCCTATATGGTACTCACCCAACATTAAATTATGTTCTTAGATGATGTACATTTTTGTATGTCTATATGGAAATGTACGCATTTTTAGAATTATATGCCTATATGGCATTCACCTAACATTATATTATGTTCTTATTTTGTATGCCCTTATAGATTTTATGAATAAATACACACATATTCATGCACACATGTGCACGTGCACACACACACACACACACACACACACACACATTCATATTTTATGGCGATCAACTTTGTACATATAATTTGGCTCACATTATTATTGAAATACTAAATTTGATGATTGTATGTCTATATTTTAATATGATCATCTTTAATATTTCCTTCATGTAATTATTAAAACTAACTTACAATCATTAAATATATGTTACAATTAAAACTATATTGGATAAAATAGTATAATGTTAAGGATAAAGTCATATATTAGTGTGAAGTGCCTCTCATTATTCAAATACGTTGTTTGATGATTTTCATTGTGATCCTTAGTTAGAATGGGTTACTATGCTTGGGTACTTGTGGACAATCTTGTCTTCCTTGTTAGCTTTATTGATGGCATTTCATGGAATTTCACTATTCTAATGTGGATGCCCTTTTTACACTGGTTTGATATCATTTGGAACTTATTATTCACATTTTGTATTATTTAAACTTATCAATATCATTGAGGCTTTGGAATATTTTTTTGGTTATAACTCTTTTGTTTTGCTTACCCAACTTTGTTCTCTCCCTATCCACTACACTCAACTTGGCCATTTCCTTTCTTCTCATCATATGCAAACATGAGAATGTGAAAAATAATACAACCTATTTGATAAAATGGGTTATTCTAATTTATGCTTGTCAAATAAATTGGATAGCTCCTCCATATTCACCTTTGAAGAGTGAAATTTTTAATTATTTTCTCATGCAAATGGGGTCAATTCCATTATTTCTTCTTTTAATAAATGGAATACATAAATAAATTTGAGGTGTTTCTTAAATATACATGTCAATCAACATATTATATTTAAAAGTATTATATATATGAAACCAAGAATGAATTCTTACCTTTACCCACTTGAAATGGTGATGCATGATGAGGGTAATCAATCCTCTTTATTTAATCATTTCAATCCAAAGTTGGTGTCCGAAGGCAATATGCAATAGGAGAAAGATATCTTTGTAAAAGGGTCCCTTCTACCACACTCAACACTTTCATAAATTTAAAATAACTCTTGTATAAATTATAACACACATGCATGAAATTAAATCACACTTGCAAGAAAGTAAATTGTTGAATTGAAAAAAATGATAAACAAATAAAACACCTACAAGTTCACAACAAATTGTAAAGAATAATAGTTATAGATATAGAAATAAAATAATAATTTACAATAAAATAATAATTAAAAAATAAAACAATAAAAGTAAATCTATCCATCTTCTTTGAAATAAGTGGCCATCTTATTCCTTGGAAGAAGATTTATTCAAAACACAAGTTTCAAAATAGATTACTCAGAATGATGGAGAGAAAAGTATATTTATTACATTAAGATGTGGGAGGTTACATTTATAATCTCATGATTCCAAACAAAACCTAATTTAGGAGTAACAACATATATTCCAAACAAAACCTAATTTAGGAGTAACAACATAGATATTATAGCATATCTCAATCTCCACAAAATATAGAGAGAGATAAGAATACAACATAATCTCAATCTCCACAAAATATAGAGAGAGTTATTTATTGGAATGAAAGTATATAATTCTATATTTAGATACAATCTATAAATAGAAAGTGTGTGTGTGTGTGTGTGTATAAAGACTCTAAATGAAAAACATTCTTATGAGTTTGAAATGATCTTGGTCACCTTAGAATAGAACAAAAATTATTAGAATGATTTAGAATACTTTGTTAGAGGTAAAATCATTGAGAGGGAAGGGGGTGAATTAGAAAACCCAAATAATCTAACTTAAATTTTGATATTTACAAACACTTAACCAATTACCACAAGCATTCATGAAGCATACATATCATTCATAGAAATAAGTAAGAGAGACAATGCAAGATCAAACACATAACACATGACATACATGGAAAACCATCTTGGAGACTAAAACCCACTAGAAACTACAATTGGACTACTATCATATAAAAACAAGAACCAATTTAGACCACCTATAAATGATCAAGGAACTACAATCCCTATTTAGTGAGACTACAATCCCACAAGGTGTTGCCACACCTGTCTAGTTGAGATACAACAACCAGACTTTTAACAAGTTTCACCTTGAAAGGAAGATGCAACCACCTTAGATGTTGAGATTTTAAAAAAACACTTATAAACACATCCACCTCTGAATTTATGTCTGAAACACCTGATGATTGACCTCTACTTATCACTCTTCACCTTCACTCATACTCAATCTACAAAAGCACTATTCTACCAATAGAATTATGACCTACATATCATACAAGTATTCCTTAATCTGTTATGATATTCAACTCATACTCAAGTCACTCTACCCCTCCTTTATTCCATAAATCACACACACAATCCTCTCTCTAATCTCTCCCAAGTATCTCATATACAATTCTAGAAATTACCATCTTTGATCTCACTATTTATAGAGCATACTTAATAATCAATACCTTGGTTGGCCATTAGGCATGATTTATCTCTTAAGGCATCTCTCACACAAAGAAACAAATCAATAAAATATTCATAGGTTGGCCATAACATCTATGGGTCACCCTTAAGCAGTTATACCTTTTAATAAGGCCCTTGTAGATCTTATAGGTCTCATGGAGACCTATTCACCCATTTAGCACACCATCAAACAAAAAAAGAACACATGACCAATTTTAAATGCATGGGTCTACTCCTTATGTCCCTTTTAACATCCTCAAATGATCATGGTAATCTTATCTCACCTATGCATATGCTCAAACAACTCAAACACTTACCTGGTGCACAGGAACACCATTACCGAACATACAGTCAAATTTTTAAGCATTTTTCATACTCAATATAGATTTATCACACCTCTAAAATTCTCACAAATCATCCTTATGGAGTCTACAACACTCATAAATAGTAAATTCATCATGATGCATTTACAAAACATCAAAACAAGCTTAAACATCCTTCTCAAGTCACTTGCATAGCAAGCACAAACACACAGTTAAATTCTAGGATCAATACCTTTGACTACACTCATTTTCAAATCTTTAAATCTATATTTCCAGATGTATCTTGGAGTCCTCTACAACTTTTATTTTTACATCAATAACAAATTTGAATTTTATTGAAAGATATGAAAAAAATACAAAGCTCTAGTTTTTTCCCTATGTTAAATTTAAATATTTGAATCACAATGGTCAAAGCTAACCTTTGAACACAATGCTCACATCTCATGACCTCTTAGCTCAGATCAATTATGATACATTGATCTTATTTGATATTTAACACATAATCTTCTAATTCCAAACATTAAACCTCAGTCATTTTGACCTCATCTCATGTAATCTTGAAATGTTGACTCAATGCACTCTGTCAATCTCTATAGATCAGTTAGATCTTTAGAAATTAGTTCTCACCATTTGATCAGTCTATATGAACACACACTCACTATTGTATCTTTATCCTATACCTATTCTCAATCATTAAACATCATGCACTTGTCCTCATATGTCTACTTCCTAACTTATTGGATCAATGTGCACCATCAATCTTTCTCAAACTTTAACTTGTGCAAAAATGACTATGGGGACCATTTCAATATGCCTAAGTATCCTTTTATGAACCTTAATAACTTCTTTTATGTTTTGATTCATGATCTCAAAATTGGACCAGATGATCTCCTCACATGGGATAATCTAACCATGTGACACATTATTCCTAAAGCCTTGGTGTATGTGATATATATCATCATTAAAATTCCTTCTCAAAATCTTCTATCACAGAGCCAACTATGCTTATAATTTGTTTGGGAGACCAACTTTTCTCCTACATAACTTTTGTCATGCTTTAGTTCATGATCTAAAATTTAGTGCAAATAAATTAGGCTCAAAATTGAACAAACCCATATGATCACCTTCTCTTGAAATTTCCACATGTGTGAATTTTGACCTTATCAACATGCTTACTCAACTCTTTCTGACCAACTAAAAATTTGGCTAAATATGGGGAAATAATGAATTCTGACTGAGAAGTTAACTTTGTACCCTCATATCTTTGACTACGCTTCAATGCATGACTTGAGATCTAGCACATAATAAATATGGAATACTATGATCATAACCATATGACCAACTCCCCTTGAATAATTACCACATGATAATGGTGGCATCATCAAACTATCTACTCAGTTTTGTTACCATTGGACCCAAAGTGTCTAGATGAGAACAATGATGAACTAGGTAAATTCCAATCATGCACACAAGCACTCAAATTATTATTAAATTTTGAAAATACCCATTACACAAGCTCAATACTTCATACTCATCCCTAAACATCTCAAACCAAGCAAACTCTAAATATCAACCAAGTCCTATTCAAGCATACTAGGACAAGCACATTGCACACTTTCCTATTGTCACATAGACTATCAAGGCTCTTCATCCACTCACTAGGACACCTACATAACATCACCATGACATCATCATGAAAATTATCCAACAATCTCCCCCTTTATCATTGATGTTAACAACCATCATATATATAGAAATATACATCTCACCTTCTCTCTCTTCAAGCACTCCCACAACAGGAACTTTCTCCCCCTTTGACACAATGACAAAGTGGGCACCAACTAATCTTGAGGACCTAAAAATACCAAAAAATAGGAAAATACCACCTTAAAAATTTGATACAAACTCCCCCTTACCTTGAGCCTTATTCATCTTGCCTTGACAATATCCTCTTTCTTCATGCCAACACTCTCTTCAACTAAGCACTACAACCAATGAAGAAAGAATACATAAAACCATATAAATCTGACTGAACACATCAAGAAACATTTGAGAGGGACTCCCCCTAAAATATCTAAGTAATTACACCTTTTTATCATATTCAAATCTCCACACACCATGAAGAACTACCACACATGCTTACTAGCCTTCTCTCTCAAGGTACCACACAGACCACCAACAAAACTTCATGCCACTCACCAAATAAGAAAAATGCTCTCAATCAACTTTAAAAACACCCATTTGGATCTTGTACTATAACTCCTTCATATACCTCTAGAGCAAGCTCATGATCATGTTGTTCTCCCTTAACCAAAGACATTTTATTGATTCATAAAGAAAGAAATGACACCCAAGCTTTGTCTTAGATACTCAAAAGTATCTTTTGATAATGGTTTGGTCATAATATCTACAATCTGCTCTTTTTTGGGCACATGATCCAACTTGACACATTGATTAATCACTTTTTCTCTTGAGAAATGATATCTAATAGGAATGTGTTTAGTTATTGAGTGTATAACATGATTCTTTGAGATACTAATTACATTAGTATTGTCACAATAAATAGGATAAGGTCCATTTTGTCTTACCTTATAATCCTCCAAAGTTTATTTCATCCACATGACTTGTGTGCAACAAGAGAAAGCTTCTTTGATAGAGACATTGAGGCTTGCTTCTTGCTTAGCCAAGACACCAAACATTATCCCGTGAAGAAGACTCTACCATTGGTACTCCTCCTTTCATCCACACATCCTACCCAATCAGCATTAGTATATGATTTTAAAGATAATTCTTTGCTCCTGAGATGCCATAAACCATAGTTTATGGTGCCTTTGAGATATCTCAAGAACCTTTTCACTACTTTCAAGTGAGATTCTCTAAGATCAACTTGAAACCTTCCTACAAGACCTACTACTTGCATGATGTCAGGCCTAGATATAGTAGAGTATAAAAGACTTCCAATCATGGATCTATACAAATTTTGATCAACTTTTGGTGATTCATATATTTCACTTAACTTGCATCCTCCTATCATTAGAGTGCCCATTGGCTTATAATCCATCATGTCAAACTTTCTTAGCATATCCTTGATGTATTTAGCTTGAGAAATGAAAATCCATGCATCAATTTAATTAATTTGTAATCCTAAGAAGTAAGACAATTCTCCCAACATTGACATTTCAAACTCAGTCTTCATAGTATCTACAAATTCTCTACCCATTTTTACCATTGTCAAATTCAAAAACTATGTCATCAACATATATAACAACTATCAATTAATGATTACCTTTTTTTAATGTAAAAATTACTATCAGCTACCACCCTTTTAAAACCTTGACTCAAAAGATACTTATCTAGCTTGTCATACCAAGCTCTAGGAGTTTATTTAATACCATACAATGCCTTCTTCAATTTACATGCAAAATCTTGATTACTTGACATGAATTATCCTTCAAGTAACTCAATGTAGACTACTTCTTCTAAGTTACCATTCAAGAGTATGGATTTCACATCCATTTGATATACCTTAAAATATTTGAAACATGCATATGCCAAAAAGAGTCTGATTGCTTCCATCCTTGCCATAGGAGTAAAATTCTCATCAAAATCTTTTCCTTCAAACTAAGCATATCCTTTACACACTAATCTAGCCTTGTTTCTTATGACTTCTCCTTTATCATTCATCTTGTTTTTAAAAATCCATTTGGTACCTATCACATTTTTATCTTTTAGTCTAGGAAGTAAGTCCCATGTTTCATTCCTTTCTATTTGATCAATTTCTTCATCCATTACATCATTCCAAATTTCATCTTTGATAGCTTCCATAAATGTGTTGGGTTCAATCATGGATAATAGAGCTGAGTCATGTTGATTTTGATTGATCAACATTCTCCTTCTAGTCTACAACCTTACACCAACATTTCCAATAATCTGAGAGATTGGATGATCTTTCTAAATTTTTCTAGATGGAGTTTTAGTATCTTGACTTTAGTACTCCTCTTCATCTTCATCATTTGTTTGAATAGATAACTTATCATTATTTGCAATAAATTTTTAAATTGAGTCACTTACCTACATTTTTGTCATCTTGACTCTACTTGTCTCATCTACCCTTACATTTGAACTTTCAAAAATCTTTTGAAGTCTCTTATTGAATCACCTATAGGTAGTACTAATAGAAGAGTAACCTAAAAAGATGCCCTCATCAGATCTTGAATCAAATTTTTTAGGATTATCTTCATCTCTTTTGATGAAGTACCTACTTCTAAACACTCTAAAATATTTGACAGTAGTTGTTTTATTCTTACATAACTCATAAGTATTCTTATTACCATTTACTCTAATTTGAAACCTGTTTAGGGTGTAAATAGAAGTGTTAGTTGTCTCTTACCAATATCCATATAATAATTTTGTATCTTGAATCATGGTTCTACCCATCTCAACAACAGTCTTATTCATCTTTTCAACCACACCATTCTATAATGATGTTCTAGAAGTAGAATATTGCCTTCTTATCCCATGTTCTTCACAAAAATCATCAAACTTATGAGACCAAATCTCACCTCCTCTGTTTGATCTTACACACTTGATCTTTGAACCTTTATCGTTTTCCATGAGACCTTTGAATGCCATAAATTTTGGAAAAGATTCTAATTTTTATTCAAGAAAGAATATCCAAGTCATATTAGTAAAATTATCAATAAGTATGAATTAGATATTACTTTGAATAATTTGAGTTCTCATAGGTCCACATAGATCAGTGTGGATCAACTCCAATGGATTTGTAGTGGAGAACTCCTTAGTTTTGTATCTTCTCTTGATTTACTTCCCATGAAGACATGCCTTGCAAAGAGAATGAGAAATCTTAGAAATATTAGGCATATGACTTAAAAACCCCTTTGAACTAATTTTTATCCTATTATCAAAATTTATATGTCCAAGCCTTCTATGCCAAATCCATATTTCTTCCAATTAACTTATGAAGCACTCTTCCTTCTTGGATTCATGGAATACATACATGTTGTAGTCTATTTTATGAACATTTAAAATTAATCTACTAGATTTTTCCTTTCTTATTTCACATATATCATCATGAAAAGTTAAAACATTTCCTTACTTACACATTTATCTCACACTTAAAATATTATGTTTCAAACCTTCTACATATAAGACATTCTCAGTCTTAGTGTGACCATTGTCCAAACTCACCGTACCTTTTCTGACTATGTTAGTAGATTTATTATCACCAAATTTAACTACACTGGAGTTGGTCCTTTTGAGAGATATAAACTTGATCTTGTCTTCTCTTATATGATTTGAGCTTCCACTATCTATTAACCATCTCTTGTTCTCATCTTCTTGAGTATGCAAAGCTACTTGAACAAACAATGACTCTTCCTTTGGTGATCTTCTTGGAATTTGCTTCTTTTCTTATTTAGAATTGGTCTTATTAAACCATTTCATATTGTCAATAACTTGTATATCCTTTTTCAAAAAGGCTTTGTTTTAGTTCTTGTCTATGTGATCTTTTTGGTTACAATTGTAACATATGAGATCCCTTTTGATTTCTAGAGAGAGATCACAATCTTTATATCTATGACCAAATTGATTGCAAAAAAAGCAATACCCATTGAATACATTGTTCACATTTGACCTCCCTTCTTCTTGATTATTATTGATCCATGAATTTTCATTTTTGACCCTTTTGGTGGAGATGGAATCCTTTTTTTTGTTGGATAAGATTACATATGATTAATTCATGTCATTACCTTCTAATTATTTCATTCTTTGATTGAGATCTTTATTCATCATAGCCTTTAAATTCTTGACTATTACCTCTATATTTTGCACTTGTGTCTTCACACTATTAACTTATGATAAAGCACAAACTAGATTGTATTTAATACAAGCCATAACCTCTTTGTCAACCATTGTACCTTTAATCACCTTCAAGTTGTTAAGCCTTTACCAAAAGGTTTAGCTCTGATACCAATTGTTAGAAGTAAAATCACTAAGAGGGGTGAGGGGGGTGAATTAGTGAGCCTAAATAATCTAATTTCAATTTTGATCTTTACAAACACTTAACTAGTTAACACAAGCATTCATGAAGCATGCAAATCATTCATAACAATAAACAAGAGAGATAATGCAAGATCAAACACATAACACATGACATACATGGGAAACCCTCTTGGGGAATAAAACCCACTGGAACCTACAATTAGACTACTATCTTATAAAAATATTAACCAATTTAGACCATCTATAAATTATCAAGGAACTACAATCCCTATTTAGTGAGACTATAATCCCACAAGGTACTACCATACCTATCTAGTTGAGCTGCAACAACAACTAGACTTTTATCAAGTTTCACCTTGCAAGGAGGATACAACCACCTTAGATGCTAAGCTTCTAAAACAACACCTATGAACACATCCACCTCTGATCTAATGTCTACAATACTTGATGATGGACCTCTACTTATCACTCTTCACCTTCACTCACACTCAATTTTACAAGAATACTTTTCTACCAACATAATTATGACCTACAGGTCATATAAATAGTCCTTAATATGTTTTTATCTTAAACTCATCCTCAAGTCACTTTACCCCTCCTTCTCTTTACAAATCACACACACAATCCTCTCTCTAAACTCTCCCAAGTTTCTCACATACAAGTCTAAAAATTACCATCTTTGATTTCAATATTTATGGAGAATACTTGATAATCAACACCTTGGTCATCCATTAGGCATACCTTATCCCTTAAGGCATATCTCAAACAAATACATGGGTCAATACAATCTTCATAGGTTGGCCATAGCATCTATGGGTCACCCTTAAGTAGTTACACTTTTTAATAAGACCCTTGTAACTCTTATAGGTCTCATGGAGACCTATTCACCCATTTAGCACGCCATCAAACAAAAAAAGAAAACAAGACAAATTTTAAATATATGGGTGTACTCCTTATGTCCCCTTCAAAATCCTCAAATTATCATAGTCATATTATCTCACCTATGTGTATGCTCAAATAACTCAAACACTGACTTGGTGCATAGAAACATTATTACCAAACATACAACAAACTTATTAAACATTATTAATACTCAAGATAGATTGATCACACCTCCAAAATAATCAAAAATCATACTAATTTAGTCTACAACACTCATAACTATAAAATTCATCATGAAACATTGAAACAACATCAAAACAAGCTCAAACATCCTTCTTGTGTCACTTGCAAAACAAGCACAAACACATAGTCAACTTCTAGGCTCAATATCTTTGAGTGTACTCACTTTCAGATCTTCACATCTATATTTAAAATTTTATCTTGGAGTCTTATAAAACTTTTTTTTTAAAATAGAAAATTAGACTTCGATCAAAAGATATGGACAAAATATAGTTAACTTTTGAACATAATGCTTGCATCTCATGACCTCTCATCTCAAATCAATTACGCACTATTGATCTTGTTTGATATTTAACACATAGTATTTCAATTTCAAATGTTAAACCTCAGTCACTTTAACCTCATCTCATGAAATCTTTAAATTTTGACTCAACACACTCCATCAATCTCTATAGATCAGTCAGATCTTTAGCAATCAATGCTCATCATTTGATCAATTTATACAAACACCCACTCACCATTGGATCCTTATCCTATAACTTTGCCCTGTATTTAAATATTTTTCACATATCCTTATCTCATTACATTCTAATTTATTATATTAATTTGCATTTTTGATATTTCTCAAACTTTAACTTGTGTAAAAATGACTAAGTATGGGGACCCTTTCAATATGCCTAAGTAGCCATTTTTAAACCTTAATAACTTCTTCTGTGCTTTGACACATGATCTCAAAATTGGACCAAATGATCTCATAGAATATTATAATATAAATATGTGACACACTAATCATGAATTATTCACATGTGTGATATATATCATCATTAAAATACCTTCTCAAAATCTTCTATCACATAGCCAACTATGCTTAGAATTTGTTTGGGAGACCAACTTTATTCCTGCATAAATTTTGTCATGATTTAATGCATGATATATAATTTAATTAAAATAAACTAGGATAAAAAATAAACAAACCCATATGATCACCTTCTCCTAAAACATCCACATGTGCAAATTCTAACCTTATCAACATGCTTACTCGGCTCTTTTTGGCCGAGAAGCCATCTTTGCACCCTCATATCTTTGATTTCACTTAGATGCATGACTTGAGATATGACACATAATAACTAGGGACTATTATGATCACAATTATATGACCAAATTCCCTTGACTCATTCCCACATGGTAATGGTGATGTCATCAAACTGCCTACTCAAATTTTCTACCACTGGACCCAAAGTGTCTAGATGAGAACAATGATGAACCAAGTGAATTCTAATCATGCACACAAGTACTCAAATCATTATTGAATTTTGATAAGACACCCTTCACATTATAAATACTTAATAATCATCCCTAAATATCTCAAACCAAGCAAACTCGAAAGATCAACTAAGCCTTATTCAAACATACTAAGACAAGCACATTGCACACTTTGTCATTATCACATAAACTATCAAGGCTCTTTATCCACTCACAAGGAAACCTTCATGACATCACCATGACATCATCATTTCAACTTTCCAACATAATTTTAAAATGAGTATGTGTTGGTTATGTTACTATCTGTTATAAGTTTGTGCAAGTCTATAGTTCACCTATGGAATTTTGTAGCTATAGACTAGTTGAGTCCAAAGTGAGTTCATCACTGAGTCTGAAGTGAGTTTGTAGTTGAGTCTAAAGCTACTGGGTGAGTCCAAATCTAAGTCTAAATTTGAGTCTAAATCTACTAGGTAAGTTTGAATCTTGGCCAAAATGTTATATCTTCTTTAGGAGCTATTGTAGAAGACTCTAAAACTAATCCAACATTATTTTTGAAATGGTTACTCTTCATACTCCATCTTTTCTTAGTATGGGATGCATATGCACATATTGACATATTTTTTCCATAATTATTATAAATAGATAACAAAGAGATAATAATGAATTCTAAATAAATAAACATGATATATACTTTCTATTTTAATCTAAATAAACTATAATTTTAGAAAATACATTTAGATCCACTTCTTATGCAATGAAAAAGGAAATTCCCCTTGATGACATCTTCCTTGGCATCTCTTCTTATTCATTTGCTATCTCTTAACTTGTAGGTGTTGGAATAAATTATTCTTTGCTAAATTTAGACACATATTCCTTCTTGAAATGCCCCTTACAATTATTTAGGTGGGTTGTTGAATAAAATTTCCAACTTTTTTCATACCAATGCACATGCATGTTTCAATGAGTGAAATAACTCTTGCCTATATCCTTGGACAATACTTACTTATTATTTCCCTTCTTATCATACCAATTTATAGAGTGGTCTTTACAACTTTCATCATTTTACAACTTTATCTCTTATTTGGATTAGAGAGTGATGTAAACAATTTTTGTTCTTTTAAAATAAAAGGATTTTTAGTGATATATTTCTTATTCCAACACATGGACAAACGATGGTTATTTATTAAAGAAAATGAATATAGATAGTTATTCCAACATTCTTATGTTATATGTCATTTCTTTATACAATTGAAGCAAAAAATAGAATACTTGTATATTGCATACCTTCTTGGGATGCCCTTATACATTTTACTTGTGAAAGTTTGATGAAATGGTTATGTTCTAACACCTCCTTTGGGATGTTCTCTCTTTGGAGATGCTTTATATTATTATATGATGCTTCTGTCTTTATGGAAAGGTTGTCTTTTTCTTATATTCAACTTGTATTCACCCATTTAATCATGAAGTGATGTTGTGATATCTCCTTCTTCATAGAGTTTATGCCCTTATCTTAGAGACTCTTCTTTGGCCCTTTTAAGTAATGCAATGTTTCCTTCCTCTTCATTAGAAATACTGACAACAAATGTTGTCAAAGTTGAATAAAAAGTTCAAGATCTCACCTATAGTGTTTCATGGCTAAAAATTGTTAGTAAAAACATGTTTGGTGTGGTGGATAACATATAGGACTGGGCTCTTAACCTTCGATCATGCCTAGTTGAGAGATGAAATACCTATTTTAGCCTTAATAATGCCATTCCAAATAAGAAAAAAATAGATTTTAAAGTTAATTTCAAAAGTGAATAAAATGAAAAAGGTAAGTCTTTTTTATGAACCAAAATAACCCCCATGTTTGTGTCAAATCCATCTAAATTTACCTCAGAGCATGTCTATAGAACCTTGGATAAGAATCTATGGCACACGCTATAGTAATCAATCCTGAAATACAAATTTTTGCAATGAAGAGACAAGTTATTATCTTCCAACTAAAATTTCCACCTTCATAACCTCCACATGAAAATATATCACTTCAAACACATATCTATAGTAAAATGGCACATGCTCCTAAGACCACAACCTCAAAATCCACCTGGATGCATGTTTTCACAACTATTCAGGAGCTTGGAAACACTTACAAAAAATGTTGTCAAAATTGAAGTAGCAATCCAGTATCTCCACTTAAAATGATTCATAACTAGAAACTAACATTTCCAACACATCTAAAGTGCAAGATAATGTATAGCACCATGTTCTTTTCCTCTTATCATGTCATATTAAGAGATGGAGTACCCATTCTGACCTCAAGAATACCCTTCTCAATAAGAGAAAAAATTAGTTTTATGGTAACTTCATATGCATGTGAAACATAAATCGTAAGTCATTTACACAAACCAAAAAAACCCTCACATTCATGTATAATCCCTCTAACTTCACCCAATATTATGTCAATGGAACCTTGGAGACAAATTTGTGGCACATGTTATAGTAATCAATCCTAAAATGTAATTTTTTGTAGTGAAGAGATAAGTTCTTGTCCTTTAACAGATATTTCCCCCTTTAATACATTCACATGAAACTTCATCACTTCAAAAATGTCTAGATAGGAAAATAACACGTACTTCTAAGACAAAAACCTAAAAAAAAAATAGATACATGTTTTCAAATTTTTTAGTAGCTTAGAAATTGATTTAAATATTTTGGGAATATTGGAGTTTTATTCCTAATTTAGTTAAAGGTTGGAGTTTTCTAAATTAATAAGTAATATTGCAATAATTTAGCTACTAATTTATATAATTTAACTATATTTTTTAAAATTTCTATAAATATTAATAAATATGAATAAAATAAGACTTAGCTAAAAATTAGATGAAATGGTTGAGATAGGGTATGGAATCTACTATGTAGGAATATGACAGTATCATGAATCAAGATCTAGCCTTCATTTCATGAAAGGATACGAGTACCAAAATAAGACACCATAGGGCCTAGTGCTATAGTCCTCTTCTACTACTATTATCCTATAGGCCTAAGCTTTTTGGGTTTTGTCCACTGTCTCTATGTGAGCCTACCTATGAAATTTTAGATGCTAGATGTCTACAAAACTTTTTGTAGAGATTATTTAATTTTCAAACCCTAGACTTCATTATTCTTTGATCAATCTTGAGAAATAAGTGGGGGGGTTAGTGTGTGTAATATGCACTAAACATGTATCCATACCCCTTATGTGGGCATGTTGCCTACATACCAATACTTTGAAGAGAGATCAAGCCATATGTATTTCTCCCACTTGATGTGCTTTGTGCAATAGTGTTATGAAGATGCAAAAATGCTAAACTAGGTGTGCTTGAGGTGCCTAGGGAATGGTGTGAGGATTATAATGTGATTGTATCTATATTGGATGGCTATATGCAAAGAATAGGGAAGTTTGACTCAATAGTCTTTCTTGTATTCTTGTTTGCTTTTGTAATATTTGACAACCTCTTCTAAATTATGTTTGAATGGGATTTTATAGAGATTTGTTGGTCATGGGTTGAATGTATTCATGTTAGGCCTATAATAATATGGATACAAATTAGAAGGAAATAACTATTGGAGATAAAAATGTAATTAGACAAGAACATTGAAAATAGACACCCTAGGGTCTAGTGTTATAGTCCACATTGGGTGTTATTGTCCTACAGGTGCGAGACCTAGTGGGGTGGAATTATCATAGTAAATGTAGTCTAGTTGAGTTGGAATCAGGTTTTAGAATCCTATGAATGACTATGAATAATAAAAAAGGTGTCTAGAAGGGTCATGAGAACATGCAAGAGGGACTTATGGGTTGGGTGTCATAAGCCACACTCAAGCTACCAATTTTCACATTTTAAATTGACTACATTTCCCTCCCTTTATTCTAGTGATGCAGCAAATTGAAATACTATGATAAAAGAAAATATAAAGTGTGCTTGAACTTACCTCTAAGGGTGAATCTCATGAAGTTGTGTGATGTTTGATATGCATAGAGAGAACATGTTGTGAAGTTTAAATCTACAAGAGAAAATAAAGAGTAGATTAGTTATTACTAGACATGTTATGTCTAAAGTAAAAACATACAAAATCTAAGTAAAAAAGAGAAGAAAAGAAATGAATGAATACACCTCACCAAGTACATGAACCAATACAAAACCTGTTATGATGCTGAGTGATGTTAGATGATGCTATATATGTGTTAGGTATGTGCTGAACCAAGAGTAATATATTGACCAAGAATGCCTCAAGAATGCAAAGGCTAGCCCTTTGGCTCCATTATCACCCACTAAGTAAAGCTATGTGATCATGCTTGTGTTAATCAATGTTTGGATTGTGTGTCTAATCCCTTTGAGTAGGTGGCTCAAGAATACAAAAGATAGCTAGTCTTTTGGCTCCATCATTGCCCCACGAAGTGAAGCTATAAATTGATAATAGTATGAATGTGTGGCATATGAGATGGCTCTGAAAGCCTATTTTCAATTATACTCACACCCTTGTGAAGGTATTTTTAGGCCTTCACAGTCTACTGAAACATAGAAACAATCTTAGGTTGTGGGTAACCTAATCAGTGGATTGAATCTCTAGATTTTAAGGGTTAGCTCCCTTTGGTGTATCAATTAGGATCTCTACTCTACGCTATAAACTTTTATGGAAAAGGGAAGAAATAAACTTGAAGGAAAATCCTACCTAATAATGGTGATATACCTAAACTTTGATTGATCCACACAATTTGAGCTTCTAAAAACATTGATCAGACAATAAACAAACTAAATTTTTATCCCCAATTGACCCCTATGCATTAGTATTTCATGAAAATGTTATATCTTGTGATCAAAGATTGAGGGAAATGATGGAATATGCCTAATTCAAGGCACTAACCAACCATTTATATCCACTATAACTTTAGCCAAAAGATATTGAACACAGAACATAACTTGCATACTCTGATCACCTAGTAACTAGGTAAGAATTAGGACTTGAAAAGGAAGAAAAATATATCACAAATGTAAATCACTAACATAAATACACTATACCAACACTTTGGAGTCTAAAAATTTTCCTTCTATTAATTTGAAAAGGTTACACAACATAAATTTTGTCAAAGTCTGGTCTTGCCAAAAGGAGGATACAATTCAAGGTTGAAAAGCCAATTTATATAGAAAAAGTATACAACCAAGTGATTGATACTGAAAATAGAAGAGGAGGTCAACTCAGTCCAACTTTTGCCATCATAGCCTTCAAATAAAATCTATTGTTCTCTTATGCCTTGCATGAAAAGTTCTTTGGCATTGAAAATGATGGATAGCCCAAGTTTGAGTCAAAACTTCCATCATGCATGATGCAATGCCAATCTCCAAATATAAAACTCCACTTGAACTGCTAGAGCATAAAGAACAATTTCCTTTGCATGAAATCAATGTCGAAACTAAATTTAGAACTCTACTTGAACTATTGGAAAAGTTAAAATCTTTCAACAAGATAAACAAGAGTGCATGCATAAAATTCCATATTGGCATAGAAGGGATGAGGTGGACCCAAGCTTGACAATTCAAACTCTTGCATGGAAAGCCACACCATAATCTTCAAAGGAATATGCCTCTTGAACTACTTGAAGCTGAGTTAGATCATTGAATGCATGTGATGACTGGGATATAAGCCTAACTTCAATAAATAGTCAATTAAAGATTTGACCAATCAACTAAGATAGCTTTTGATTACATGGAAAAGGACCTTGATGAGTGAGAGGTGCATTCAGATTGAACTCATTGTCTTCATTATGGTAATTTCTCAGTCTAAAGCTTTTAGGTTCTTTTTTATGTGCATGTATTTCTCTAACATTTATTTATCTATAGCCTATTTCCTCATATTTTCCTTTCTTTTAGACTTTCTAGCATCATATTTGTTTCATCTTTTCTTTCCCATGGATTATCTCTTCTTTTCGATCATTTCCTTTAGATAATTTATCTAAAGGAATTATTTTATGCTTCATGTCTTTTCGTTGTTCCAAAATAATTCCTCAAAGTAAGTCTTCTTCTTGAATTCCTTCGAGTAACTTATCTGAAGGAATTCCCTTAGACTCTTTGCTTTCAGCCTCTCTATGGGATCATTTTCCCAAAGGGAAAGAAACCTTTTGGACTTATGAAAATATCCCTCAAAACTTTGCAATATTTCCCTTTAGAAAATGAATGGACCCTTTGACAAATGAAAAACTTCCCTTCAAGACTTTGTGAAACATCCCTTTTTTTTTGAAATTGCCTTTTTCCTGAAGGGTAGATACCTTTCAACTTTTTTGAAATGGTCCTTTACCCTTTGAAAGAACCATTTTAGGTTTTTTGCAAATGATCCTTCTAAAAGGTAAGAGACCTTTATAACTTTGTAAATGCACCTTTTGGCAAATGTGAAACAAACCCTCCTCTTTGTAAATTTCCTTTCAAGATTTTGCAATAGACCCTTTAGAAAAATTGTAATGACCCTTTAGATTTTTGACAACGTCCTTCAGGATTTTATAAATGGTCCTTTGGAGAAATGTAAGTGCCCTTTGATAAAGTGTAAAATGGACCATTTCTAAAGAAAAAGATCCTTTCAGATAAAGTGAAACGGTCCTATCATTTTGTTTATTTCCTTTGGGCAAAAAGTTTGGAGGAAATCTTAAAATGGCCCTTCTTGAATACCTTCGGGCTTTTGTTCTACACCTTTTGAAGAAATTGACTAGTCCACTTACCCTTCTAAAAAGTTGAAACGGTCCACTTACCCTTAAAAAAAATTTAAAGGACCTTTATGAAATGTTCCCTTTAAACTTTTCAAAAATTCCTTTTGGATTTTTCCAAAGTACCCTTCAAGAAAGTTGTAAGGTTCCTCTTATTCTAGAAAACCCCCTTTCAAAGAAATTGCAAAATTCCACTTGCCCTTCAAAATTATTCAAAGTGCCCTTCAAAAAAAATTTAAAGTCTCTTTCCTTCTCCTTATTATTTGACACTTTTCTTTGGATAATTTGTCCAAAGGAAATTATTTCTTTAGGTTTATTTGAAATGACTTTCCTAAAAGAATAATGACCCTTCAGACTTTTGAAGAGGTCCTTGGAACTATTGTAATGGACTTTGAAACCAAAATAACTCTTTGAAACTTATGAAATAGGACCATTTCTCAAGAAAATAACCTTTCAAAGAAATTATTCTTGAATCCTTCCTTCCATGAAAGCCTGAAGTATATCTTCCGCTTGTCCTCTTTTGAACTACTCTAAGCAACATAAATACCTTCCTATAAAGAACAAGATGAGTCAAAGGAAAGTCCCTAAATCACCTAAACAACCTCAAGACCTATTAACCATGGATTATTCAAAGATTTTTTGGAACCAATTACTGACTCACAATAAAAAAAAGGCATGATTATGTAAGTTTTAAATGATAGGGGTTGAAATTTAACCTATAAGGTCAAATTTGTCAATAAAGCCCATAAATGTTCCATAATATGACAATGTGGCATAGATAACTGAATGTGTGTTGGAAACTAGGCTACTCTTGGTTGCTCAAAAAAGGTGGAGATTCGGCTTGTATAAAATCCACTCCAAAATTGGGCAATAGGTTTATGTGGAAGCCACTCAGAAATAATGTCAACCACCTATAGATGGAATAAGGCACATAACTATTGATAATACCTAGGTAATGTACTAAACTTGAAAAGAAAAGAAGTCAAATGTGGTGCACACATTGCCCCCAATTATAGGTGTTTTAAACTTGGATTCTAATTTGGAAGTTATACCAACTACCTAATCTAAAACTAGAAGTGAAAGCCATCATGCCATGCATGAAGCCCCCTATTTCTGGATTCTCTAAAAAAAAATGTACTAAAACTATAGATTTTGAATTGAACTATTGCTAACAAAAATGTAACTGCACTTACCTTTTTTTATGTTTTTAGACAATCTAATTTTTTTTCTATTTGGATATAAGTGCCAAAATTAAACACCCTTTTGTATGGTATTGTAGTCCAATCTTGGCACTTTTGTCCTATGCTGATTTTAAAGATTGTTCTATAATTGTCACTGTCTGCCTGGTCTATTCTACCTAGTTTGAAGTCTAGATATTATTCTAGGTGTTTTGAAAGCCAAGTTTTTGACTAATAGGATCTTTTATCTCTATGATAAAACCCCTGTTTGTTGCCCCCTCTTTTGAGGGTAGGAATGAAGAACCTGTAATGACTATCCTCAAAAGAAAGAGCCCTGAAAGTGTGTTATATTATGAAAATACATTATATAACAATGATAATCAACAAGATATCTCAATATATAGCATGGTTTGTATGGATATTGTTAGATTAATAGGGGTATGCCTAAATAGATATAATAATGTAATATCATGTGAAATTTAATGAACTAGAACTGGAAGTCTGATTAGTTGTTAGTTTTTATTTATTAGTTGTTAGTTGTTAGTTCCTAGTTGTTAGTTGTTAGTTGTCAGTTGTTAGTTGTTAGTTGTTAGTTTTTACTTGTTACTTGTTACTTGTTACTTGTTAGTTGTTCGTTGTTAGTTATTAGTTGTTAGTTGTTAGTTATTAGTTGTCAGTTGTTAGTTGTTAAGGAGGGATGAAGCATGATGTCCATCATGACATCCAAGAAATCAAGATAATGCATGATGTGGATCATGGCATTGTAAATAATTGAGAAGCAAACAAGCAATAAGAACGCAAGAAGCAAGAATTAAGAAGTATACAAGAGTGGCCAAGGGGCCAAGAAAATAAGGAACATGGGCACATGTCACTCAAACTAGAAATTAAGCATACAAGGCATGTTTAAATGAAACATACACATATAATAAGAAATAATCAAGATTGGTGTGAAAGCCACAATCAAAAAGAAGAGTACAGATAAAGGACATTGGCAAATGTCCTTAGGCACACACAAAAAATAGAAGCAAAGGACATTGGAAAATGTCCTAAGGCACATATAGGATACAAAATAGGAATTAATAAATGCAATCACATTTAGATAAACAAATCAAAAAAGGAAAGCATGTAAATACTAGAAATACAATCGTATCTAACTAATCAAAGCAAAAACTAAAAGTATGCAAGACATGTAGTACAAAACTAGGTATATGCTAAGAAATACACAAGTGATATATACTAGTGAGTGTCGATAGAGTAACCTATGTAAGCTAGTAAGTAATGTACATCAACATGTTAACTAGAGTTTATGCTATACAAATGACATAACCTAGATGATGTAGTCATGTAGAAGATGCCCCTAAGCGATAGATATATCGATCTATGTCTTGAATGTAGAATTAGGATGCCCCCTCAATGGGTAGAGTGAAGCAATCAAGGGTCTAGATATCACTACACACACTCAAATAAGATCAAGTGAAGCATGGTAATGTAGATAAATTTACAAACAATAGCATAGAATATCAAATGTAAATCTAGCTTGGTAGTAGAAATGTAAAGCATGGATAATGCATAAAATTGAAATGTTTTTATGTTTTTGAATTATTGGAATGTTTTTTGTATTTTGAAATGTTATATTTTTTTTGGTGTTTTGACATGTTTGAATGTTTTTGTATTTTTGACATGTAAGATATGTATAATCAATAATGAGGAAACTATGTATAAGAAAAATTGAGAAACTACTTAGTGAGAAAAAATAAACTATGTACAAGTAATTTGAAATAAATTTATATACACGTAATTTTGAAAAATTATGTACAATACAATGTGTGAAATGAAATGCTAGACATGGAATCTACATAGATGCATAATATTCATTGGATTTTTGAGTTTCTTTCCTTTAAGTGAGGCTAGAAGATATACTTTAGGGCTAAGCTTTTTAGTCATAATGTATGGACCTAGCCAATTTGGTTTGAATTTCCCTTTGATTTCTCCATTGGCATTGACATTGCAAAGACTTTATTTAAGAATGAGATCATTAACTTTGAATTATCTGGTGTGAAATCATTTGTTGTAGGATCATTGTATACATTGTTGGTACATTCTAAGATGTTTTGTTGCTTGAATGCATGTATGGTCTAACTGCTCAAGATGGTGTAGATGGTATTGATGATATTGGTCATCAGTGAGAATACCTTTAAAGGAGACATGAAGAGATGGGATTTCTAATTCCAATGGTAAAGCTACTTTTATGTCATAAATGAGTTAATAAGGAGTGGCCATGTGGGTGTGTAGATACTTGTGTGATAGGCCCATAATGCAAAGACTAGTTGATTGTGCCAATCATCTCCAAATTTTGTCACTATTTTTCTCAAATGTTATTTATGGTTTTATTAGTAGCCTCTACTTGACCATTTTCTTATGGGTAATATGGAGTGGAGAATGTGTGTTTAATCTTATATTTGATGCAAAATGTCTTAATAGTTTTGTTCTTAAATGATGTTCTATTATCAAAAATGATGGCTATAGGTAAGCCAAAACATGAAATAATATGAGTCATGAGGAAGCTACAAATGTCCTCCCCTATGGTAGATTGGAGTGGAATGGCTTTCACCCACTTGGTAAAATATTATGTAGCTTTGATGATGAACTTATGCCCATTGGCAGATTCAGGATTAATTTTTCCAATAAGATCAAATCCCCATAACATAAATGGCCATGAAAAGATAATATGTTGTAATTATCACGATGATGCATGTTGTAGGTTACTGTGTCATTTAAATTTATCACATAACTTTGCATATTATGAACATTCATCTTCCATGGTGGGCCAGTAGCACCCTTATCAAAGTAATTTGTGTGACATGGCCTTTCCACTGAAGTGACCACCACACTCACTATCATGTATCTATGTAATAAAATTTTGGCTTCTACTAAAGTCAAGCATCAAAGTAATTGTTTGTCGAAGGATCACTTAAAAAGGTCTCTGCTAATGATTACATAACAAAGTGATTATTTTTATAACTTACATTTATCATTTCATGAAAAATATTTTGATGTAATAGATTTGTTTTAAAAATTATAGATATTAGAGAACCATATTGGATATTGATGGTGATTGTAATCATTTAATTGTGAAATAGCTTGATCATTTTTGATGTTGATGGGAATCAATGATGCAACATTTACCATTGCATCTACATGTTGGTTATCTTTTCTTGGTATATTTTTTATAGAAAAGTAATCAAACTGTGATGATAAATATTGTACCATGTTTCAGTATGGGATAAGATGTTCTTATTTTATCTGATAGACATCATTGAATTGATTGACCATAAGTCTGGAATCATCAAAGACTTGAATATATCTAATTTGGAGGGACTAGGTGGAAAATAGACCTAAGATAAGTGCTTCATATTATATAGTGTTGGTGGTGCATGAGAAGCTTAATCGATATGCAATAGGAACTGTGTGACTAGAAGGATCGATAAAGACAATGCCTACCCGTACACTAGATGCACATCAAGAACCATCAAAGAACATGGTCTAAGTGTTGGAATGAGTAGAATAAGTAGTAAAATAAACTCTAAATGTGTCATTAATAGTATTGGTGTCTAAAAGTGGTGTGGGTTCCAAATGGTCTATAATGATTTGGCCTTTTATTAATTTTTGGAGAGCTATCTTTAAGTCAAATTATATTAATAACATGACCTATTTTATGATGTGACCAGAGAAATGGGGTTTTGTTATTATAAACATCAATGGATCTACTTTTATGATAACCTAAATCTTATTATTGGCCATCTAATGTCAAGTTTTTGTGTGGTTAAAACTAATGTTAGACATAACTTTTCTATCATGATTTTTTTTTTTTGTAATCAACTAATGTGAAAATGATGTAATAAATTATTTTCTCGATATGTTAATCATCATGTTATGCTAAGAGTACTCATAATGCATTATTTGTTGCTAAGATATATAGTAGAAAAGGCCTATTAAGTATAGGTGATACTAAAATAGGTGGATTAAGAAGATATTGCTTTATTGTATCAAAGCTTTCTTGATAGGCTGGGTCCTAAATAAACTTTGTATCTTTATTTAGTAATCAAGTGAATGATTGAGTTTTATCAGCAAGTTGAGCTACAAAGTGGTAAATCACTTGGATATTGCCTTGTAAGGATCGAAGTTGTTTTAAGTTCATGGGAGATGGCATGTCTATAATTTATTTGATTTTCTTAGGGTCATCCTCTATGCCATGCCAAGAAATAATGAAACCTAAGAGTTTACCTAATGTAACTACAAACACACATTTCTTTGGGTTTAATTATACATTATATTTTTTAAGTCTTTGAAAAATATTTCATAAATAAATAACATGATGTTGTCATTATTTGGATTTAGCTAATATATCATCAACATAATCCTCGATAGTATGGTGAATTAATTCATGAAAAATATGCATCATGGTATGTTTATACGTGGATTAAAAAAAATTTAATCCAAAAATCATGACAACGTAAAAAAATCTTCCCCAAGGTGTTTTAAAAGATGTTTTCTCTTGATCTTCTTTGATGATTGTAATTTGGTTGTATCCTACAAATCCATCCATAAATGATAACATTTCATACCGACTGTGGAATTTACAATCATGTCAATGTTAGGTAAAGTAAAATTATCCTTTGGGCATGCTTTATTTAAATCTTAAGAATTAAAATAACACCAAATTTGTCCATTGGGTTTGATTATAGGGACTATATTAGAAACCCATTTAGGTTGTGCTACTAGTCGAATTAATCTAGCATTTAACAGGCATTAGATCTCATCTTTGACTAAGAGAGCCACCTTAGGATACATTTTGAATTTTTTTTGTTTAACTAGTTTAGCATCTAGGTATAAGGGAATATGATGAACTACTATAGATGTATCAATTCTTGGCATATCTAAGTAAGACCAACCAAAGAGTTCTTAAAAATATGTTAAATTTTGATGAATATTTGTATCCTCTTATTTTCATAGGGTAGTGGCTAACAAGACAATGTGGGTATCCTAATCAATTCCAAAATGAAAATTAACTCTTTCCTCATTAAGCAATGTGTACCAATCTAGTGTGTATGGGGTTGTAGGAATAATATCATCTAAATCAACTGGTATGTCTTGGGGAGAATCTCCATTTTCTCCAAAGTATGCATGGGCATTTGTGTGATGAGGAAATATATTTTTATGATATCAAGATGGGAGGTCCTCTTATGCTCTAATAAATTGTAAGAGGGATTCATAGTTAGATAATTCATCTAATGTGTATATATCTGGTGAAATCATATCATCAATAAGATGAGGATAGATCAATGATAATATTGAAGTATGATTAATAGTGTGGTCTACCAGCGTAATGGGTGGATAAATCTTTATATGCTTTAAAGCAATGAAATAAGGTTTATCATGAAGAAGGGTAAGATGATATCCCAGCCCTTGCTTTCCATGTTGTGTGGATTCCTTGACAAGATTGATGATTCCTAGTTCATGATTTTTAAAACCTTTGTCATGATATCCCATCTTATTAAGACATTTAAGTACAAAAGGGGAAGTAAATTGGTGATTTTGTGTCAGTGCTATTACATATTTTAGAATTGTTTGATGTGTTGCATGGTTTGATGGTGCACTTTGAGCAGTGGGTTGTGTAGGTATATTACTAAGATTCAAGTGTAAAATATAATTCTATGGAGATTCAAAAACCTAGTAGTATTTAAAAGTTTCATTAGCTATTGGGCATGTGTAGATGTAGCCTTTGTGACTAAATTTTAGAAAATCATGAAGTGTAAAAGGGACTACATGCATATCATGAATCTAAGACTGACCAAGTAATAAATTATAATTGAGGTCATTTGGCATGACTTGGCAAGTAGTCGATAGTGTCTTAGGTCCCAAAGTAATATTGAGTGTTATTTGACCCATGACCTTCTGTGGAATGTTTTCAAAACCTATGATGTTCATGTTGGAATGGTCTAGATCATGAGGTTTTATATTAAGATGTTTAAGAAAAGAAATGTTTCAAATGTTGAGTCATGAACCGTTATCAACTAACACTCTTTTTACCCCTACATCATTAATTCTTAATTGAATATATATAGGTATATGTTTCTCAATGATGTGGCACAGGGGTAAATCCTCTTTCTCAAAGGAAATATGCTCTTTAGTCTATTGCATTGTGTTGAGGATAGAGAGAACATAAGTTGGTTCAGTGGAAATAGGAATTCTAGTATTATGAAGGGCTACATACAACACATATTTATAAACATTTAATCATTAAATAAGTTTGAGAATTGAAATTATATCAAAAGGGGTGCTAACCTGAGTGATAAAACTATATCCATGGGTGTAGTCAACTTACCTATCTTCAATACTTGGGTGATAACTTGTACTACATGATCTACTATAGGCATAGAGCTGGTAGTAGGTGTGGGATAGGAGCTATATGTACCAAGTTTGAAAGGAGGATGGATAGATATAACTGCTAGTGTTTGCTTGTGTCTAGTAGTGATATGGAAATACTCAAAAGTAGCCAATGAGTTATATGCATCTAGATAGAAATCATGAATGTGAAATGAAATGCCTGAAATTGGAGTTATAAGTTGTATAAAAATATGTTTATAAAGAACATTCCACATGAGATATAACAAACAAGGGGGAGAGAGAGCATGAATTCATTCATTAATACATAAATAACTTTGACATGTGCTATGATATTTCTAATGTGTTTAACAAGTTAAACTTGAAAAAATTTCCATATGAGAGATACAAAGCAAGGGGTAGAGAGTAGGATATTGTGCATGAATGCATAAAAAACTTTGACATGTGCTATGATATTTGTAATGTGTTTAGCAAGATAAACTTGAAAAAAATTCCATATGAGAGATACAAAGCAAGTAATGAAATCTTGTATAAAGTCAAGTAAACCTTGCTTTGAAGGAGAGGGATCTTATTATGTTTAACAATAACTTTCTTTATATCATCCCATATTATGAAAATTAAACATGAAATGCAAATAATGAAGCTTTGTACTAACATATGGAAAACTTCATCATTTATGTACATGATAGGACTGAGTATGGTCTCCTTATTATTTTCAAGAAATGTAAGAAATATGTGTAAATAAGTGAGATAAATTTTTGTTATTATGTGAAATATAATTTTAGATGTAAGGTGATACCTCAAGAAAACAAAAGGACCTAGTATATGCAACTAGGGTTCAGAAGAATATATATATATATATATATATATATATATATATATATACCTTAACTAAATTAGGAATAAGACCCCAATATTTCTAAACTAGTTAAATCATTTGGTGAACCTGACTTACTTTGTTTGTGTATAAAAACCCTAAAAACCCTAGGCTAAATTGTTTGCTGATTTTTACAATATTTTTCTGATTTTTTACTAGCATATTTAAATCAAAAATTCACTTTAATTTTTAAAATTCTATAGTAATTTAATATATGGAATTTTAAAAATTAAAGTGAATTTTTGATTTAAATATGCTAGTAAAAAATCAGAAAAATATTGTAAAAATCAGCAAACAATTTACCCTAGGGTTTCTAGGGTTTTTATACACAAACAAAGTAAGTCAGGTTCACCAAATGATTTAACTAGTTTAGAAATATTGGGGTCTTATTCCTAATTTAGTTAAGGTTCTAAGTTGTCTAAATCATTAAATAATATTGAAATAATTTAGTTACTAATTTTTATAATTTAACTATATTTTTTAACCTTTCTATAAATAGAAATAAATATGAAGAAAATAAGACTTAGCTAAAAATTAGATGAAATGGTTGAGATAGGGTCTAGAATTTATTGTGCAACACTATGACAGTATTTTGAATTAGGATCTAGCCTTAATTTCATGAAATGATAGGAGTGTTGAAATAGGATAGCCTAGGGTCTAGTGCTATAGTACTCTTCTGTCACTATTGTCTTGGAGGCTTGAGATTTCTAGGTTTTGTCTATTGTCTCTATGTGAGCCTGTCTATGAAATTTTGGATGTTGGATGTCTATGGAACTCCTTATAAAGTTGATTTAGTATTCAAACCCTAGAATTCATTATGCTTTGATTAATCTTGAGAAAGAAGGGGGTTAGTGTGTGTAAGATGCACTAAATGTGTATCCACACCCCTTATATGGGCATGCTACATACATACCAATACTCTGAAGAGGGATTAAACCACATGTAGTTCTCCCATTTGATGTGCTTTGTGAAATAATGTTATAAAGATGCAAAAATGCTAAACTAGGTGTGATTGAGGTGGCTAGGGACTAGTGTGAAGATTGGAATGTGCTTGTAGTTATATTGGATAGCTACATGTAGAGAATAAGGAAGTTTGCCTCAATGGTCTTTCTTGTATTTTTACTTGCTTTTTTAATATTTTCCAACCCATTCTAAATGAATTTTTAATGGGATTTTATAGAGATTTGTTGGTCATGGGTCGAATCTATTCGCATTAGGTTGACAAGAAGAAGGATAGGAACCAAAAATAAATGACCATTTGGAGATAAAAATATACTTAGATAGGAGAACTAAAAATAGACACCCTAGGGTCTATCACTATAGTCAAATTTGGGTGCTATTATCCTACAAGTGTGGGGTCTAGTGGGATGGAATTATCATAGGAAATGTAGTCTAGTTGAGCTGAAATTAGGTTTTGGAAGCCTATGGATAACTGTGAATAAGAAAAAAAGTGTATATAAGGGTCATGAGAGCATGAAAGATGGACCTATGGGTTGGGTGTCATAAGCCACACTCAAGCTACCAATTTTCACATTTTATATGACTACAAAAACACCAATAATAAATGTTGTCAAAGTTGAAGTGGTAGTTCAAGATCTCCATTTCTGATGTTATGTGGTTGGAAAATGGCACTACTAACACATATGAGATGTAGAATAATATCTAGTACTAGTTTATCAATCTATAATAACACTTATTCAAGAGATATAACACCCATTTCACCCTTAATAATTCCCTTCCAAACAAGAGAAAATTGTAGATTTTAGGGTAATATTAGACATGCATAAACCATAAACCATAATTAATTTTAAAAAATTAAATAAATATAACATGAATGTATAAGCCATAGAATTTCACCCTATATCATGTATATGGAACCTTAGATATGAATTTATTACAAGCATTATAGTAATCAATCTTGAAATATAACTTTTTTGTAGTGAAGAGACATGTTCTTGTTCTCAAACTAACATTTCCACCTTTGGAACCTCCACATGAAAATAAATCACTTTAAAAACATATTTATATTAAAATTACATGTTATACCAATACCAAAACCTCTAAATCTACTTAGATGCATGTTTTCACAATTGTTCAGGGGCTTGGAAACATTGACAACAAATGTTGTCAAAGTTGAAGCGACAGTTCATGTTCTCCACCTTTGGTGCTTTGTGGCTAAAAAATGACACTTTTAAAAAATATAGGGTGGAATATAATGTTTAATAATAGGTTTTTTTTTCTCCTTTTATCATTCTCAATTGAGAGACATAGTAACTATTGTCTCTAAATCTTGTACCCTAGAAGAGGGTTGTTCATGCCTCCTCCAAATTTGGGTAATATTGGGACATTTCTAGGCCTTTGCGTGTGTCTATAAGTGGAAATTAACCTCTAGGTTGAAAGAGATGGATCCCTGTATAATATTTTTATGCAATAAAATTATTAAACCAATTTATATGAGTGAAAAGAGTTAGAAGTTTGCATAAATAAAAATCCTAGTCTGAAATGGTGATACACCAAGAATTAGTACCCACATGTATGCCTTATACTTATGTAAAATACAATAGAATATAATCTATAACTCAAGATCTATAAGATTTCAACATAAATATTTCAATGTAGAGAAAAAATGAATGAGATCACACAAGGTAAATAACTGGAAAAGACAACTTATATAGTCCATAAAAGGGTTACACATGTGCAAAATCTCTTACAGCTAGAATGCACTCTACATAACCTATTGGATCAACTCTTTACTAAAAAGCATGAATAATAAAGAATAGAAGGATAAAACATCACTTGCTATCACTTTGTGTCTCTTGTATGCCTAGGAAAATGCCTATAACTTAGAAATAAAATAGACTTGTGCTTCTTTGCTCAAAGGCAAGAAAATGGCAAAACATTTCAGCAAGGCTTTATCATACTATCTTTAGATGATAAAACAAGAGCCTAAGGATCCTATTTACAAAAAAAGTGGGAGATAAGAAAGAGCTCTTGGGTGACAAAATAGAAGCCTCCAAAATGGTTTATCATTGCCATCCTCGTGAAACTGATTTTAGTTGTTCTCTCATTTAGTTGGAGTTTATCCTTCTCTTTGATTCACCCTCTTGAAATGACCAAGATCACTGCAAAACCAATGGTGAGATGACCCTCCATAAGAAATATCTTGGATCATTGCTACAAACCTTATATTCTTCCTAAAATAGTTCATATTTTGCATTATAGACCCATTCAGGCATTATGAATGGCTTTACTCATAAAACATACAAGTCAAGCATGTTTGGAAACCTGATTTGCATTATCCTTCCTCTTTTAGGTTATTTTATTGCTTCTACTTATTAAATTCATAATCAAAGATCTTTTTAAAACCCAATTTTGCTTTGATTAAGACCCTTTTGAGTTTTCTAAATGGCTTTACTCCTTGCTTGCTCCTTCATGTTCTTTGTTTGCTTCTACTTATAAAATTCATAAGTCAAGCATGTTGGGAAACCTAATTTACACTATAGAGTTGTTTGGGTTATACCAGTGACTTCACTTCTTACTTGAAGACTTTGGGCATGAATTTTATGTCCTATGGCACGTCACCAATGTGAACCTAATGGCTAGTTGGCCACCCTAAATTTGACATCCTGTGGGACGTCACCAATATGAACCCAATGACTAATTGGTGACCCTAAATTTGATGTCTTAAAACACATCACCAATGTGAACCAAATGACTAGTTGGCCACCCTAAATTTGATATCTCATGCCATGTTACCAATGTGAACCCAATAGCTAGTTGGCCACCCTGAATTTAATGTCCTACGACATGTCATCTCTTTGAATCCCAATGGTTAGTTTATTGCATCAAATTTGATGTCATGTGGCATGTCATGGGAATCCATTTGGGTCAGGAAATTTTCTTGAAGTAATTCCTTCGAACAATTTGTCTGAAAGAATTCCTTCAAGAATTTTGACTTCTAGGAAATGGCTAGTTTCTTCAGGAACTTTTCTCAAAGGATACTTGGGAAAGTGTCCTTCAAAAAAGTTTTGAAGGGGGTAAAGGCACAAGGTCCCTTCAAAAAATTATGAAGGGCATTTCCAAAGGAAATGCCCTTCAGAACTTTTATGAAGGGCATTTCCAAAGACAAAGGGCCCTTTGGGAAAAATCTCGAGGGTAACCTTAGATAAAATATGCAAAAGTGTCCTTAAAAACTTTTTTGAAGGGTCATTTGGACAACAAAGTGCCCTTTAGAAAAATTCAAAAGGACACTTTGGCAAAAAAGTGCCCTTCAAAACTTTTTTCGAAGGGCCACTTTGGAGGAAAGGAAAAGGCAAGTGCCCTTTGAAAAAGTTTTGAAGGAACACTTAGATGAAAAAGTTCCCTTTATAAAAGTTTCAAAGGGACACTTGGGAAAAAAGTGCCCTTCAATTTTTTTTTTGAAGGTTCACTTGGACAAAAAAGTGCCCTTTAAAAGAGTTCTAAAGGGACACTTGGGGGGAAGGCAAGGCATGTAAGGCCCTTCAAAAAAGTTCTGAAGGACACTTAGAAGGGAAGAGGCCCTTTGGAACATTTTCCAAAGGGTAATTCAGGAAAAAACAAAGCAAGAAAGTCTAAGGCACACAAGGCAAAGGGAAAAAATAAGAACAAGGGAAAAGATCCCTAACCGGGAGAGGTCGAAGGGAAAAGACAAGCAATAAATCAAGTGACCAAACACAAAAAATGATCAAGGGAGAAATGAAAAGAGCCAAAGGGAAAACACAAACTAGTTATATAAAAAATGGTCAACATTCTAGTGATTCCCAGGGGAGACATGCCCACTATGTCATAAGACCAATCACCTAAATCCTTCCATTGGGCATGGAGTCATGCAAGGCAAACAAGGGTTAAAAGAACAAGCATGGCCAAACATACAAGCTAGAGAGACATGCATAGCCAACAAAAGGAAAGAAAATACCTAAAAGGGAAACATTATGCTTCAAGGCACTTAGGGAAAATAAACACAACCAAGGAAGCACACCAAAACAAGGTATATACAAGACATGGATAGAAAGGATAAAAAACATGGATTCAAATGGATTCTATTCACTATAATAGGCATCTCTTCTCCATCCATTTTGGATAGCTGAAAGGATTTTATTTGCTTGCACTTGTTGATGATGTAAGGACCACTCCACAAAGTATCAAAATTAGTATGTTTGCCTAGTTTTGTTCTATCTTCATCCCATTTCAAGACCAAGTAACCTTCTTTGAACACTCTTTCCCTTGCCCTTTTTTCAAAAGATTTCTTCATGAGAACTTGATGGTGTTCCAAAGCTTTGTGTGCATCATCTCTTGCCTCCTATAGCTCCATTAATTCTATCAATCTAACCTCCATGGGAGTGTTTTCAAGTAATTCTAGTTGTTATGCAAGTTTCAAGGTAGGGATATCTTGTGATATGGAGAACCTATATTCTCTCCCATATACAAGTACAAATAGAGAATTACCAATTGACTTCTTGGGAGTGATTTTGTCTACCCATAATGTTATTTCCAAATTTTTATGCCATGCTCTTTGATTGGTTTCCAATGTCCTCTTGATGATCTTGATGAGGTTCTTATTGGAAGACTTAGCTAATCCATTACCTTGAGGGTAGTATTTGGATGAGGTACTCAAATTAACTCCACTTTTTATTTCCTAATCAAAAGTTTTAGCACTTATTAAAGCAAGTGCATTATCTGAGATGATGACATGCGGAGCTCCAAACCTTCTTATAATGCTGTCATAGAACTCCAAGATGGCATTTTCATTTTCTTCCTTCAAAGTAACAACCTTTACCCATATTGTGAATTAGTCTATATCATTAAATATCCATTTGTGTCCAACACTTGATGGAGGGTTGATCATGCCAATGAAGTCAAGGCCCCATTGCATGAAAGGCTAGTCCACTTGGATAGGATTCAATGGAAGAGCAAAATGATTTTGTTTTCCAACAAAGAAAACACATTGAGGAAAAACCTTATCCCAATGATAATAGCCCTTAAAAATACTAGGCCAATAGTAACTAGCTCTCACAATATTTGTATCTATTGTTCTAGGAGAGAAGTGACCACCATTATGGAATTTTTATAGTATCATATCAAATTGGTCATTTTTAATGCATCTTAGCAACACATTTATCACATCCTTCTTAAAGATAATGCCATCCAAAATACAATAAGGAATAACTTTCACTTTTTTGAGATTTTTCAAAGCCATTGGGACACTCACAATTATGAAGAAAACCAATGATGTCTTGTGTCTAACTTTTATTTTGCATTTGATCAGCTAGCTAGTCTTGAACTTGATTTACCAAGGATTTCTCTTTTGGCTCTTAAAATTTGGATGCTAAGTGCTCACATAAACCTCTTCCTCTTACCAAGCTAGTTACTTTGATGTCAATGTCAGATTTTATCACCTTCATGGTCCATCCATCTCTCTTCTCATTAAGATCCTTGCTTATGAAAATCTCTTTGTTGCTGGGATGGGAGACCATGACATGGATCTTGTTGTTGAAAAACATATGCCTCAACTTTTTCAATCCTCTAATGATGGTTAAATCTTTCTTCTCAACAAAATAATATTTCACTTCATAGTCATCTAAGACTTGGCTGAAGAAAGTAATTGGCCACTCAACATCTTCATCATTATTTTGCATAAGCATAACTGAGATTGTGTCAAGGTTAGAAAAAGTATAAATAATGAAATATTTAGCAAAATTTGGATTTAAGAGAGTGGGATATATTGTAATTGCTTTCTTGATTGCCTCAAAGTTGTCTTTACCTTTCTTTATGCAAGTAAAAACTTGGTTCCTTTTTAGTATGGTTGTGATAGGCTTTACCAGAGTTACAAAGTTTGGGATAAACCTCCTTACAATGTTTATTTTTCCCAAGAAAATTTTCATCCCTTTATTTTTTTGAGGAAAAGACAAGCCTAGAATAGCTTCAATCCTTTCAGGGTCAATAGATAAGCCTTATTTTAAAACAACATGACCTAAAAGCTTACCTTCATAGATAGCAAAGATGCACTTATTCAGATTGAGGGATATGCCATACTCTCTACACTTCTCAAAAACTTTCCTTAGATGTCCCATATGATAAACAATATCCTTTGAAAAAATGGTTATATCATCAAGGTAAACAAGCAAAAACTTATTGATCAAACCTTTGAAAGCCATGTCCATTGCCCTTTGAAATGTAGCTCCATCATTAGATAAACCAAATGGAATATTCTTGTAGGCAAAGGTCCCCCACTTGGTGGTGAAGGTTATCTTGAATTGTCCCCTTAATTTACCAATACTTGATTATAACCTAAATAACCATCAAGAAGTGAGAAACGTTGAGAACTTGAAACAACTTATAGAATTTATTCCATGGAAGGGAGTGGATAATGATCCTTGAGAGACACTTTGTTTAGATCACAAAAATACACACAAAGTCTTATTTCTCCATTATTATTTCAAATCGGCACAAGGTTGGCTACCCAAGTTGAGTACTTGATAGGAAAGATAATCCTAGACTCAATCAATTTGGTCAACTCTTTCTTCATGGGTTCTTCTACCTTGGGGTTGATAGGCCTTTGCTTTTGTCTTACCAATTTAGCTCCATGCTCCAACTCAATGGTGTGATGAGATAGACTTGGGTAAAATACTTTCAATTCCTTGTATTTGTAGGAAAACATGTCATGAAACTCTTTGCATAATGAAATAAAATCTTACCTTTCCATCTGAGAACAAACCTTACCAATTTTTAAAAGTTTGTCCTTGAAAATCAGAACTCTCTCATAGTTCTCTTCTTTTATTGACATGATCATTCTTTTGTTTTTATTTTGATCGTCCTCATTAAAGACAATATCTAAGGCAATCAACCCCTTGGGTATTTTATTTATCTTTAGTTGTATAATTTTCTCTTCATAATGATCATGCAACTTCTTTTGATTTTTTAAAGAGAAGCCTACCTCATTTTTCAAGAAGTGCGTAATGTGTTCATCACTTTCAAACACTTTCCATGACACTTCATTATCTAGAATAGAATTTCTCATAATGATCTTGATATGGGATTGATCCTTCTTTTACTCAACATCAGTATCTAAGTCCAAATGTGCTCTTATTGTATCCAATCTATCAGCGTGCTTGTTCAAGTCTCTTGGTATAGGCTAGATGTTGAAGGCATCAAAATCTTCAAGTAGATCCCATACCCTATTATTTTAGGACTTGAGAAATGGGTTCTTGGATTTAGCTTGAATTCTCACTTGATGAATGACCAACTCATTATCTCCATAGACTTTCAAAAGCTTGATTCCTCTCTTCTTTGCACATTGGAGACCATGAACTAAGCCTTCATATTCTACCACATTGCAAGTGCAGCTAAAGTGAAACCTATAAGAAGAGTAGTAATGATTATTTGATGGAGAAACCAACATGACACCAGCTCATACACCTACTTTTCTCCTTAAACCATTAAAAAACATTTCCCACACATCATCAAGCTCATGATCTTCATTGGTGAGTGAAGGAATTGGGACATTCTCCTCATGCATGTAGTAAAATCCCAAATAAATTTCCTTAATGAAAGTGTAAGGATCAAGGCCATGTGTTTTAATATTTTAATTGTTAAGATAGAGGTCATAAATACCTTCAAGAAGAAAAGATATTTCACTATTTAGGACTGTTTCTTCCTCTTTGCTGATTAGATAATTTTGATTTGTCATTATCTCTAGGTGTGGCTCAATGTGGAACCTTGATAAGAAATGAGTCCTTATGGTTAAATTGGTTCCATACCTTGTTTTAAAATATAGAAAGAACCAATCAATAGAAAGGTATCCTCTTATATTATCCATAAAGTCCTTAGACAAGCATATAGAAAAGTGTGTTGAAAGGTCCACCACCATAATATATTTCATGATAGGGAAGCTTCGGTAGCCATGTAAAAACACTTTTAGACCTTTGACCAATTATACCATCTTGGTTGGAGTTCCATCTAACTACAATGCACCTTTACTATGTGGCTCATAGTTCAAACCCAACTTATCAGCCACTAATTTAGGCATAATAGTAGTGCTCGCTCCATTATTCACAATACAATTATAGACCAACTTATCTCCCATAATGAGTGTGAGGTAGAAGGGTGGAGGATTTTTAGCTTTAGTATACGGCTCTAAAAGATGATTTGGATAATTTTTGAGAGCCACACTATGGTGCTTTGAAGATTGAGGAACCACATGCATGCTTGCTAACTGCTCTTACAAAAAATCTTTTTGACTAGGTATATGTAGAACCTCCCAAAGGGATATGCTTGTCTTAGTGATCTTTAATGAGTCCACAGTATTTAGAGATGGATTATTCACTTTCTCTTGCATTTTTGATGATAATAAAGGAAATTTATCCTATTATTTTGTAATCTTTGTAGTTACATTTACATTTTGATTTTGTTGAGGAACATGGCCTATAGAAGGTGCAACACTTTGATCGGCACTTTGTGGCCTTGGAGAGGCATCACTTGGAACTATTTGTGGCTCCTAGCCTTATCCCAATTCTCCATTCTTGGCCCTTGTATTGGCTTAAATTGACATGCCTTGAGTCAACACAAAATCATCTTTTACTTGAAAATTAATCATTCCCACACTTGGGTTATTGCCTTCTCCATGACTATCCCTTTGGTTGGGACATGCTTCTTCTATTGTCATGTAAGGAGTAGATTACTCTTGTGTATTCAAAGTGTAGCTAGTTCCTCCATTATCATTTGTAAACTAGCCTTGAGGCTACCCCCATTGTTCCACATGATCTTCTCCTTACACTAGATTTTCATGTACTAAAATAATAGCCTTTACAAGAGGAGTATAATTTGGATTATATGCATTGGGTTTCCTATTGTAACCTTGTTGATTTTATCCTCTTCCTTGATAATTGTATTGGGATGGAGCTCTATATCCTTGTTGAGGATATTTTTGTGCATTAGGAGGGGCACTTGCCTAATATTGAGCTTGCCTGAGATAAGATCTCAATAATCTGATTCCTTCATCCTTATCCACAACATTATCCACCTTCTTGGGAAAGGATCTTGGCTTCACATTGGCATTGAGAAATTGTGACATGCTTGGAGCTTCGACTGAATTATTGGATAATAAAGGCATGGAAACTCTTGGAGGGAGTATTCTAGCCTGAATCAAGCTATTCTCAACCTTAATTTCTAGCTCATATGCACTTGGAAGAGTGAATCCACCCATTGACTATAACATAACAATAACATTAGTACCAATCCCTTTGAGGTATGTTGGGAACACAAAGCTAAGATGAGGTTTCATGATTGGTGGCAACCTATATCATGTTCTTTTAAATCTCTTATGGATTCATTTAGACCTCTTCTTATTACATTCAGTTGATGTATTAGGGAATCATGATCACTCTTATTTTTGAATCTTGTCCCTAATAAGTCTCCAAAGCCATCCCAACTTGTAATACAACCCCCTCCGATATTCTATACCAGTCAAGTGCTTTGCCTTTTAAAGACATAGCAAACAACTTAATGGCTATGTTGGCCCTAGAAACATTATGGAAATTACAAAAATTAGAGATTTATCTAATATGTTTAGATGGGGTAATATGACCCTCCCCATTGAAACTAGGAAGATTTTTAGTAGCATTTTGATGGATGGGGTCATATGTAGGAATCTTTATTGGGTTTTGGGAATTAAAAGTAGGGAAGGGTTGATGCCTATCTATCTCTCCCCTTTCCCCCATTTCTCTTCTTCCCCTTTGACCCTCTATTTCTTCCTCTTCTTAAACTTCTTCCTCTCCTTGAATTTCTTCAACCTCTTTCTATTCTTCCCCAAAACCTCCTTACCAAGGATTTAATAGGGCTAAGAGTGGTTTAGGGTGTTGTTCTTTAGGAAGAGCTTTAGCTAAAGGGGTTTGGTTAAAAAATATTAAGTACCTTGTGAGGACCATGTGCGATAATGTATAAAACTTGGTCTAGAAATAGGGATTAACAACATTTTGGAGTTGCCAAATGCTAGGTTAGGGATATTTGCACTACTTTAAGCCTATAAAGACTAGAATTTTCCTTGACTTATAAATAATTCAAGTCCCATCGAGTGTGTTATAACTGTTGTCTCCAAATCTTGCACCCTAGAAGAGGGTTTTTCAAGCCTCCTCCAAATTTGGGCAACATTGGGACATTTTTAGGCCTGTGGGTGTGTCTATAAGTGGAAATGAACCTCTAAGTTGAAATGGCTAGCTCCTTGTATCAAATTTTTATGAAATAAAATTTCTGAACTATTTTATATGAGTGAAAAGAGTTATAAGTTTTCATAAATGAAAAGCCTAGACTAAAATTGTGATACACCAAGAATTAATATCCACATGTATGCCCTATACTTATGCACAATACAGCAGAATATAGTCTATAACTCAAGCTTTAGATGATTCTAACATAAGTATTTCAATGTAGAGATAAAATGAATGAGATCACACAAGGTAAATAACTAGAAAAGACAACCTGTATAGTCCAAAAAAGGGTTACACATGTGCAAATTCTCATAGAACTAGAATACACTCTACATGACCTATTGAATCAACTCTTTGCTCAAAAGCATGAAGGATAGAGAATAGAAGGATAAAACATCACTTTCTATCACTTTGTGTCTCTTTCATGCCCAAGAAAATTCCTATAACTTAGAAAGAAAACAGACTTATGCTTCTTTGCTCAAAGGCAAGAAAATGGCAAAACATTCCAATAAGGCTTTGTCATACTATCTATGGATGATAAAACAAGAACCCAAGGGTTCTATTTATAGAAAAAGAGGGAGAGAAGAGAGATTTATTAGGTGCCAAAATATAAGCCTCCAAAATGATTTTCCATCACCATCCTGGTGAAACTAATTCTAGTTGTTCTCTCATTCAGTTGGAGTTTATCCTTCTCTTTGATTCATCCTTTTGAAATGACTAGGATCATTACAAAAGTAATGGTGAGATTACCCTTTATAAGAAATGTCTTAGATCACTACTATGAACCTTAGATTCTTCCTAACAAATTTTATTTTTTACATTATAGACCCATTCAGGCCTTTTGAATGGCTTTACTTATAAAACCTAAAAGTCAAGCATGTTGGGAAACTTGATTTGCACTATCCTTGCTCTTTCAAGTTCTTTGATTGCTTCTAGTTATAAATTCATAAGCAAAGCTCTTTTGAAAACCTGATTTTGATTTTCTTAAGACCCTATTGGGTTTTCTAAATGGCTTTACTCCTTGATTTCTCCTTCAAGTTCTTTGATTGCTTCTACTTATAAAATTCATAAGTCAAGCATGTTGGGAAACCTAATTTACACTATAGAGTCATTCAAGTTTTCCTAGTGACTTAAATTCTTATTTGAAGACTTTGGGCATGAATTTGATGTCCTGTGACACATCACCAATGTGAACCCAATGGCTATTTGGCCACTCTAAATTTGACATCCTGTGGTATTTCACCAATGTGAACCCAATGGCTAGTTGGCCACCCTAAATTTGATGTCCTATAACACGTCACCAATGTGAACCCAATGGCTAGTTGGCCACCCTAAATTTAACATCCTATAACACATCATGTCTTTGAATCTTGATGGTTATTTGGCTACATCAAATTTGACATCTTGTGGCATGTCATAGGAATCCATTTGGGTCGATCAATTTTCCTAAAGTAATTCCTTCAGACAATTTATTTAAAGGAATTATTGCAAGAATTTTGGATTCTAAGCAATGGCTAGTTCCTTTGAGAACTTTTATTGAAGGACACTTGAGAAAGTGTCCTTTCAAAAAGTTTTGAAGGACACTAGGGTAAAGGCACAAGGTCCCTTCAAAAATAATTGAAGGGCATTTCCAAAGGAAATAGCCCTTCAAAACTTTTTCAAAGGGCATTTCCAAAGACAAATGGCCCTTCAAGAAAAATATTGAAGGCTTAACCTTGGAGATAATGGGAAAAAGTGCCCATAAAAAAAGTTTTGAAAGGACACTTGGGAAAAAATTTCCCTTCAGAACTTTTTTGAATGGTCACTTGGACAACAAAGTGCCCTTCAAAAAAGTTCGAAGGGACACTTGGGCGAAAAAGTGCCCTTCAAAACTTTTTTCAAAGGGTCACTTTGGAGGAAAGGATAAGGAAATTTCCATTTGAAATTTTTTTGAAGGGACACTTAGATGAAAAAGTGCCCTTCAAAATTTTTTTGAAGGGATACTTGGGCAAAAAGTGCCCTTCAAAACTTTTCTGAAGGATCATTTGGACAAAAAAGTGCCCTTCAAAAAAGTTTCAAAGGGATACTTGGGGGGAAGGTAAGGCAATAAAGGCCCTTTGGAAAAGTTTTTAATGGCACTTAGAAGGGAAGTGGACCATTAGAACCTTTTTCAAAGGGCACTTCAGGGCAAAACAAAGCAAGAAAGGCTAAGGCAAACAAGACAAAGGGAAAAGACAAGAACAAGGCAGAAGAGCCCAAACCAGGATAGGTCAAAGGGAAAAGACAAGCAACAAAACAAGTAACCAAAAATAGAAAATGAGAAAGGGAAAAATTAAAATATCCAAAGGGAAAACAAAAACTATTCATGTATAAAATGGTCATTAGTAACCATTATGGCCTCAATAATGCCCTTCCTAACAAGAGTAAATTATAGATTTTTAGGGTAACTTTAGACTTGCATAAAATGGAAACCATAAGTCATTAGCATGAACCAAAATAAAAATAACATTCACATAAAATACATATAATTTCACCAAATTTAAAATTTATGGAACATTGGAGATTAATATGTGGTACACATTATAGTAATTAGTTTTGAAATGTAAATTTTTTGTAGTGAAAAGCCAAGCTCTTGTCCTCCAATTGAATTTTTCACCTCTGGGATATCCACATGAAAATACATCACTTAAAACACATATAGATAGGAAAATTACACATGATAACAATATCATGGCCTCAAAATCCACCTAGATTCATGTTTTCCCAACTCTTCAAGAGCTTGGAAACACTAACAACAAATATTGGCAAAGTTGAAGTGACAGTTTGACATGTCAATCTTTGGTGCTTTTTGGCTAGAAAATGGCACTGGAAACATATCTTAAGTGGTGGATAATATATGATACAAGGTTCTTGGCCTCTGATCATGCATAGTTGAGAGAAAAAATACCCATTTTGGCCTCAAGAACACCCTACCCAATAAGATAAAATTGAAGTCTTTAGGGTAACTTTAGAAGCAGGTAAAACAAAAACCATAATCCATTTTCACAAAATGAAAGAGCACACACATGCATGTAAAACCTATATGATTTTTCCATGGATCAAATTTATCAAACCTTGGAGATGAATCTATGGAACACACTTTAGTAATCAGTCTTGAAATGCATTTTTTGCAGTGAAGAGACAAGTTTTTATCCCCCAAATGACATTTCCACTTCTAGGACCTCTACATGAAAATACATCATTTTGAACATGTCCAAATAGGAAAATTACATGTGTCTTAAATACCATTACCTCCAAATCCACTCAGATTCATGTTTTTATAAATTATTCAAGAGCTTGGAAACACTGACAACAAATATTGTCACATTTGAAATGATAATTCAATATCTCCACCTCCAATACTTTGTGGCTACAAAATAGAACTATTAACACATTTATGGTGGTGTATAACATCTAAAACTAGATTATTTGCCTTTAATAATGCACATTAAGAGATAGAGTACCCTAGAGTTTTTTTAGTGGTGAATATTCATTAATTCATGACTATTCTATTCTTAAGATTTTGGTTTTGGGGATTTTTTAAGGTTAATAGATGGAACCAGATTGTCAAAATTTTAGGGATATTTTTTTTGGGAGGGGTTAGCTTTCAAACCATTTACAATGATATATAATATTACACTTAAATTCACTAGATATTTAGTAGATCCTCTAAGGGCCTGACCTATACCAACCAAGGGAACAAGTAGAATTACAAATGGAGGATCACAAAACTAAATAATAGTAGCAAATGAATAAAATAAATGATAGCATTGAATAACAAGCCAAACCATTCCAATTAATGGTAGATCCAAACTCTTGAGATGAATGATATAGATGAACAACACAACCTAATGACATGGCTGAGAAACATAGTCAAATGACCTAGCTAAACACCCTAGTGGAATGACCCAACTGAATGACCTAGCTGAATAACCTAGCTGAATGATAGAGATAAATGACCCAGTGAAATGACTTAGATAAATGGACAAGATGAATGGCATAGATGAATGATAGAGATAAATGGAAATGCCAGATGGCAAAGAGGAATGGTGGATCTAGAAGTCCGTAGTGAACAGTCACTCGGGTGACATTGCCAAACAGTGGTTCTAGGTGGGGAAATTGGTGAACCAAAGGTGAAACCTTTCTATCAAATGATAGTACTGAATAAGAGTGTCAAATGATCAAACCAAAAATCACAAGCCATCATGGCATATGGAATGGTAAAAGGACAAGACAATCATCAAGGAAATCATCCATATTATCTTATTTTAAAGACCTAACCAAAACTTCCACACAATTAGAATGCACTCAAAATCTAGGTATTTATTATTTTTTTAGTTTTTCATAAATTTGAATTCAACTATTCAATAATATTTACATGCAAAAATCCCCAATATTATCTCATAAGATAGAATCAACCAAAATAACATATCACCCCCTAAATATTTTTTTGATGATAACATGCCACCACTCAATGACACTCCTCTAATTTTTGATGAAAATGATAATGACACTGAAGTGGTAGAAGAGACTGGACCATCTCACCAAATTAAAAATTTAGCCAAAATTTCCACTCAAAAATATTCTCAAAGGAAGAGAAGTAGATGGACAATTGAAAGGTCCTTTAATGTGGACTGGGTGAGAAAATTTCCATTCATAGAACCTATAGATCCTAAAAATGTTGATTATACTCTGAAAGAATGTAGATGTACAATATGTAGCTAGAAACTAGGAAAAGAATACAAAATGCAATTAAAATTAGACATGATAGAGAAATATTGTGGAAAAGAATATGAAACAGTGAAGCACCCAAATGGAGTGATAATAAGAACACACAAGTGGAAAACTACAGAAGAATGCATGCAAGTAAGATATGCATAGAAGCATGAAAATGATAAGAAACATTGAAAACATCTTGTGGAGAAAGGGGGAACAATTGAATCAAATTTTGGAAGAGTCAAGCAGTCCCATTTGAAGGCAAAATACATATTTTTCTTTACTATATACCATATTCTAAATAAAAGCAAACCTATTTATGATTTTTTAGATTATAAAATTTTCTTTCAACATAATGGATTTTTAGATATTCCATAATCATATTAGTCATATTGTAGTGCTTATAAAATGTAAAAAGTTCTAGCAATGGTTGAGATTGAAGATTTTAAAAAAAGTGTTAAAAAATCACTCTTTATCTCAATGTCCATCGATGAGGTCATAGCAATTAACAACACACACTAGGTTTACATTCATGTGTATAATTTTGAGAAATATTCAAGGCAACCTTTTCTACTAGAAATTTATAAAATTGTATAAAATTGTAATGCAAAAAATCTTCGCAAATTAGTTATATCAAATTTTAAAGATAAAGTTGGAATGGATGATTATGTAATAGCTACAAAGATGGTGTGTGTCAGGTTTGATGGTATATCAGTGATGTAAGGGCATAGAAATGGTTTGTGTGTTTGGTTATAAATAACAATTGTCACATATATGATTCTAATTTATTGCATGGATCATAGGATGAATCTCGCATACAAAATATCTAGCAAATTTACTAATATGGCTAAAGTGGAGGAGCTCATTAGTGACCTACATACTTATATGTCAAGTAGTCCAAAAAGAATTTTAGAGTTCCAAAAAAATTCAATAGGAGTGATTGATGGTAAGAAACTATTGAAAGATGTTGATACAAGGTGGACTTCTATGTATGAACCTACTTGCTAAATTTTTAAAAAATATCCATCATTAGTAGGTTTCATATGTTCATATCATAGAGAAATTGACAAGGTAAAAGATTTTTTGTACCATTTAACAGATTTGGAAACACTAGTAACTTTATGTGGAATTATTTCAATGCTAAAAGAAATGAATTGTTTAATGAAACATGCTCAAGAGAGGTCCATTTATATTGTGGACTTCATATGGCTAAGAAAATGAGTATGTCAATCTCTTGACATACTATACACTTCGAATGAAATTTTTCAAAGCCTTATTTTTAGTAATTGGCAATGTTTGACCAATTTAGAGAACCCTAATAAGTAATTTAAGTTGAATATCAATGATAATGTTTGTGTCATTATTAATGTAAAGTATATTCCAATGCACACTTTCTACAAAAGACCTGATCTTGTGGGAACTAAATCCAAAGAAATGCCTAGAACACATATTTTGTATGGCACTACTCTATCTAAAAGCTAGATTAAACTAAGTAGAGTTTCCTAAAACTTAGTTGTGGATATCAGAGATTATTTTCAAAGGGGTGATTTGTTGGAGGTGATTGCAATTTTAAATCCCATTCTTTGGAATAGTAGTAATAGTCAAAAGATGGTTAGCAATTTATTTCAAAAATACATGCACTGTCTTGTAATGCATTTTTGTAGATCTATAGAGGTAAATGGAGTAGAAATTATAGGTATTTTAGCAAAGAATTTACTAACATCTCAGTCAACCCATTTTGGCATTATAATGTTTGAACAATATCATTTTCTACATGAACCAACAGATAATGGGGCAATTACAAGACTGTGGAAAAAACTTTATCCTAGTAGTATACTATAGAAAAGTCTAAGTGAATATTTTTGATTATATGAGCTATGTCAAACAATGATTTTGGGATTAATGGAAGATGAAAGAGTATTCAGTGCATTATAATTCATAAAGTCAAAACTTTGAAATAGATTGGATAGAAATTTAGAAATCTGTTTGAGATTATATGTTTCTCATTATGTAGTAGATATGTTTCCATATGAAAAAGCTATGAAAACATGGAGTTTTCTTACTGAAAGAAGAGGTGTTAGTAATACAATGACAAATAAAGAGGATGTAAGTAATGACACTGAATATGGCACTGACATAATGGATGCAAATGTCACTACCAATGATCAAGTTTGTGGAGAATTATTTCAACTTCCAAACTTTTAGAAATAGATTTTATGAATTTCAATTTCAAATGTTTATCAAAAGATGAAATAATTATTATACATTTTCTGAAATTTATTTACTTGTTTTTTGCTAAGTGCTAAAATTTAAAAGATCAATATATTGTCATTGTGTTAGAGGGAACATTGTAGATTAATATGGTTCTTTATGTCTTTGATACAAGTTTTGTAATAAGGGCAAATGAGCCCATATTTTTACACCTAGTGCATAGTGTGGTTAGACAATGATGCACTATAATCTTGTCTATCTTCTTTGTCCTTGTCACAATACATGGTGGATCTTTATTTTCTAAATCATTTATGTCTTCATGTTCTTACAGTCAACTAAAATATAACACAGACTAAAATAAATCAATTTTCAAGTACAAGTTTATTTATAAAGTATTTAAATTTTTCATACTTGTTGTATGATATATTATTTAACTTCCTATGTAATTTCAATACCTTACAGTTCACATTAGAGTTAATTTGGTGAACCTAGATTTTAATTTGAATGTTAGTTGTTCCTTTTTCATTTTTGGCTTAAGATTTCAATTTAATTCTATAAATTATTGTAATTGAATGAACATAGTCCTAAACCTTGGATATTTTATGTAACAATGAAATCGCTTTATGTGTGTGTGTGTGTGTGTACACACACACACACACACACACACACACACACACACACACACACACACACACACACACACACACACACACACACACACACACACGCATACTCTTGTATATAGGAGTATATACTTCATGTGTGTGTGTGTGTGTGTGTGTGTGTGTGTGTGTGTGTGTGTGTGTGTGTGTATTATACCCTAGATAGGTACTAAAAAAGGCATATATAGTACCTCTCTATAGGGTAGTGTAGACTATCTACTTCTACATAGTATATAGCCTATATTTAAAAACTTGTACAAATTTTTAGAGTCCTTAAAACTAATTATTTTCAAAATAAATTGATCAAATAAAATATAACATTATCTATCTACACATCCTCATAACATTAAAGAATCTATTAACCTATTCTATAGTTCATGATCACAATCAATTATGTATATTTTTAACTTTGATGAATCCTCATTATTATTGACTATCACAATACTATCTTCAACACAAACATCTACCAAACATGAATGTACTTTTCAAATGGCCTCAAACGCATCTCAAATCATGATTTACTCAAGAAACAATCTAAATATTAAAAAAAAAAGATCTTCCACAGAAAACAACTCATTTTTATAATAACATGCAATAACTATTATATGTTTTCTAAAATGTATTTATGTGTTTCTTGCTAAGTGATGATTATAAATGATTAATATATTATCATTGTGTCAGGTGGAACACTTTCTATAGGAATATGTTGACATTAATCCATTTATATTGAGATGTGAGTTTCACAAGTGCATCAAAAATATCAAAAGGGGGCCTAACACTATTCAAGTTTACAACATCATAAAGTTAAAATTGAAATTAAAATTAAAACTCAATAAATTTATCATAACATATACAAACCCAAAATTGTCATTCATAATTTATATTTTAAAATAAAACATTATTTTCAAATATATAAAAGTTTAAAATAGAATATCAATTACTCAGCTATTTTCTCAACCATGTTTTCCCCTTCTTTCACAACCACTTTCTCAACTAATTTCTCAATCCCAACATCCTCTATGCCACTGTTGTCCTTCAATATCCATAGCTTCAACATTAAGATGTTCAAGATTTTTCCTATCCTCTTTTCTAGCATCAACTGTAAAAAGTAGACTTGGATCGGTAACTATATTCTAATTAAATAAGGTATCAAGATCCCATCCTTGCTCCTTAATTATTTTTCATAGTGCATTGTTCTATTTATTCAATAAAAAAAGCTTCTCCTTGAATTGAGTGGCAAATTGTAAAAAAATTCATGCATTTTTTAGATGCACATTGAGGACCTCAACTTCTTTCATCAAGTTCTCATATGTTTCCTGTATTTTAAAATGTAATGTAATTAGATGTGAACAAAATTAAGAGTGACATGAAATTTGATTAAAATGAACATACATTACCAAAGCTTTTTCCTTCTCTGCATTCACAATCACAAAAAGGTTGATGTCTTTTACTCATTTATTAAAATATGCATGGGCTTGTGGATTCAAATTATCCAACTTGTTAAGCATGATCATGACCAAGATTTAGCTTTGGAAAATAAAGCATCAATCTTTATGTGTTCCTATTGCACCAATGCAAATAAATTTTATCACTTTGAGTGGTTGTGATAATGGTCATTTATTTCTTTAATTAGGGCCTTTGCCTAAATCTCCCACACATAAAATTTTTATCTCATCAATTACTCCCTCTTGAAGACTAGAAATAATATTATCTACTGCCAAACTATTCAATAGAAAATATGTAAGGGCATCATCAGACTTTACAACATTCTATATTAGGGTGGGACTATCTAGTAAAGTGCTTGAAGATTTCTACTAAGTAGTCACATGAACATGTGTTTCTTCTCTTTGGATAAAATCAATTGGATTGAAAGTAGTTCTAACATCAGTGGCACTATCAAACCTTAGATATTCATCATCAAGATCAATTTCTAGCAAAGAAGTCAATCCCTATGCACTCGATAAACCTCTAATAGAGAAAGAGGGGAATTGGGAACCTAATATTTTTAGTATTTCTATTCATTATGATGGTGTTAATGGTAGATCCTTCCCCCTTTCATAAAATGTGTTCAAGGGTAGAGGTGGTGGCATAATCTTCCTCACAGACAGAGGATGGCCTACAAAATGTACTTTATTTTAGAAAATAAATAGATTAAAAAAATAAAGTTATATGCAAAATTTAAATTAAAAGTTTAGTACTTGTATTTGGAGATATTATATCCTCTAATGTATGAGGCATATTACAAGTGATAGCTATATGGTTGTTTTGAGCTGGTACATTATGTAAATGTTCAGTGTAAAAAATAATAATCAAAATCCAAAAAAAAAAATATGCAATACAAAATACCTTCCACAGAGGGTTGAGAAGGGACAATAGATGTTACTATTTATTATGGTGGTGGTTGTTCCACCATCTGAATTACTCTCAAGTCAACTGTAATAATAAAACAAATAACTAAAATAATGCATTTGAGTTTGGAAAATAAAAATCTCATTTGAAATTTTTAAATAGAAAACCTGCACATGGAGAGGACACCAAAGAAACTCATGGATAATTCACAAGTTGATAAGATTGCATATATGATTCTAAAAACTCTAAATCTATAGTAGTTACAGTTACATGATGTCCTTTTGAGGTAGATTGTTTTTTTGAGGCACGTATTCTTAATTTTTAGTTTTAACAAAAAAAAGATCAAACAATTATTAATATTTACCTTGGTAACCATTTAAAAAACAAACAAATATTAAACCCTAGAATCTAGATCAATAAATGAACAAATTAACTAACCTCATACTCATCCACAGACAAAAAGTTTATCATCATTTTAAGATCTAGCATAATTAGACCCTATGTTTTTTGGACGTTAAAGAAGGTTGTGTAGTACAATGCTATAATAAAATTGGAACAAGAAATAGTGGAACTAGGATTAGTAGTAGAAGAATTCAATTTAATCCTTATTCTGAAGGAAATGAAAGAGCACTAGCTAAATTTATATTTGAAAATAGTATGGATAATGTAAAATAGTGCCCAATATGAAATATATGTGGCTCTTCCTTGCAATACTATTATGTCTTGGAAAAATTGAACCATTGCTTTTAAAAAAGGGTGACTAACATCTTTTATGTGGATGCCCCTCTTCTGACTATCTGAAATGAAAGACAAAAAGAGGATTTTAATCTTTAGATCATAAAAGATGAAAATTGAATATTGAATATACAAATAAATTTATATGTACATATCAATTTTTATGATGTGAAAATAAAAATTTTTGTCTTCATCTAACAATAGTGATTTTGAACTCAAATGGGTTACATTGTGAAATGGAAGACCTGTGAGATTGTGAATATGTTGTGGTGAAGTACCAAACAAAATCATTCTACAATAGACTTGCAAGGTGAAGATCTTCTTATTTGGGTCATATGAGTACATGAAAATTTTCAAAAAGGTAGTTTCAAGGTTATATTATATCATATATAGGATGCCACTAAAGTTGCATCCTTGAATCCAATCATTGTATGCATCTGGTTATTGTATGAGCTTTAGGATGTCTCGGTATAGTAGGTTTTTTAAAACAATTTTTTTTCATGGCTAAAAAATGATTTTGTTCTCTTGGGGATGAGAAACGAGTTCTATAAAATTTTATAAATGAGGGTAAAGGTTAGTATTTATAGATCATGGGAGGTGACCAAGTAACCAAATAGCAAACTAGATGCACAGGTCATCTACTAGTGCATCGAATGGTTGAACCATCTAGATCCATCATTCGGTATAACTATTCAAATAAGGTGTGTGACTCAGGAATTCAATGAAGCCATTCAAATCAACTATTCAGCTTAGCCATCTGACCTAGTCATTTGACTTAGTTATTTAGCTCAACTATTTAGCTTAGCCATTTGACTTAGTCATTCAGTCCAGCCATCTGGTCAGTCATTCAGCTTGACCATTCAGCTCAGACATATAGTTCAACCATTTTTCTTGGCCATTTAGTTTGGTCATTTATTTTATCTATTCATCTCATCCATTTGGATCAGTCATTCAGTTCAACTATTTGGTTCAAGCATTTGATTCAACTATTCAATTTAACCATTCACCATCACCCTCAAAAAATTCACCATGCCCATGAGTCAAAGTTTCCTAGATTCACTAGATATTTCAAATAGGTTTTCCTATAGGGCCTCTTAATATTAACCTTGGAGTACCCATTATAACCTCAATAACACCCTTTCCAATAAGAGAAAATTGTATTTTTTTAGGGTAACTTCAGGCAACCGTAAAATAGAAGTCATAATTCATTTTCATGAACTAAGAGAACCTTCACATTGGTTTAAAATCCCTATAATTTCACATTTTATTATGTTGAAGGAACCTTTGAGATAAATCTATGGCCTGCATTATAGTAATTAGTCTTGAAATATAATTTTTTGTAGTGAAGAGATAAGTTCTTGTCTTTCAACTAAAATTTATGCCTTAGAGACCTCCATATGCAAGTCCATCACTTCAAACATGTATAAATATGAAAATGACACATAATTCTAAGACTAAAATATGAAAATCCACTTAGATGCATCTTTTCACAATTGTTCAAGATCTTGGAAACACTGACAAAAAATGTTGTCAAAGTTGAAGTGGTGGTTTGAGATCTCTACCTTTGGTGTTTTTCTGATATAACTAGAACTACCAACACATATGAGGTGTCTAATAACATATATGACTAGGTTCTTGGCCTTTGATCACACTTGGTTGAGAGACAAAGTGTATTCAATAAATTAATATATATCTATAGATTATATGACTCAGTAAATTTGAGATTGGATAAGGTAATCAACTAACATCAGTTTTAATACATGTTTATATCAGGAGCATGAGAAAATTGGATACATTAAACCTAACTATTGGAGGCCTATATTGCAACCTATTTTGGTAAGGGATTGTTTAGATCTTGTTTTCTATTTTTGACCCAAATATGAAGCTATTGCATGGTTTGATGAATTAGTGCATCAAAGGCTTGGAAATGAGTCCAATAATGTCACAAGTGAAGGGATCTAGACAAAGTTTTCATGGCATCAATAAATTGTAAGGATAGATCAAAAAAAGGCCTAAGTTTGTACTTTTTCAACTTTTGGATAAGTATAGCACCCAAATTTATTTTAGAGGAAGTACTCCACATAAAGCCCACAACAAATATACAAGGGTTTATTCTTTTGGGAGTTTTGTCCCACTTTTTTTGGCTAAGTGTTGGAATTATTTCAAGAGTTATGTTTCAGACTTTTGTTCAAGTGTCAAGAATTATTTTAGACATTTTTTCCAAAACAATTTCCTTGAAGGGTCATTATTTTGAAGAGGGTCCTTTTCATAAGTTTTGAAGGGTACTTTTGAATTCTTCAACACTTTTTCCAAAGGATCTATCTTTGAGGAAGTGATCCTTTACATTTCCCCAAAAGATATATTTTTCAAGAAAGTGCCTTAAATTATTTCCTTGAAGGTCATGTTTCTTAATAAAATGGTCCATTTCAAGGTTTTTAAAAGGTACTTTTCTTTCAAAAAGGGCACTTTTCAAAAGTTTAAAGGGTCAGTTTCTTAGGCAAGTGTCATCCACACTTTCTCTAAAGGATATTTCTATAGCAAGGTGGACCAAGTCAAAGTTTTGAAGGGAAATTTTTAGAGGGGAAAAGGACCAAGACATGGATTCTTTTGGACATTTTGTCTGCATGAGTTATTCAAGGCAAAGAAAAAGTAAACAATTTTCTTCAGAGGAAGTGGCCAAGACACAAATCCTAAAAGAATTGTCCAATAAAAGGTCCAAAGGAAATAACCTATAGAATGGTTATCCAAATGTGTGCACAAAATTCAAGTTCAAGCCCTAGAAAGTAACCATTTAAATTCAAATGTCCCAAGCATTAATGCGGTATTGTCAAGTGACAAGATCATGAGGGCTTAAGTCTAGATCTAATAACACATAGGCAAAAACAAGGTATTGGGCTCAGATCAGATCAATAGTGCACATTCAATCATGGATTCTAGATCAACAACATGAAATTCGGTCTAGGATTCAATGTATCTCAAGATAAAAGGTGTGATGGACAAGTGGCATAAGCGTGTGGGTCTTGGCAGAAGATCGATGGCTTATGGGCATTCATGTTAGAGGAGAACTGATAAAATGAGTTGAGTCAAAAGGTCAAAGGCCCGAGTCAATTTTTTGACATTTAATTAATAAAGGACCTAGCTAAGACATTTTCAACTAAGGTCGATGGAGCATCTTGACTTGGGAAAATCAAGTGAATGAACTCGAGCTAGTAGAAAATACATGGAACCAAGCTTGAGCTTGACCCAAGTTGAAAAAAGATAAACAATAAATACCAAGCTTTTATATTAGATCCCCATAGAGGTAATATAGGTCTTTTAGACCTAATATAGGCCAAAAGGGTGGCAACTTATTATGAAAGGGACTAGGCATCGAGCAGAATGCCATCTATATGGACTATAAGAAAACCAATAATCTTAGATTGGTTTTATTTTAAAGTAGACCCAGGTCTAGGTATCAAAGTAGGGAATAGATATGTGTAATCAATGAAAGAACATCCTAAGCCATGCTCCTAAAAAATAACATCCCAAATTAGACATAACCAAAGTTCAGTCAGGTTCATAGATGTAAGGATTTTATCCTTATACTTAAGCAGTCAAGTGGAAGATGGCATGAAGATAAAAGATAGAGATTTGATTATCTTGTTCATAATGAATTACATCTTATTTGGACCAAAATCATGGTGTAGTATTCCCTTAAAAGTTGGCATCTAATTAATTATTCTTGAGGCATGTTCCCTCTCCTATATCCTCCCCTTCTCCTATATTATCCCATTCTCTTCTCCTTTGTAAAGGTTCTTAGATTTTAGACTTTTTATCTTTATAGGATTCAGGTAACTCTTTGATATACTAAAAAGTATGCTCATCTTGATTAGGATTAATCCTATCAAACATTTTTAACAACTACCTCTTGATGCAATATGAGACTTTCTTTGCCTATATCTTGCCTTAGATCTAATTTAGTGAGTTGTGCATGATGACATTATGTGAAGGATAATCTTCCTCATCCATTGTCCTCATTTCAAACCTTGTTTAGGGAGTTTTCAATGTTGTTTGTAGGTCTAGATTAGTGTTCCACTCTGAACCTCTTTTTTAAATACTTATGCAATTTGTTTGATCTTGAGGTTGTGTAAGCTAGTACTATCTTGAGTAGATCTAGTGTGGGTTCAAGCTTAAGGGATTTTCTCTTTTAAATTTGGTGTATCACCTAGTTAAACTTCTTAGGATACATTTTCCCATTTCTAACCCTTTTCCTCATGAAGTATTATCTTAGCTTTAGTTTTGGTGAGCATCAAAGAGGAAGATGACCTAATCTATAGGTTTAACCCAAAAATAGGTTACCAATAGCCTAGGGTTGTCCCAATCTTATAGCTTAGTTGGAGAGAACCTGAAGAACTCTCTCCAAGGGTGTAAAATTAAACCTATAATAATCAATGGCACACTTGGTGGGACTAAGGTCAAAAGTAGTGGAAGGATTTTTGATGTTCTTCTACATATCAACCTTTGGAGGCATTCTAAAAACATCAATGGTGACTTCATGCATCTATCAGCTAGTTAAGTAGCCTTACTAAGTGCCTAATAATCATAATCTAGTATGTACTAGCAATCAACTTTTGATCAATATACTTATTCTCTACCTTAACGTCATACTTATTAGATAAATAATGTTTATTTATTACCCCAAGTGACCCTCAAATAGCTTATCAACCCTATCATAACCCTTGCCCTCCTTCTACCCCTACATATGACCAAGGTCAACCTCCTTTGCATTCAAATCAATCCTTTACTTCCCCTTATCAATACCAAGCTTACCTTATTACATTCTTGTCAAGATTCAATCAAGCGTTATCAATTTATATTGAGTTGATAAGCGAGATTGGTAAGGGTTTGGAGTTTTCTCTAGTTATCCCTATCCATGCTCTAAAAAAATCAAATAATGATTTTCAATTAGTCAAAAATAGATGGTCAATTTATGAGGGAGAACAATGTTCACCTTGTAAGAATGAGGATATTGTAATGATAAGACACATGATCCAAAATGTAGATAATATGCTAATATCTTATGAAGGGCAAAAAACTCATTCAGACCAGGCTTATGTACCCTCTCCCCTCTAAGAGATTCAAGCTCAACCTTCAAGAGTCCTTAATTAGTGCCCTAGTCAACCTTGTCAAAGTCCATCCTTGTCAAAACTTAGAGAGGCAATATTAGGCCAAGGAAGAACAATCATGAAGATCAAGGAGGGGGTCAAGCTTGGACAATAATTTCCTATTCATGACATGGAGGGGATAAATATCTTCTTGTAAGAGTTTTAGAATGTATGGGCATCCATCAAAGAAGCTGACTACCCACATGCTGAGAAGTAATAAATGGAAGGGTGAGTATTGTCCATTGAAGAAGTGTTTGAGTAATGGGAGAAGGAATATGTCAATATTAATCCAATAAATTTTACCTCTCCTAACCCTATGTCCATTTTCATTTAAGATCATGAAGATATCCCATCTTGGATCCTCTTCTATGACCCTAACTATTTCATACCCTCTCTTGTGAAACCACCCTCTCCCATACCCATTCAAGAAGAAGAGAAGGTGACCAAGTATTGTACATTCCCCTTATGTAAATCAATCAAGGAGGGAACAAATAAGGAAAGGGAGGTGTTATATAAGGCAATCCAAGAACTAGTCTTAATAGAGGAAGGGTTAGTTGTGTAAGAAATGAATCAAGCAACCATAGCTCAACTCAATGAGATTGGTCTACAAGAGTTTTGAGACTCTCTCTCCTTAGTTCAAGATCCTTTTAAAGGATCATTCAAAATACTTATCTATAAGGATATCATCCTAAGCTACAAGCAAGGTGAATTTATTCACCCTCCTACCATCTCCCTTATAAAGGAATATCCTATTATACAAAGGATAGAGGAGGAGCTTGAAATCATAAGTGAGTCTAAAAAGGATAATGCAAGTGTCTATGATGAGGAGATCATAATAGGCAACCCAATCAATAGGGAGGAACATGTTTCATATTTCAAGTTGCAAGATCTTGTTGAGAAGAGGATAACCTTAATGAACCTATTATGGAGGTCAAGGGTAACTTGAGTGATTGAGAAGATCAATGGCAACATTTATGCTCAAAGTTATTGAGTGAAATGGAGAAACTTAATGTTGAAATCTTGCCTAAAGAGGAAAATCTACAAGTTAAACATGTGGTATACATTTAATGGACTACTGAAGGTCCATTATACATAAATGATGAAGATGATTAGAATTAGAAACTAGAGGTTGGTCTTCTTCAATATGAGGTGTCAGTTGAGGATAACCCTGATATGTTAGAGCTAGAGGAAATTAGAGTATACCTTGAGCAAGAAAAATATGATGTTTTAGATTTGGGATAGTCAAATCAACCTTCATTTATAGTTGAAGATCAAGATGAAATCTTGAGTGAGGTTAATGGAGACGTCTCAAGTACATAAGTGATTTAATTTGATAAGCATACTAGTGAAAAGCCTAAAGAGTTATGGCAGTGATTCAATTCCATAGCCAAAGAATTTGAAGAGGCTAAGGGACATGTCCTTCTTCCAAAAATACATGAACATGCTACTCTAATCATGATCAAGTCCTAATTTATATAAGGACAAGATAGAAGGACATGGTCTTTTTGAACCACCAATTGAACCAAGTGAAGTTACTCCCAAGATCCTGAATGAAGTCTTCATGCAAGATTTTCTCAAGAGTGATGAGCAACAACAAGCAAGTGCTCCCATAGTCCAACATGAACCGAGCTTGGAAGACTTGGATTAGTAAGTCTATGTTGGAGAAATGTTTTTTTTAATTCATCCATTGAAGAGTACATCCAAAGGATTAACCATCAAGCTACCTGGTTCACCAAGTCTAGTACCCCCAATACAAGGTATTTTCCATCCTGATTTGTTACAAGTGGATGATACTATAGGTTTCCATTTTTATCCAAGAGGACCACTTTTAAAAGGGTCTTTTATATATTATATTAGTTTTTATGCTTTTCTCTAAGTGCCCTTGTGCACCCTTTTTTCGCTCAGTAGGTTGGTTGTTCTTTCTTTCCTATAAGTGCCTATACACATTTGCCTTTGTTGCTTTATTTTTGGTCCTTGATTCAAGAGGAATTTATAGAAATGGTTAGTGTTGTATCAAATTTTAGACTAGCTCAGTTGCAAAGACTTATGACTCCCCAATGGACTAGATAAGGTAGCATGGTTTGGGTTCTCTTGCATAGATAGGCATGTGACCCCTGTGAGTCACCAAAAATGTTGGTCATTTTTGACCCATATATGAATCTCTTGCATGGTTTGATAAAGAAGTAGATCAAAGGCTTGAAAATGAGTCCAAAAATGTCACAAGTGAAGGGAACCAGGCAAGTTTTTCATGGTATTGAGCAATTATAGGGACAGATCTAGAAAAGGCCTAAGTTTACACTTTTCCAACTGTTGGCTAAGTATAACACCCATATTTCCTTTAGAAGAAGTGATCCACACAAAGCCCATAAAAATTTACAAAGGTTTATTATTTTGGGAGTTGTGTCCCACTTTATTTGGCTAAGTGTTAGAATTCTTTTAGGAGTTGTGTTTTGGACTTTGTTCAAGTGTCGGGAAATATTTTGAACATTTTATTCAAAATAATTTCCCCAAAGGGTTATTATTTTGAAGAGGGTCCTTTTCATAAGTTCTAAAGGGTAATTTTGAAGTCTTCGACACTTTTCCTGAAGGGTCTATCTTTGTTAAAGTGATCCTTTACATTTCCTTAAAAGATATGTTTTTCAAGTAAGTTCCCCAAATAGTTTCCCTGAAGGGCACATTTCTCAAGAAAATTGTCTATTTCATGATTTCTGAAAGGTAATTTTCTTTTAGAAAGGGCACTTTTCAAAAGTTTGAAGGGGTTTTTTCTTTTTGAATTACACTTTTCAATATTTTTGAGGGGCACTTTTTATAAAGGCAAAGGACTAATTCCTTCAAAAAAATGTCAAAGGTAAAAGGCAACACAAAGATCTTTCAAGAAAATTATCTGAACAATTTTCCTAAAAGAATTCTTCTATAGGAAAGGGCCTCTTTCAAAGTTCCAAGGGATATCTTTTGGAGAATTTGGTCCTTTATAGAAATCTTGAAGGGAACTTTTTCAGGCAAAGTATCCCAAACAAAAATTTTGAAGGGTACTTTTCTTTAGGAAATGGTCTAGTGCAAAAATTTTGAAGGATATGTCTCTTAGGGAAATGGTTCACTTCAAAGTTATGAAGGGTACTTTTCTTTTGAAAAGGGCACTTTTAAAAAGTTTGAAGGGTCAGTTTCTTGGGAAAGGTTCCTCCACACTTTCTCCAAAGGATCTTTCTATAGTAAAGTAAACCAAGTCAAAGTTTTGAAGGGCACTTTTCAAAGGGGCAAAGGACCAATACATGGATTCTTTCAGATATTCTATCTATAAGAGTTGTTCAAGGAAAAGATAAAGCAATAAATTTCCTTCAAAGGAAGTGGTTGAAACATAAAGCCCAAAATAATTATCCAATTAAAGGGTCCAAATGAAATAGCCCATGGAATGGCGATCCAGATAGGTGCATGAATTTCAATTTCAAGCCCCAAAAAGTAACTATTTAAATTCAAATGTCCCAAGGATTAACATGGTGTTGACAAGTGGTAAGATCATAGGATCTTAAGTCTAGATATAATAACATGTAGGCAAAAATAGGGTAATGGGATCAGATCAAATTAATGGCACACATTTAATCATATATTTCAAATCAATAACATGTAAGTAGGTCAAGGAGGTATTAGATCTCAAGAGAAAAGGCATGATGGAGAAGTGGCACAAGCACATGGATTTTGGAAAAAAAATTGATGGCTTGTGGGCATCCTTGTCAGAGGAGATTTGACAGAATGAGTTGAGTCAAAGGTTCAATGGCCCAAATTGGTTTGTCGATAGTTAATGAATAAAGGACCTAGCTAGGACATTTTTGACTAAGGTTGATGGAGTAGCTCGACTCAAGCAAAGCAAGTGTATGAACCTGAGCTGGTAAAAAATATATGGAACCAAGCTCAAGCTTGACCTGAGTTGAACTAGGATAAATAATAACGACCAAGCTTCACTAGTAGAGCTCTATAGAGGTAAGACACATATTTTAGACCTAATATAGGCCAAAAGGGTGGCAACTTATTATGAAATGGACCAAGCATCGATCATAGTGCTATCTATATGAATTATAAGAAAACTAATAATCTTAGATTGATTTTCCTCTATAGTAAACCCAAGTCTAGTTCTTAAAGCAAGGAGTAGATATGTTTAATCAATGAAGGAACATCTTAAGCCATGCTCCCAATAGATAACATCCCAAAGTATACATAACCAAATCTTAGTCAGGTTCATAGATGTAAGGATTTTATCCTTATACTTAAGCAGTCAAGTAGAAGATGGCATGAAGATCAAAGATAGAGATCTGATTATCTTGTTTATAATAGATTACATCCTATTTGGACCAAAATCATGGTGGATAATTCCCTTAAAAGTGGGAAGCTCATTAATTTTTCTTGAGGCATGTTCCCTCTTTTCTCTCCTCCTCTTCTCCTATATTATCCCATTCTCTTCTCCTTTATAAAGTGTTTTAGATTTTAGACTTTTTATTTTTTTGGGAGATAGGGAACTCTATGATATACTACAAAGTATGCTCAGCTTGATTAGGCTCAACCTTATCAAGCATTTGTAAGAATTACCTCTTGATGCAATATGAGACTTTCTTTGCTTATCTCTTACCTTGGATCTGATTTAATGAGTTGTGCATGATGGAAAAATCTTCCTCATCCATTATCCTTGTTTTTAACCTTATTTAGGGAGTTTTCAATATTTTTTGCAGGTCTAGATTAGTTTTCCACTCTAAACCTCTTCTATGAAATACTTATACAATTAGCTTGATCTTGAGGTTGTGTAAGCTAGTACTGTCTTGAGCAGATCTAGTGTGGGTTCAAGATTATGGGAGTTTCTCTTTTAAATTTAATGCATTACCTTGTTAACCTTCTTAGGAACCCTTGTCCCCTCACTCACCCTTTTCCTTGTGAATTATTATCTTAGCTTTAGTTTAGGTGAGCATCAAAGAGGAAGTTGGCCTATTCCAGAGGTTCAACCCCAACATAGGTTACCCATAGCCTAGGGTTGCCCTAATATTATAGCTTAGTTGGAGAGACCCTAAAGAATCCTCTCCAAGGATGTAAAATTAAGCCTATAATTGGTCTGTTACCCAATTCTATCTCAAGATGGGAATGACCTTAGGCTATGGGTATCCTATAACAGAGTTAAACCTCTAGGATTTTTAATGAGGTTAGATCCTCTGATGCATCATTTTATCTCATTTCCACTACTAAGACCTACTAATGACTAGGGAAAATGGAGAGAGATAACATGAAATGTAAATCTAAGATAACAATGGTGATGCACCTAAATGATGGTTGATCTACTTTGTTTGAACTCTTAAAACACTAATGAAATAAGTAAAAGACTAGATCTAGGACTCCACATATCTATCATACATCAATATTTCATGAAAATATTCACCAAATGATCAAGAGCTGAGGGAAGTGATGGAGAGGTCTAATGCAATACACTAACTAGTCAATTTATCCACATGTGAGATTTGATCAAAATATATTTGAACACTAAATACGACCTACATAACAAGATCAAATAGTAACTAGGTAAGATCAAGACTTGACAAGTGAGAGGTTTCTACCACATATGTAAACTAAACTAACATGTACAAACTATACCATAATAATGAAAATTGAAAGTAGGCTTGTATTCATCTCAAGAAGTTATGGTTAGAAGCTCCATCTTGGTATATTTTAGTCATGCCCAAGAGAGGGATCAAAGGGATACATTTTTTGGCTCAAAAGCCTCTATATATAGTAGAAAGGGAGAAAGAGAGAGATGGGAACATGCATAGGAGAGTGGAGAAAGGATCTTAGTCATCAAGGAATGTGGGGGCAGTTCATTGGTTCCTTTCTATATGCATGTCTTCTTTCAAAAAGGATTAATCTTTATCAATAAGCTAACTTCATTTTGTTCCCATAATCTATGATCTCCTCTCTTTGGTTGAGAGATTAACTATAAGACAAGGGTTTATTATGCATGATGACAAAGTTTGTTTGAATAGAATCAATGATCTTAACTGATTCTCTAACTACCAATTTTCCACCTTGCGACCTTAAGCCCACTTGACTTGCTCATGAGGATCAAATCTTTATATCTCAAAACTAACAGAGCTATGATATGAATGGCAGTTGGTACCTTCTTTGTCAAGGATAGAGCCATGTCGATAGTTAAAACCCTTTGCATTAATCACATATCTGCCCCATGAACATAGGTCCACTATGGGTGGAAAACTAATATAAGGTTATTGGTTTACTTATAGTTATCATATTGATGCAGACCTATAGACTACATAGCCCCTTTTCTAGAACCAAATAGGTCCAAATAGACACATTCTATCTTTATAGGAACCAAGATCTCATCATATACATGAATCTTTCTTCTAAAAATAGCAAACATAGTCATAAAATATCATTACAACCCTCAAATATTTGAACCAGAGGTCCATATTTAGCTTTAATGGCATCGGTACTGCATTGTTGATCATATTAACTAAACCACTATGTCCTTTTAATGGTGATTGATCAATCTCTAATGGCGGTGGGATGATCTCTGGAGGACCTATTTACTTTGGTCAAAATAGATTTATCAACTTCAGTCAAAATTCCTAAGCTCACCTTTGTTTAATTAGCTTTCCACCATGACTTGGATTATTGATGTATTAACTCACCTCACACCATCAATCTTGATATGTACAAGCTAACATGAGCCCTTCGATCTATCCTTGACCTGTCAACTCTATTTGAGTTGGTACCACTTAGTAGCCCCATATTTTCACTCAGGATCCACTATCAATCTATCTTCTCCCACTCTTGTTCCATGTGGTGTCCTCCAAGCTCTTTGGCCTTTTGACTTGCTCATGTGCCATTGATATGCTTGGTATGATTATATGCCAACTATTAGATTTGTTGGGACCCATGATTTAAAATCCAATAGCTACTTCATGAGCTCAAATTTATCATCCACACTCTCATCATTTGACATATGTGTGATCATATTTAACATCCATGTGACTATCAAATTTAAACCACAATGTATTTTTTTTATGTCTTAATTTTGACATTTGTGTCATCATCAAATACATTTATGAGTCCATTAAATATGTTCACAAGCCCGTCTAAATTTAAACCCTAGTGATATTTTTGTTGAGCTTTTATTTTGACATCCATATGACCATTAAATACATTTATGCAACCATCATTGACATTTGTGCGATCATATAAGGATTTTTTAAATCTAAATAGTTATTTGTTGGGGCCTAAATTTGATGTTAGCATGAACATTTCACTCTACAATTATATCTTTATATGCTTATAAATTGAGATAGAAAGATTGCATGAACTTGAAATTTTTAAGATATGATATAGGCACAAAGATCTCTATGGTGATATAATATTTCGGTTCACATGACTTTTTGAAGTGAATTTATTAAATGCATAAGTGATCTGGTCCATTCATTTCTTTGTGACATCTTGATGATGGTCTGGTCTTTAAACTTCACCAAATTCATCTTTTGATCAATTGTTCAAGGTCCTGATGAGTTTCTAAGTTTTATACAACCTGGTCCATGCTCTTGAATGCTTAAAACATATGATAACCTACATTTGTATCTCCATTTTGAAATTTTATACCTGTTCCAAACCTTTGGTCTACTCAATGCATCAAACAATGCAAAATATTTATATATGGGCCAAAATGGCCAACACTAACCAAGGAATATTTTACCACAACATACCAAAGGTAAGCATTCCAAATCCAATAGGCAATTGACACTATGTAATAACCCTAGCTAGGTCTAATTACTTAAAATAAAACTAATCTAGTGTTCACCAAATCTTGTGGCACAAAGGAGATGGTTAAACATAAATAAAAAATCAAGGGATCATGGTAGTAAAATGGGGGATTAGATCACCTAAATTGGAATATGGAAATAAAATTAAACCTTATATATATATATATATATATATATATATATATATATATATATATATATATATATATATATATATATATATATATATATATATATATATATTTTAATCATATATGTAATCTAAGCAAGGATTTATATATTCAAAACACATATTACTTATGTAATATTTATCAAATGAAAGAACAAAAGTTGGGAGAACTTACCTTGGGTAAACCTGTTGAGTCTTAATCTTTCCCTTGGCCAATGGTATTTTACAAGAGTTTTTTATGTATTTATAAGGATCACACTATATAAATAAGATATATGTTAAAATACTCCTTTGCATCCCAGACTTCTCACAAGATAGGTAATCTAAGAAATGGTTCCTTCAAATGTAAATTTAGCATAATTATGAATTATAAAGATTTGAAAATGAATGTTCCTCTCTATTAGATTTAAATTAGTCTTTTATTTATAGTAATGGATAAGCCTTAACCCTTTCAAAATTTCAGCCAACAAATCGGCTAGATAAATCTCATTAGTTGCAAAAAGTTGTCCCTAGGCCTTGAACTAAGTTGGCCATGCCAACTTAGTTCTGTAACATGTGCCTAATCCTTTATAATAAGATTGACATGGGTAACTTAGTATAAAAAGAGGGTATTTTTTAGTTAAGGGATATTCAAAAGGATAAATGCTTAGGTAAATGTGTAAACAAGGTTTGGATTTCTTGGAGAGCTAAATAGGCATGGTTTTCATGGGTTTAGGTAGTGATAGAGTTGACCAATGATCTTGAAAATCACCAATGGTCTACCCACCCATTTCTTAATGCACCCTTTATGGTATGCACTCATATAGATCAAAACATGATAGGTTCCTACAAGAGAGAAAATGTCAATAAATGATAAAGTTTAAAAGTAGTGTATGTATACATATGACCCACTTAAATCTTATCACATGTCACATATTTATAAAATGGGATGGTGATTTGAAAAAGAACTTAGAAACACATAATGTTGAGCTAATAAATTGTAGTATAAAGTGAAATAAAATTGAAAGTAAAAAAAATATAGATACATACATTCACTTACTTACCTTATTGATATTAAATATGAATTGCATGAGAAGTAAATGAAAGAAGTATTTAGTGTGTGGAACAAGAGACAAACCTGAAAAATGAGATAAAAGTTGAAATTTTGCAAAAATATGTATTCAATACCAAAGCAATCTCTATCTTGGTAGGACTCTATAATTTATTTTAGTTTGTCAAAGGAGTTTATAGAAACAAAGTTATGAGTAAAATACATAATTTATTAGTAAATAATTAGAGGTTTTGAATTTTTTTAATTTTACTATAAAAGGAAGAAATTATAGTTCATTTATGCATTTGTGATTATTGACTATTAGATCTATGAGTATCCTAGTTGATCTGTGAGAGAGATAATGGTGTGATCTTGAGGAGGTGGATGCATTAGAGGGCATATTACAATTGTTATATAGGTAGTCTAGGTATGAAATGAATTTAATTCAAATTTTTATCATTGTGGTATTAAAATAAAGTAAGTTAGTAAAATTAAGTGTTAGGTTAAATCCATGTAATTTAATTTACCTCAAAAAATCTAGTAATAGAGTAAAAAAATATGGGGTTTGATGGGTAGTATCCAAAATTTGAAAATTTGGGTCTAGGATCTTAGTTAGTTTGGGTGTTTTGGAATAGATTATCAATTCCATAGTAAGTGGTTGTTCTAGTACAAGATTTTAGTGCTTGACTACATTTAAGGTGATTGATCTAGTTACAAGATCTATGGTGGTCGATGACATATGCCATGGCTAACCTAGTTGAACACAAAGGTGAATAATATCATATAGAGGGTGGCCAATGTAGTAGGTTTTGAGTAAGGTGGTTAATGGTGTAGGCCATGGATGACCATGTATAAAATTAGGTGGTTGACCTAGTAGTTAAAGTGGTTGATTTAGTTGGGTTGTATTAATTTGGTTGATGGCATATCCCCTAGACAACTGTGTATAAAATTTAGGTAGATGACATAGTCTGAAATGTCACTGATCTAGTAGGATATGAATAAATTTATGGTTGACTTAGTATAGAATTTGGCTAAAATTAAAAATTAAAATAGGTTTTTGATGTAGTTAATTTCTTATTTTTTTTATTTTTTAAAGTATATTTGTTGATTATGTGGGATGGTGAGCTAATATGTGCTTTTTTATTTGATATTTTGCAGAGGTGATAGTGACTCTAGAGATTAATGTATGTAGTATGTTTACCAAATTTACTAGAGATATTATCTATGTTGGATTGATCTCAGTTGAATTCCTTGGTTTTTGGTGGTATTAGGGATATGTGACAGATTCCACTTATCATATAATTATTGCCATGTTATTAGGAACATGGGAGCGACTAATTAACACTTTTAGGTGGGCGGTGGATGGGGATACCATTGAGGTGGGTATCACCCTCAAAGATGTCCATGATTTTTTGAGACTTTTGATTGTAGTGTTGTTTGTGTCTTGTGATACACTAGATATATATGTAGAGTGGTGAGCCTTAACCTTACAGGTGACTGAATCTGAGAGATATGCCCAAGATAGCTTATGAGTGCACTTATTTGATGTAATGTGCTAGCCATTATAGATATCTAGAAGGCCATTACTATAATTGTGATAGCTCATGTGATCTATCATAATTTGGATGGGAAAGTGCCATTATATATTGTTGCATTATGCTTATCTATATTAGAGAAAGGCATAATGTATGGTTTAGTATAAATGATTTGGGTGTAGTTGGTACATAATTTGTATAGTATTTTATCACAAGGGAAGATGAAAATGGGCCCTATTATTTTATTATTTAGTTGGATATATGAGAGGTTTTAGATGTATTGGTATATAATATTATCATATGTAGTGGATGTTAAGGCTATCATGTGTTTGACAATGGACACATGATCATAGGTTGTGTGTTATACCAAATGTCCTGGTGTTATATATTATTACATGGGGAAAGATTATTTAGTGATCATATCAGGTTATAATAGATACTTGGTCAACTTGGTAGAGTACTTTTTAGGCACAGGTGTAGGTGAGAGTTACATGGCACTATCCTTGGTGGGTGAAACCACATCCAATGTATCGTTTACTATGATAATTTGATTTATTATATCAAGTAGATATTACAATAATACCAGTGTGTTAAGAACATCATGTGAGGGAACATCAGGGTGTGGGTGGTACAAGAGTACTATCATAGGTATCATTTCATATGTCCATGTCAATCGAGGCATGGGAATGATAGTTCTAATGATAGAGATGGAATATTACCATATAAAGAGGAGTAGAGGATGTGAATATTATTACATAATATCACATATTATAATGACCAAATTAGTAGTAGATATGGCTATAGTTTCATGTGTAGCCACATACATAGCCATAGGCACCATCATAAGCACCACCAAATGCACCATTACAAGGAGATCCACATGTGGATAAATATAGAGATCCTATAACATAGATTTTGTTGATTTGGTCAATTGTGAGATAGATTTTTAGTGACCACATCATGATCATATTCTTCAACTTGGTCATTATAGAGGTTTCACACCACATATCCATGCTTGATAGGAGGTACTTGGTGGGCAAGTGGCTGGGGATATTATTGGTAAGTGATTTTTATTTTATTGAGTTTATGATAGATTGATGTACATGATATATAGATTTTATATTTTGGATATATATATGGGATATATGATGTTCTTTTGGTTTGAATTTTGTAGATGTTATGATAAAAGAGGCTAGGTGATCATTGTGATCTAGGAATTTGACTCAAGAGAGGATGGTTTGTAAGGTGTTAGTTACAAAATCAAAATAAGATGAAATAAACACACTAATAACATAACATATATAGGCCTAGACACTAGGGAGAGCTTAGTTAACAAAATCAAATGACAAGCACAACTAAAAAGCAAGGAATGAAAACACAAGAATTCCTTTCACCTTCCTTGGATGTTCCAAATGCCTTTGTAATGGTGGCTTGCTTGACTTGTGGTTTAAGAGGTCTTCTTCAATGGAGTGTGGCTACCTTCATCTCCTCTTAGCACATGTGGATTGGCTTAGCTTGGAATCAATTTGGCATTATAACACTAGTTGCTTGACACTTTTTGGAACCTATCCTGCATTATAACTTTGCACTAATTAAGCTTAGAAATGATGTTGTGAGACCTCCTATTTATAGATTTTTGGATTTGATCATAATCAACCTCAACCATCCATCTCAAGATTGAGATGTGTGGTTGAGGATTAATTTAATTTTTGGAATTAAGTTTGTAATTATCCTCATCATGGTATTGGAAAAAGGGGCACTTAAGAGGCATGAAGGGCATCATGGAAGACATTGATGAGGCATGGAAGGCATGAATCCTAATATGTATGGCATTTATGTCCTAGGAATGTCTTCCCAAGAAATGAGGTCACTTGATGATGTAGATATTCAATATTCATTTCTAAAAACAAGTATTTAACAAGTTTTCATGGAATTATTAATTAGGCCTTGATTTGGGTTAATTAGCTCTTAAGCATGATTAAGGCAAAAATTACTCAAATTGATTAGAATACCTTGTTATTGGTCCTAAATTTGATTGAATTTGAATTGGAAGTCCATGTTAGATATGTTATATGTGTATTCCCATTTAGAATGTTTCTAAAAATAAATAACAAAGGCACAAGTCTTGTGCAAAATATTTGATAAGAAAGAGTAGTCTAGAGCACATGGGTGCAAATTTAGCATTTTGATTCAAAATGGACTAATCAAAGTTAGCTGCCTCATAAATTTCATTACCCCATTTAGGGATACCCTATCCAAAATCAGCACTTGAATATATCATTTTCCCATCATTTTGTGTATTTTAGTGTTTTTAGGCCAAATTATGTATTTTAGGTAAAAACTACCCAAAAGCCTGATTAGAGGTTATCGATGGCCAATTTTAGGTGTCTATAATTTGCCCCTATTTGGGAAGGTGTTAGAAGCTATAAGCATAGTAATATCTTCTCAAAGAATGGGAAATGGCTTATATGCCAAAAATAAGATGATGGTCAAAGAATAAATATCTAAATGGTTTTTGTGAAGCCTATGATGATGCTCCCTCAAGGGAGTGATCATCACATTTGTTGATGGATGGTCACTAAAAAATAAACAAGAATAAAAGTGTAATTAACCCATGGTTGAGATTAATCCAAATAAGAAAATGCTTGAATGCATTGATGTAAATAGGATGTTGATTTTCCCAAAGGTAGTTATAATCAGGAATAAAAGTCAAAATAATGATTTGTCCATAGGCAGTTATAATCATTAAGCAGACCTAGATTGGCTAAAGATGATTGTGCCCCAATTAGGGTTGATTATCAATAATAACTCAAGGATATAACCTAGAATATAAATTAAAGATGAGTGGGTGCAAAGTGATGAAATAGATAAATAGAAGAATAGGATTGATTAGTGTGAATGATTTAGTTATACCTGTCAATGAAGAGATGTTCATCTTGATTAAAAATGATACAATTAGAATGGTCAATGGGTTGATTTGATCAAGGGTGGGATGGAAGGATTTTTCCAAGGTTCCAAGGAGAAACTTTTGTGGCTCCTTTGATTGTAGACCTTCTTACAGCTAATTTTTGATATAGCATGTGATGGTAGGATTCATGATAGAACATCATGAAGACTTGGACAAAATATGCACAAGGATTTACTCCCAATATCTAATAAATACTCAAAAATAATACACTAATGATAAAAACCATAATGATAATATTGATGTATGAATATAGATAGACTCAAGAATAATGTGTGCAAGGAATCACCCAATGCATACATATAGACTAAGTTGAGGCAATAATATTGAAAGCAAATAAACAAGAAATCAAACAATAAATAAATAAACAAACAAATAAACAATTGAAATAAACAAATAAACAAACAAATAGAAATCTTGAAAACAAAAGCAAAAGAAAGCATCCTAATAATGACAATGCCCCAATAAGGCAGATCAAGGATAACTGACTAGGCTTAGACATGACAAATTTTTTTATATTTTTGAAATGTTATGAATGTTTTTATAATTTTGAGGTATCTTAACTTGTTATATAATGACAAGATACCTACTCACAAAATAGAGCATTTGGCTTAAGTTGCTCACAAAATGATGAGAGAATATGGAAAGGGGGACTGAGGTGACCTCAACATGAATTGAGCATGACCCACATAGTCCTAAAATGACCTCAAGTCATAGTAATTCCATCCACACAAAAGGTGGGGAAAAACCAACTAGCTCTCAACAAGTTCTCAAATCCAGCAAATGGGCAGTCAAATGAAAATAGTAATGGCAAGGTGATGCGGCAATGCATGATACACAAGTGTTGCCCCTAATTTTCTCATAGGTAGTTATAACTAAGATACAATGGCATAGGTTAATGATAATAATTTTCCCATAGGTAGTTATAATTAGTTAAAAGACTGGTGAAACATTAATTTTTCCATAGGTAATTATAATCAAGCTCACAGAAACAAATGTGGATATGATGAAAGATATCTTACCAGATCAACTATCACACTAATTCATAGACTATTATTATAAACATAGACTAGATTGATTATTGAAACTTGATTTTAATCCTCTCACAAAAGGTGTAGGAAGAACTAAATGAACCAAGATCAAAATAGGATTGGGTAGGTGAGTAAAAATAGGCTTTGGTATAGATAGGAATGGAATAATAGGATGGTATGGTCTTGTTAAGGATAATGATGGTCTAGATAGATTGGATAAAATGGTAAGAGGGTTTCCCCCAAAGTGACAAGGGTAAATGGATGGAATATACAATAATGGAAAATAGATATGCAACAATGGCAATGGCATGGCACTGTGAAATGGTATGGTACATGTTTTTGGCCTGGGTGTGGTATTTGATTTTATTGTTCCTTCTAATGGGGAGATGCATGACCTAATCAACAAATGATACAAATAAAATACTTGATTATGTTAATTTTTATCCTACACCTCATCTAAATAGTTTCTCTATCAAAAGTGGCTTACTAATTTGGTTTTCAAGAATGCTTTTGTGATCTTCATTGGTCATTGATTCTAATTCCTTCAAACATTAAAACAATGTATCTTTGTAATGTCTATAAAGGAAAATGTGACCATGGATGGTAAACAAGGATAAATAATGGATGGTAGGTTTGATTGTGAAATGGAATGGTAGATGATAATGGAATGTGGAATGGTGGGGAAACAAATGAAGATCAGGACTTTTAGTCACACGTAATGTTATTGATGCTAGATTTGACATATTTTTGGTTGTGGTGGGGCTGAAGACTTTTTCTCTCAATAAGACCACCAAATTTTTCTATTGTTTGATATTGAGAGTAACTACCATTTGATTAGGTTTTAGATAGGAAGCTATTTTGATTTGATCTTTGATTATGTCTTCATTAAGTAGTGAAGAACCTTTGTGCTCAGCTATTGGTGCCTTAAAGAGGTTTTCACCAATGAAATTATCTTGATTATCCCATAGCACCTCTAAGAAGGTTTCACTAATGAACATTGGATTTTTAATTTTATTTTCTTCTAGTGCTTCTGAAAAAGTTTCACTAAAAGATGTTGATTTCTAACTTGGATTGTCTCCTAACAATTTTGAAAAGGTATCACTAGGAGAGTGTTCTTTTGCTACATGAATTTTGTCTTGGCCTTCTTGCTCTTCTTCAATGGCTATGTCACCATGGATGTAGTTTTAAAAAGTGTGATTCTATCAGTCCTAATCGATACTTGTGGGAGATGGAATGTCAATTATATGGCTATTTTAGTTGATGGTAATGTCATGTGGAATGGTAATGGAATGGGGAGAGGCTACACAATCCTTGTTGAATATACTAGGATAACTTGTCTCAAAGCTAAAGTACTCATCCTAAAAAATTATAGAAGGATCACAAATGTATTCAAACTGATCTATGAGGCATGCATAACCAATATTTTAATATCCATGAACATATTATTCTTCTGAATCTAATTCTAACTAAAGGGACTCTGAAATTGATGTTGAGACTAATGTTGATTCTAATTCTGATGTTAAATCTAATGTCAGTTCAAAAATAAAAATTATCTCTAATTCTAATTCTTCATCTGATGGGTACTCTATTACAATGATATCTTATTGAATATTTGTTTTTGGATAAGTAACAACTTATGATGGCATAATGGGCTCCATAAAAACTAGTTTGTTAAAGTGAGACTCCTCTAGGATGGGAAATAGGTCAAGAGACAACTCTTCAAACACTGGTTTGTCAATAGGAGGATCTTGAAAAATAGGTACATGGTTGAGGTAATGATTTACCCAAAGGTGGTTATAATCATTAAGAATTGACTCAACAAAGACTAGCTTGTTAGAGTGAGACTCCTTGACAATTAGTATAGGATTAATAGGCAATTTATCACAAGTTGACTTATCACAAATGATTGATTTAATAGAAACATCTCAGATTGGTTGGTTCTCTTGGACTTGGTTTCTAATGAGTTAGAAAATACCATTTTTTAACATAAATTGGTCTTCAAAGGATTGGATGGGTTTATGTTTGGTTGGGATTGGTACCGAATGAGGAATGACTTGTTGGATAATGGTCGGGCCTTCGGGAGTATGATTGCTTCCATGAGCCAAAGGACAAAGTTCTAAGATGGTAATGATAGGGCAATCCAAAACTTGATTTCTCTCACAAGAATCAAGGTCTCAAGTTGGATTGTAATTTACTTCATGACTTTGTTCCCATGAATGATTAATATGGGGCAGATAGAAATTTGTCTCACAAACCATATTAACATCATTGGGGTCTTGAAAAAATCCATAAAAGTCTTTTTGTATGGCCATTATATCATAATTCAAATTGTAAATGACTCCACCATAAGTGTAACGAGACATATCCACATAAATGATGAAATCTCCAAAAGCAAAAGGACTTAAAGTTCTACAAACTCTAAAAAACTATGTCTAAAGGATAAATGGTTTAAGCTTGGTCTAACTTGGTCAAAAGGTAGAGTTGTATCTCCAAAATGATTTGAAAGTGGAGTTGTATCTCCCAAATGATTTGTGCTAAGACTTGGCATAAAAATCTTAATGTCAAATGTCTAACATCAAATGTCATACACACAAAAGGTCAAGTGTCTAAAAAAAAATTGGCATGTCAAAGGTCTAGGTCAAAGTGTTCCAAATAAGGACTAAACTAGGAAAGGGAAAAGTTGAGTCACTAGGTCTTTTGTCCAAACATGGAGTCAAAAGCTAGGCTCAAACTAACAGGGATGCTAGGAATTTTGGCCAAACAGTGTTAAAAGATAGACTTGAAACAAAGGCTAATGTGATTTGATATAATCTAACAAGTTTAAAAATAATGTTGACATAGACTTGACACACATAGTAAAACATAAACATGATCAGTTGGAATAAGGCATAAGACAAAAGACTCTTTGAAAAAGTGTATGTTCTCTCAAATAAAACCATATATAATGATGAGGATATGCATTAAACAAACAAACCATCAATAGTTTTCAAATTTGGTTGACTGATTAATCAAAGTTATGTAACCCAAAAGAGAAATATTTGTGTATCAACCCCATGAATTGAGGCCTAAAAAAAACCAATCAATTTTTGGATCCAAACTTGATAAGGCTAATTGAAAACTCAATGTTGAAAACTAGGATTTGACCAAACAAGCTGGACAAGATTAGACAGCATAACGACACAAGACAAAGGTCCAAATGGTATACACAAAATGGTTTGAAACAAATGGTTTTCATAAAATGGTAAACAAGTCCTGAAACAAATTGAGTAACCTAACAATGTAAGCATACTCAAATGATGTGGTCAATGTTATGATTCAAAATAATTAAAAATCTCAAAATGTTTTGACATGATTTGGGCAGCATAACACTACCCTTCACAACTCAAAGGCATTGTTTTGACATGGCTTATGAATAAACAAATAATTTTTAGTCTTAAATCATACAAGTGAAAATGACCAAAATACACTAAGTATAATCATCTAAATCCTAGAAAGGGTATGACATGTGGGGTTGACTAAACTATCAAGTTTCAAACATTTTTAGGGGAATCAATTGTATAATGAATTTCATGTCAAAAAATGCAAAAGATAAGCATATAAATTGGGTGACCATGGCATTGGCTAGTTATAAAAAGGTCTAGTCCTTTTTACAACCACTACATCCTACTATTCACTTAGTGAAGTGTGATGTCCAAATGCAGATATGTCCCATGTGTAACTCCAAAGGAGCCAAATGAAGTCAATACCAGGAGGTGAAACCCCAAGTCAAAGCTTCCCTAAAGAACTCATGGGAGGTGATGATGTCCCCCTTTAGATGACATTATTTCTAAGCCTTGGACTAGGCTTTATGTAATAGGAATGGTGCTTTTGATTCCAAGGGTTCCCTAAAGGGGATAAATGAAATATAATACACAAAACACCCCTCTTTTCTAAACAAAATTAGATCAAACAACTATTGAAGACAAAAAAACTTTTAGAAAGATGAGTTCATTTTTAAACACCAAATTCAAAAGATTGAGTGGTGTTCATTTGAACCCTTGGTCTTAGTTTTAACAATGAAAACTAATGCTAAAAACACTTATTTAAGCACCTTAAATTTTACTTTAAGCATTAAAATAATGTTTGTAATTCATTTTAAAACATGGAAAATATGTTCTAAAACATGATTTATCAAACTTGAAATCTGCTAGTTACCTATCTACCCTTAAGGCATCACCCCAAAAGTAAATATGTTAGATTAGAAACATTTAAAATAGATTTTCAAAATTTTGTAAAAAAATATATGAAACTTGAAGCTAAAATAATGCCAAATTGTAAAAATTTAAGATAAAACATGTGGGTTTAAAAAAAATCATCCAAAACAAAGTCCATATGACCCCAAACCAAGCATTTTAAATTAGCTCTTAGGTTTATGTTTTTAAGAAAACATAGTGAATGACATCGTTTATATACCACCGACATTGGTAATGCCCAACTAAGATCTAATCGATGTCAGTTCTACTAACTGACATCGGTCGAGCCAACCAATGTTGGTTGAACCAAGTAACCAATGTTGGTTATTGTGTAAACTTGTGGCAACAAAAAATGGCAAAATAAAGTTAGAAAATCAATTTGCAAGAGTTTTAAAGGTCTAAATAAATATTTTAGAGTTGAAAAATGATCTCATTTAGGTTTGAAATTCATCTCATCCTACCGGGTTTACCATAATGTGATCTAGGAATTTGACTCAAGAGAGGATGGTTAGTAAGGTATTAGTTCCAAAATGAAAAAAAGATGAAATAAACACACTAACAGCATAACATATCTAGGCCTATACACTAGGGAGATCTTAGTTAACAAAATCAAATGATAAGCAAAACTAAAAATCAGGGAATGAAAACACAATAATTCCTTTCACCTTCCTTGGATGCTCGAAATGCCTTTGTAATGGTGGCTTACTCAGCTTGTGCTTCAAGAGGTCTTATTCAATGGAGTGTGGCTACCTTCATCTCCTCATGGCACCTTTGGCTTGTGGCTTGGCTTGGAGTCAATTTGGCATTCTAACACTAGTTTCTTGAAGTTTTTTGGAACCAATTTTGCATTATAACTTTGCACTAATTAAGCTTACAAATGATGTTGTGATGGCTCTTATTTATAGATTTTTTAATTTGATTAGAATCAAACTCAACCATCCATCTCAAGGTTGAGATGTGTGGTTGAGGATTAATTCAATTTTTGTAATAAAATTTTTAATTATCATCATCATAGCATTGGAAAAATGGGCACTTAAGAGGCATGGGGGGCATCATGGAAGGCATTGATGAGGCATGGAAGGCATGAATCCTAATATTTGTGGCATTTATGGCCTAGGGATGTCTTCCCAAGAAATGAGGTTACTTGATGATGCATATATTAAATATTCATTTCTAAAAACAAGTATTCAATAATTTTCCATGGAATTATTAATTAGGCCTTGATTTGGGTTAATTATCTCTTAAGCATGATTAAGCATTTTATGCACAAATTACTCAAATTGATCAGAATGCCTTGTTATTGGTCCTAAATTGGACTAGATTTGAATTATAATTCCACGTCAGATGACTTAGATGTGTATTCCCATTTATAATGTTTCCAACAAAAAATAACAAAGGCACAAGTCTTTTGCAAAATATTTGATAGGAAAGAGCAGTCCAGAGCACGTGGGTGCAAATTTGGCATTTTAATTCAAAATGGACTAATCAGCGTTAGTTGGTGCATAAATTTTATTGCTCCATTGAGGGATACCCTAGCCAAAATTGACACTTTATTATATAATTTTCACATCATTTTACATGTTTTAGTGTTTTTTGGCCAAATTGTGCATTTTAGGTGGAAACTAGCCAAAAACCTAATTGGAGGTTATTGGTGGCCAATTTTAGGTGCTTAAAATCATCCATGGTTGAGAGAGCACATCATGATATACTATATGTTTTATTTCATGAGCATTATATGAAACATATGATTAATCTTATGGTACCCCCAACACATATGTATGCTAGTTGGTTTATTTTGGTTGGTGTGGAAGATCTAGAGTTACGTAGATCATCTGATGTAACCCAAGTATTACCACTATGGGCTGGTGATGGAGAGTTATGGGCTTGGCAGTCATTAACTACATACTTAGATATAATTAGATAGTTGGCCTAGGTATAGGGCCAAGTGGTTGGTTTATAGGTAAAAGTGGATGGAATGTGAGCGTGCATAAAGTCACTTTAGTAAACTATTAATAGAGGGAAGTTGTAAGCTTCTATGGGAAGTGTAGCTTGTCTGTCACCAGATATTCAAGGTGAACCCCATCTATATAGTTATTTAGTATTATTATTTGGATCATGTAATATTATATTAGACATTATTGATCCCCACCCCATGTACCCACCTACCCACACACACAAACATTGTTTTGATGGCTCATGGATGTTATGGATGTACTTATTTTATTTCTAGCATATGTGTTTTATTTTTATATATGCTATGTGAAAATGTATAGTGTATGTGCTTGTTATCATCTACCAAATGTGAACAAATACATGGTCAACAATAATTATTATGACAATAGTTTTGAAAAATGAGAAAAAAAATGACAAATATCAATCATGAATAAAAAGTAAATAAAATTTATAAGATAAAAAGAGAGAATATAAATGCAAGGTAATAAGGAATATTAATGTGAAAAATAATGACATAAACAAAGAGATGAATACAAATAATATCAAATGTAAATGATGTGAAATAATAATGTAAACAAAGTTCAATGTAAATAAATATATGTAAATTAAATTGATAATATCAAAACAAAGTAATATTATTTAAAATATCAAGTTAATTAAAATCCCATAATATGTAAAAAATGATTATTTAAATAAGTGAGACATGAAAATAAGATTAGTAATAAGATAAAGATCCAAACTTGGAGTTTATGTTTAATAAATAATGTGAAAGAGTAAAGTTATTATATGATAAAATATGGCGTGTAGTGTATGAAAGATAAACATGATTTTGTGAGGAAGGCCTGTTCCTATCTAAGGTTTTACACTACAACTCTCAAATGGATAACTATGTAGTATTTATTTTTAGGAAAAAAGATAATTTTGTGAGGAAGGCTTGGTATTATCCAAGGTCTTACATTACGAATCACAAAATATTAAGAATAAAGGCACGATTAGCGTTCAATCATTATGCATCAAGGGGAGTTTTTTAAGAATGATGTTATGAATACAGGGAATGAAAATCTAGAGCATAGGTGTTGTAAAAATCCTTAGTAGTAATGAGATAAATTATTTTAGTGTGCAAGAGCTTAAGATTTTGTTTAGATGATAAAAACTTAAGATACTCTTACTAGTAGAGTCAAAGTAGTTTATATAATGCGTGATGTACCTAGATAACCCATTTAGGTTATTTATTCAAACATTAAAATGAGACTATCTCCCCACGACATGTTCTCCTTTTGTTGATACCCCTTACAAATTCATTGGTCTAATGAAAAATATGGGTTGATTGTGTGAGAAGGTATGTGACACTAAATATAATAATGAGACCTCCTATTCAAGTCTATTAGCCTATCATACCCCAATGGACCTTACCTCTATTATGAGGCCAATTGTGGAGTTTGAGATTCAAATAAGATAGGAGATGTGCCAAAGTGGTATCATGTCTTTTGGTTTGATTTTTACTTTTGAACATTTATTTTTGCCATTTTATCATTGCCTTATATTTTAATGATTTGGTTCTTATTTTTTATGGATTTTTTTGTTCCTCCTCAATATGGATTCAAAAGAGCCAATCATGAGTAATATAGATGTCTAACACCAATAATATTATACCTTGGTTACAAGAGAGAATTAATTAAAACTTATGTTGGTGTAAAAATTCTTAGACTTATCCATAAGTAAATATACAATCTCAAGACTAACCTTATGTGTGATTAAGATGAGGGATATATAGGTGAAAAATGGGGATTGTGAGAGATCCATGTAAATAATGGTAAAATGATGCATATGATTTGTATATGATGATAGGGATAAAAGGATAACGTAGAGTGTGGTCTAAATTGCCTAGTCACATAAATAACTATACTATTCAACATGTGACCTTTCATAAAAATCAAGTAATGAAAAATTATCCCAAAATGGGGGGAAGTAAGTGTTTTAAAAGTATGTAAATATTTGAAAGTAAATCATGAACATTGATTATAGAAAAGTTTTAAAGTTTTTAAAGTAAGAATTATGAATGTAAAAGTAACAATTTACAAATAAATTAAATGAATGAATGATAAACACTGCATCATAATGCTATAATGAACTAGAAATATCAAAAAAATAATCAAGTATAAATGTAAGGCTAATATTAAATAGAAAAATATGTTCACAAATACTAATAGACTTAATGATATACATCATCAATAACATATGTTAGGTCTTATTGTAACTAGAATCTATATTTGCCCATAGTCTCATCTACTCTTACTAAGAGACGTGTGAGGACTTCTTGTTACACTGTCTTGATGGAAAATGTAGGTATGATAAAAGAACAAAAAATATACATATGTGGTATATTTTATGAAAGGTAATCAATGAAAGAAAATGGTGCTACAACATGGATTGTACATCTCTAATCTCTGAGGCAATGTAGGGGTGGGTAATGGGAAGACTTTGCTCATGAATGACCCTTGTATGCTATTGAGAAGGTGATGGTGTAGGCCGTGGAAAAAAATGGAAGTGATTTTTCAAAATTCTACACCAATCTATATGATGTGTAATAGATTGATTCCAAAGGCAATATACCTCTATATATTTAGGGATATACTCTAGAATAATTTTAGGAGTTAGGGTCTTATCAATAAACTATGCCTTCTCTAGATTAATCATATCAATATACTACTAAATTTGTCAGCAATGTGTATAATTATGCATGGTTAAACCATGAAAATAATAGGTACATATAGGAGTAACTAACTATGGAGGTCTATGATCTATAGGAAGAGTAGAACCAGATGCATGTTGTTGTGTTAAGAACCTCTAATGTGTGCAATAATCCTTGGCCCAATGAATAAAAACTTTATAGAATTCACAATATGGCTCATCTTACCATCATGTAGGTGTAGGATTAATCTTATTCAAAGGTAATATGCCATACCATTAGTAGTATAACTCAAAATAGGGCCTATCCTAGGCTCAACAAGTGTGATGGATGTGCACAATGAAGGTTAATGTAATGTGGGGGACATCTCAAGAGGAATTAAGCTTGAAGGATTAGAAAACATAGAAAACTAATATTGTCCCATCATGTCATGAAAAGAGAATACTCTAAGGAGGATCAAAAATAAGTAGGGGAGAAATTATGTGTGTGTGTGGGTGTGTGTGTGTGTGTGTGGGTGTGTGTGCGTGTTCCATTTTTGACCTATGAACATCAAGTAAATAAGAGATAGTGTTAGGTGAAAGAGAAGAAGAAGTAATTACATCAAAAGAAATAATACTATGAAGTGAGTGTTATAAATAAGAATGATATCTAAGTATTTATTCATTTTTATCTCAAATAAAACCAAGTAAAATGGATCATCTACTTGATATCCATCATCATAATTATAAGATTATGTAACTAATATTTAAGGATTATATAGCACCTCAATCTTGTACACATGGAAAACTCAAACCTTTTTTATTCCTATCAATGATGGACCTTTCTACTTTTAGAAGTTTTGCATCTACTCTATCTTGTGACCCTTGGCCTATCTCTTAGTCTAACTAGTTTTATGTTGATGACCTAGACCTTCTATATGCTTATCGTATGCCCTTGCAAGTTTTGATCCCATACCTTTTTTTCTAACTATCACGACATAAGTGTTAGTCTCATATCCCTACATCGATGCTAATGTCCTACACTAATTTAGGTATCTAATACCCTAAAGTCATATAAATTTCAAATTAAATTTATCCTAATGGTTGGCCTAAGTGATTTAATGTGATACATTTCATGATAAGGGTGTTATATATTCACAATCACTACTCATTCATTCCTCACCTAGCACAGACCAAGGCAAATTATCAAAGCATTACATCAAGCACTCAATAAATCAAAGATTCCTTATTTTATCCTATTTTCATATCATTAATATGGATAGCACATACATTAGTCTAAAGTATTGAATGAGTAGACTAAGAGCCTAATTTTCTAGGTTACAAGATAGTTCACTATTGTACTTAATTATTACTTATTACATGATTAACACATAGTCCAACATGTAGGGGATAACTACATCATTTTGAGGCCTTCTTTGGAGTATTGGTTATGTAGGCAGTGCTCATTGACCTAAGAGTCTTTGGTGTCAACCTGATGTTGTATGCCCACTAAACTATTTTTATTTTGGTTACTATGAATATGAAGAACTAGAGTTTTACAATTTCATGAGGAGTGACAGTCTATGACCCAAATCTAAATGCACTAGAGTGAAGGTGAAGATAAACCCAGAAGCATCCAAGTGATCCCATCTTTTCTAGTAGTTATTTTATATAGAATACCTTTATCTAGTTCAAACATTAGCATTGATTCTAATGTCCAAGGTTGATGCTAGTGTACACAACTCTAGAGTCACTCAATCTAGAATTGGGTGATTGTTCCAAAATCCTTTTCCAATCTACTTCCTACTTATTCTAGATCCATCACTGTATTTACATCATAACTAGATAAGTACATTATTTCTTTATATTTTCCATAGCTAGCATAGTTGTAGTTATTATTTTCATCTTATCTTGATTTAATAAATTCAACATATGTTGTATCTGAGTTTAACATTTAATTGGCCTATTGAAGATCTAATTATCACCCTTGTGCATTATAATTTCTATATTCTTAACCCTATCTACCCAAGTATGATCCTTATCCAAATTTAGGGTTAAACATTTGGTGAACCTAACCTTTGAGATCTAAACCCTAGGTGGTTTAAGGTTTTGTATTTCCTATTTTCTTAATTATTATACTTTGTTGTAAATATTATATTTTTCATTTCTAAAAGAAATGGAAAATTCTAATCAAAAAACCCAATTTCAAATGGAAGATAAATAAGCATTGATCACTCATCTCAATAATAAGAATAGCTTAATGTATGCATTTTTGTATGTCACAAGAGATGAAATAAGTAAATATGATAAAATTAAGGCTTCTTCACCTAGTGATGGTGAGTACTTAGAAGTTACTACAACTAATTCCATACCAATCAATATACCTACATCTAGTTGAGGCATAGATTATATCTTATAACATTTGTTTCCTGAAACTACTATTGCTACATCTACCATGGGGATAACAAATGTTTCAAATCAAATACCAATTTATATGCCTATTTTAACCATGTTTATATTAAATTTGGTGACTACTCAGCTTGTTAATTTAAATCCAAATAGGTCCACAATTCAAACACTCCTTCAAGTTATCAATACCTTAGAGGATAGTTTACAAAAATCGAATAAAAAGACTTAAACTCTACTCATGCTATGGATTCCCAAGATGTGTTGCATAATTTGCTTACATCTGAGATATATTTTCACCCTTTGCTAATTAGTTTTATTGCACTTAATTTCACATTTTATGATGGTAAGGGTGATCCTAAACATCATATTCAATATTTTTATGGGGAATAACTTGATTATTCCTCTAATGATAAACTTTTAACCAAATTATTCTCAAGAAACCTAAATGAATATGATTTGAGGTGGTTCTATGATTTACCTCTCCAATCTATGAAATCAATCAAACCTCTTATAGATTAGTTTTTGGCACACTTTTCCATTAATATTTTTGAAAATATTTCCTATGATCAAAGTGCTAAAATTAAATAAGGAACAAATGAACCTATCAATGAATATGTCTTGAGGTACAAGATAAGGTTGGATAAAATTACTAATACTATGGCAGATAAAGAGTTGCAAGACATATTCAAACAAATTTTGCTTTCACCTTTACATGAGTCCATTATTTTCAAGAAGTTTAAATATTTTGATGACTTATGCCATGTTGTATGGGATCATGAAATGAATCTTATTTCATTGAATAATATCAAGTATTTAGAAAACACACTAACTACATCTACATCAAATACTATATTTACAATCAAACTAAGCTATAAGCTAAAATATCTTGAGCCTAAAAATTAAGTGACCATCATGGTTAATACCGTTTCATAGTAACCTAATTGGCTTGTTTTATCTAATACACCAAGGAGATAATTTACACACATACCTAAGTATCCCACCTCATTAATTGCATGGCTAGTAGGGTGTCATCTTATCTCTCTCCCTCATCCTATAGAGGTTGATATGAATAGATCTTTACCAAAAAGATATGATGTGATTGTTTATTGTGATTATCACTAGGGACTAGGACATTCTACAAACATACATTTTTCCTTGAATAATAATATCCATGACCTTATTAATGACCAAAAGATTACATTTAATGATACTCCAAAGGAATTCATTTCACACCTTAGTGATTAGAAATAGAAAATATTTAATAATCCTTTGTAAGTCCATTCTAAGAAGGAAATAAAAGTGAAAATGGCATATAATACACATCATCTTCCATAACATTATGGGCACCCATTAAATGGAATTGTTGTTACTTATACATGACATATACATCCTATGGTTCAAACACCTATTACTTTTGATGATAGTGAAGTTAATGATGATGAATCTAATTTTCATTCTTTATTCATTCAAACATTCCTTGATCACCACCCTATACAAAGTGTTATGATTGATAATGGTAAAAGTGAAAATGTTAGAACCATGACATTACTTGCACATCTAGGTTATACTCATCATGATTTGCATCTTTATAATAGATTAGTTAAAGCATTCGATGGGACCTCTTAAATGGTTCTTGGAGAGATTGACCTACCTTTATAGGTTGGTCCTGCACATATGGTTACTAACTTTTTAATTTTACCTTTCATGAGATTATTTGGTATGTTATTTTGAAGACCTTGAATCCATACTCTTTGAGTAATAACATCTACAGTACATGATTTGATTAAATGCATCCATGATAATTGAGTAATTATATTTTCCATAATTTCATATGAGCATCCTCTTAAAAAATAAAAATTTATACCCAGATAATTAATTATCAAGCTTGTTAAGGCTAATCCACCATGAAAAGGTAAGAAACAGTCAATACCATTTAATAGGTGGCTAGTACTTGAGATTATATTACATCAAAGACACACAGTGGGTTCCAAGGAATCCTCATATTCTATCACACACCATATTTAGACATCTAGAACACCTAGACATGTTTTGCCTATTGTTATTACAAATAAACCACATAGCACACAAAGATGGGTTCCATGAACCCCTATTCCTTATATTTATACTTCAAAACCTTAGGGTCCTATTATACATACACTAAGCATCACATATACTATATTGATATATATTTCATTCATACATTCTCCTTAGAATTACCATAAATTCATTGAATTGGGTTCTAAGTGGGGAGATACCTATGACCATCCTTTACATGATATAATAAGATGATATTTCCTCTTCATAATATTCTAAAAATATAAAAAAATTATATAAAACATTTAAAAAACAAACAACATTTCTGGCACCTACATACTCTATTAGTTCCTTGGCATGTATGTGTTAGTTTCATGTTGATGGATGGCATATCAGTTACTTCTAGATACACATGTGTGTCACACTTATATTTGAGTGTGATACATACATGCATAGATATATGACGTATTCATATTATAAATGTTAGGCCTTACTTCTACTCATGTCATGCAGATATTAGGGGTATTTTCTTCCCTGATCTTGATATACATAGGTTATATGGTTTGATGATCACTTTTCATTATCATGTTTGAGATTATATGTACTTACACATCCATTTATCAATGATTATATCTTTCACATAGTACTTGATATGCTATGCACTTGACTTTTTTGTTAACACATTTTATCCATGGGTTATTATGATATATTTATGATGGTTGCTTATGCTTTCCTTTACACACTTTCTTAAGTGTCTTGTCTTATTATTTTCTTACTTGTTTGAGAATTTGAATGTGTTCCTTTATTTTTAGCCCACATGCCTATGTGTGATTTATTGGACATTTTAATATATCATTATTTTTTGTATGGACATTTAAATATGTCATTCTTGTTATCATCGACATTTAACTCAGTCATATCCCTTTGATTGTGTGCATTTGAATAGTCCCATTATTTGTGGTCTCTTAGGTTCATTTTATGTTGACTTGATTTTGAGTGTTCATGTGTGTGCTTGTTTTATTTTTGATCTTATATTATTTCTATCTAGATATTTCCATGATATTTATCATGCATCTTAGGCCTTCATGTGATCACATTATTCTATGTGCTTCAATGTTACATTTACCTAGACATGTTCTTTTATATGTTACACGGTTATATTTACATATTATATAGTTGTCTTATCTTTTTGAGGTGAGGTAACTATCAGTTTATATTTTTTCCTCACCTCAAAGGGGGGCATATCAGTGAGATCATGTTATACAAGCATGTTATCCATATTTGGCTCAATACAGTTTATAAAAGTGCATGTTTTCCATATTTGGCATGTTATATTTTCATCATGATACATATATGAGGTACATATTTTATGCAATATGCACCTAATATATTTCAAAATTCAAATTAGTTTCATATTTCAAAACACTCTTAGGGACTATCACCACCCACTGGGTTGGACTTTTACATACTGTATCAAGCCAATCTATTACAATACTTGGTTCACTTTTTGGTATGGTTGAGGTAATTAAATCACTCAATATTACCAATTTTTTAGGCCAGACTTGATTTTATCATCCAACCTCACCATTTTGATAGTATGAGTTGACTTTGTTCACTCATCCTCAGTATGTTATAAGTATGATTGGGTTGCATGGTTGAGCTAATCTCAAATTTCAAGTAGAAACTCACTATTTCTTCAAGATTGGCAGCATGTCCTCCCATATATCTATATCTTCTTAGATATATGTACTTTTTAGATTTATATATTTGTCCTAATCTTAGTTTCAATAATTTATAATTATCCATCTTTCAAATAAAGTTACCAATAGGTAAGGTAGTTGCATCAATACATAGGTGTACTCTTAAACCTTACTCCTTTAATTTCAATCATTTCGCTTTTTTTTAATTTTAGATTATATTCACTAATTATATAATTTAACATGCTCTTGGTTTTATTTTATTCAATAACAAAACACTCAATTTGGACTCACACAAAGGCAAGGCGTGTTATACACACCCAAGTATGCATTTCTTCTCCTTTAAAATATAAATTTCATTACTAGATTAAAGGGGGAAATGTAGATAATATTTATGAATTATATATCACCTTGATAATTTAAACTTTACAAACTTAGACCTTGTTTTTTCCTCTCAATTTTGGACCTTTCCTAATTTCATGCATCTACTCTATCTTGTGCCCCTTATCCTATCTCTTGGTCTAGCCAGTTTTATGTTGATGACTAAAACCTTCTATCTTGCCCAAAATGCTTAAAATATGATTATCTTATTCCCCTTAAAGATATAATATTTTACCTATTTTGTAACTATCATGATACAAGTATCAGTCCCATACCCCTATATTGATGCTAGGGTCTTACCTTAACGTAGGTGTCTAGTACCCTAAATTCATCTAATTTTAAAATGAAATGTATCTTAATGGTTAGCCTAAGTGTTTTAATGAAATACATTTCCTAATAAGAGTGGTATATATTCATAATCACTCCTCATTTATTCCTCACCTGGCACAAGCCAATGTAATGTAATAAAGCATTCAATAAAACACTCGATAAAGCAAAACTTCCCTATTTTTGCCTATTTTCATATTAGTCATAGGGATAACACATAAACAGGTTTGAAGTACTGAAAGAGTAACATAAGAGCATGATTTACCAAGTTAAAATCTAGGTCATTTTTGTATTTGATTTCCATATAATATATGATTCACACACAAACCAACATGTAAGGGAGAACTACATTAGTCAAAGGCCCTATTCAAAGTATTGGCTATGTAGGCGGTGCTCATTGACAAAGGGGTATTTATGGTTAGCTTGATATGGTGTGTCCATTAACCCATTTTTTTAAGGTCACTATGAAGATTAAGAATTATGGTTTTGTAATTGTATGAGGAGCTATAGTCTATGACCCTGATTTGAATGCACCAAAGTGAAGGAGAAAACAAACTAGAAGCATCCAAGTGGTCACATCCTTTTCCAATAGGTATTATATACAAGACATATACATATAGTTTAGATAGTAGTTTTGATGTTAATTTCCAAGGTTGGCACTAGAGTTCAAAGCTCTAAAGGCACTCAATCTAAAATTGGATGACTATTCTAGAATCCTCTTCCAATCTTCTTCCTACATGTTCTAGATTTAGAACAATATACCAACTAAGTACATTATTTCTTTGTCATTTACGTATATAAAATAATTTTTTTTTACTATTTTTAGCCTATCTTAGTTTAATAAATTCATAATTTTTTATATTTGAGTTTATAATTTAATTGGCTTGCTATATATCTAATTATCACCCTTGTGCATTATCATTCTATATTCATAACCCTATCTACCCAAATAGGATCCTTATAAAAATTTAGGGTTAAATAGTATAAATATTAATTATGTGATTTAAGAATCATAAGGGATGGATTATTTATTATTGGTTATAGTAATATGAACATCACTAGTTGGTTTGTTTCGAGACCTAGGTCATAAAAAAGGAGATAATTGAGAAATTATGTGTCAATTGAGATTAAAATTTTTGACTTTTAAATCATCTGAATCTAATAGGTTAAGTGGTATATCCCACAAGTTAAGGGTTACCATCATATCCTCTAGTAGAGTTAACAATATAGTTAAATCATTGGTATTCATGAAAGGGAATACTAGGTAAATGTTCAAGAGTGGAGATTCTAAAAACACCATATTATTAGAATTGTTATAAATTCCAAGGGTTTGTGACTCATTGAATTTTTTAAATAGCACCATATTGAGTAAATTTAACACATTAATATGATTATTATGTAATAGCACACATGTGATGTGTCCAAGATAAATCAAGTAAGATGTTATATGATAATATAAAATTGAATATTATGACTTTGATACGAATAGTGACATAATGAACTATGATGGAAGCCAAACAAATCTTAGAGGAACTTTGTTGGAAATATTGTCATTGATGTCAAAGGTTTAGCATTATTGGTGATAAAGGCCCCATTGTATTTAATATTGTTTGTAATAAATATATCTTGGCTAATATGAGTTAATATTTATTTAATATTAATGAATATATTTTTGGTTTCATATGAGACAAAAGAAGGGCCCATGGAGAAGTAGAAGAGCCATGGGGTAAAGACAAAAGAAGGATGGGACACATTTTCCCATGAAGAGTCATCTTGGGGAATACCAAGAGTCACCAAGTGAAGACAAAAGAGTAAGGGCGAATTTCTCATGAAGGGACACTTTAAGGAATACAAAAAGTCACCAAAGATAAGGACAAAAGTGGGAAGGACGTTTTTGGTCATGAAGGGTCACCACATGACTTTTCAAAGGCTTGAATATGAAGGGTCATCCAAGATTGGCACCATTTTCCATGAGGATTGAAGGGTCACAAAGGGGGAAGGCCAAAGGTCATTTGGAAAGATATAAATAAAGGCTTGAGTAGCCATTTTTAATATGGTTGAGAGAGGTTGATTTGATATTGTAATATCTAGCTTAGAAGAGCAATTGTGAGAGATGAATATGATTTGTATTTGTTATATCTAGCTTATAAGAGCAAAAGTGAGAGAGAGAAAAGAGATGTATTGATCTATCATTTGTTGAGATAGCAACATTGAGAGATAGGTGTGTGGTATACATAAAGGGGTTGGTGCTCCTGTGGGTTGTTGCTCATGAATTGTTGCTGAGTTGGTGCTTGGCAAAGGGGTTGGTGCTCTTGTGGGTTGGTGCTCATGAATTGTTGTTGGGTTGGTGCTCGATAAAGGGGTTAGTGCTCCTGTGGGTTAGTGCTCATGAATAGGTAATGGGTTGGTGCTCGGCAAAGGGGTTTGAAGCTCCTATGGGTTGGTGCTCATGAATTGTAGCTGAGGTTTGTACTTGTCAAAGGGGTATGGTGCTCCTGTGGGTTTGTTCTCACGAATATATTTGAGATTGATTCTCCATGATTTTTCCCACATTGGGTTTCCATGTTATATCTGGTGTCTCTCTCTATCTTGTGTGATGTTTATTGTTTGAGTTTTATTGCATATCTTGAATGTTTGATTAAGTGGAATTTGATAAAGGGAAAGTTTTATAAGATATATAATATACTGATTCACCCCCACCCTCTCAGTATATTTCATGCTTAACAAACTTATCTATGATCATAATAATAACATGTACTTTGAGTATATTTAAGATTAGATTCAGAGTACGTAAGTGTTTTAATAAATTTAAGGTAAGAAACACAAGTGATATAACCTTCATAAATAAAAGCACATTTGACTTGTAATCATTAATTTATACACTAATAAATAGTTGAGGATCATCCGCTCGAAGAAATATTTCATTAGAAATAATTGAAGAAATAGGAATATGATTGATATGAAATTGCATTTGGTTTTATAAACATGTATATACATATATTCACATTTTTCGATAATACTAGCTTTAGACCTAAATATAGTGGCTTCATGCCCCACAAGTGGAGGTCAAGGGATGTTCATTTTTAATAAAATTTACATTAGACAATTACAATGATAATTAAAATTCCTCACTAGTTATAAAAAAGAGACCTAAGATGGGATAATATATTTATATTATAGGACCCCATTCATCATATCCATTTAATGTTTTATGTTGGATAGAGATACTCAGTGTTGAAATAAATATGTTAAAGAAAGGGTGGACATGCATTTAAAGTGATGTTGAGAAAGGGGAGTTTATTGAGACTTAATCGATATGTTTTTGTTGAGCTTATCTAATTTATTTAAATTAGGTAATGTTTTAGTGTCATGATTGGAGTGATGTGTGGTTCTGTAGATGTTTTAGGTGGTGAAGAAGTTAAACAAGTAAGTGGATTTAGATATTTAGGTAGGTTGGAGTGAGAATAGTGAAAACTAGAATTTGCATCGATGGATGGGGAATAAGTATCCAAATGTGGTGTTTGAGTAGCATAATTTTGGGTAGTGGAGGAAGAAGTAAATGGTGTTTTTAGATTTATGGGTATTGTTTTCATATACCCCAGTTCTATAAAATGAGATGGGTATGAATATTAGATGGTATTAAAAGTTGTGAAGTTGTTATAGTTGAAATTTGGGTAAGCATAGATATAAGAAACAACTCTCTTCATATTTTTACTATTGACAACATTCTTAGCATTAGGATTGATGGAATTTTTGACATTATTAGTTTTGGGAGGTTGAATAGTTCTTGGTTGATGATTAAGAATAGGAACCTTGTAAATTGTGAGATGAATGCTAGATTAATTAAGGGTGTCATGTTTAGTTTTGGTTTCTTTAGATTTAGATATCACTTCAAAATCCTATTGATGTTCATTTATTAGGGTTTCATGATCAAAATTAGGACCGAGAAGATATTCAAGAGCAAATTTTTATAATTGGTGAAAATTTTTATGAGAATGTACCCAACTTGCATGATACCAAAAAAACTTATGTGGATCATACTAATGTTTGGTACAAAGAGTGGGGTCAAGATCTCATAGTGAAGGTCTAGGAAGACACTTTTGAATTTATTCCATGGAAAGAGGTTTATGAGAATCCACATTATTTATTGGGGAAAATGATGAACTAGGTTATGGTAAAGGGTTGGTTTAAAGTGGTTGTGAAAGAGTAACATCATTAGAACCACTTGGAGTAATAACATGAATAGTGTGTATAGAATCATAATTATATATCACACCATCATTGGTAGAATGGCAGTTCTTATATCTTAGAATCATTTAAGTTCTAACATGAGGATGGGAGGGCTCAAATTGTCTAATGAGAAAATATTGACATTTGTCTTGATCAACGGCTTATTCTAAATATTTGAGAGAAAGTATCCTAACACGATATTTTAATTTAGGATGAATATCATAGGTGAATAAGTGAAATATGATATCTTATAAAATCTTAGGTTCAACTTTAGTGGACACAGATTTCCATCATTAATGAATATATGTACAGTTTTAGATTTTGATTGCTTATAGTTGATAAAGTGAGCTAAGTTATTTTCAAGAAGATCATTAGTTTGGAATTCTTATACCAATGCATTAATTAACTCTTATATATTGGATATAGTATGAGATTTGAGTTGATTATACAAATATAAATCATCACCTACAATTTTTTTAGCTAAGAGCTTGGTGGGGGAAAAATTATTGAGTTTATTTCAAAAAAAATTATATATTTTTTAAAAAATTTCAAATGCAAAGTAGGATCAATAGGCCCATTATAAGTGATATTAGGAACATACCACCTACGTTGTTATTTTCAATTTGAGGGACTAAGGGTTCATTTTTTATATGTTTAATAGTATTATTGAGAAGTGGGGGTTGAGGTATAAGGTTACTCTGTGGATCTCTAGGGGAGGGGCCATTAGGATTTCACACTCCTCATTAAGTAGGTTATGAATTATTTTATAATTATAAAAGTTGGTTTTATATTTATAACATTTGATTTATATTATTGGTTTGAAAAGTGGACATTTAGTTCATGGCTTGTAATATAATTTGATTAGTGTTAATAGTGTATTGACTAGTAGAAGTGGCTTGAGATGCACTAGAAGTAGCTTTGACTTGAGTATGGACATGGATATTTTGGGTAGGCCTACTTAAATAAATCCTAGCCATAGTAGTTGAAATACTAGGTAATTTGAAGAAGAGGTAGTATAAAACTTTTGAGGCATGGAATAATAATAAAAAGTCATGGAATAAGTCATAGGGTGACTTGTCCGAAGGTTAGTGGATAATTTATGTGTAGGTGAAGGTGCACAATCGATGTAATGTCCCATCATGAGATTATAGATAATCATGGGATACTTGAATTGATGTTGGGTATTTTTTTTTATGAATAATATCATTTCATTAGTATATTCAAGATCACTTTCATCTTCAACACTAGGCATTTTTAAAGATAATTGAGTGGATCCAAAGTTTTAGGAGGAGGTGACCCATAGTTTTTGGTTCAAGTGGACACATGTACATTAATGACATAAATATTTTATATGAAATTATAGGTAAGGTGAGATTGAATATGATTCATAGATTTATTTAAAATCACCATGTCATTTTAAGTTTGCATTTCATTTTCATCAAAAATGTACTGAATATTGAAAGGTTAAAATAGAATTAGAAATATGTAAACCAACTAAGTTGAGGTTGTCAACTTACTTTAGTAAGTAAGAATAGATAAATTTTAGACAAATAACTAAGTTGAGATGGTTGACATAGTTATATAAGCATGAAAATATATAAGTTTAAAATCTATTAATTCAAACTGGTCAACTTAGTTATATAGGCAAGAAAAAGATAGACTATGAATACCTAATAAATTGAGTGGTTGACTTAGTTGTGTACACTAAAAATAGGTAGAAATTTTGAAAAAATTAATGAGATGATTTTTTCAACTTAGTTTTATAGGTAGGAAAATATATATGTTTTGAAAGCCTACTAACATGAGTTGGTCAATTTAGTTTTTCAGGTAGTAAAATACAAAGTTTTCTAAGAGCCTACTAAATTGAGAGGGTTAACTTAGTTTGACAAGCTATAAAAGATAAGGTTTTTTGAAATATTAATAAGTTTAGATAGTTGACATAGTTTTATAGGTTAGAATATATAGGGTTCTATGAAATCCTTCTAAGTTGAGATGGTTGACTTATTTTTATAGGTAAGAAAAATGACAGTGTTTTTGAAATCCCACTAAGTCAAGTTGGTCGACTTAGTTTGACATGTAGGAAAAAATATAGTTTGGAAAATCTAATAAGTTGAGATGATCAAATTAGTTTTATAAGGTATACAAATAAATAATTATACTAAATAATGTTGGTTGATTTAGTTTATTTTATAAAAAAATTAATAGGAAATTGAACTATGTAGTGTTTAAGGCAGCAATAAACCAAAAATAATACTAAACTATCTACCACACAACACAAAATTGTATTAATAGTAGTCAATATAATCTATAATATAATATAGAATGATAAGCAAAAATAATAAATTTTAATTTTATAATAATTTATGCTAACTAATCATTTGAAAAATAATATCATGAAGTTGTACTAAAACATTTTGATTTATTTATAGGCCTCCAAAGATACTTTCTTGTCTATGTGATAGTGACGGCCCAATCTTTTAGAGTGATAAATATGGAGGAAGTGTCATTCTCATATCCCATTAAACTTAGTATAAGGTTAAGTTTTAATTAAATTTTTGGTGTTAACCACTAACCAATGCACCATAAGAATCAAATAGATGGCTAGATTCCTAAGGTTCAATTCAAAGGAGAATCCTAAGTGTTTCTGAAATGCCATGAGGTACATGGAAACTAAATACTATGTTTATCTCTATATTATGGCTATGAGTATTAGGTAAATCCCTTCATGACATGATATCTATAAATAATAGAAAATGACTATGAAAAAATTATCATGTATCCCTTCATAATAGTATCCAAGTAATTTTTAAACTGAAAGCACACAGTTTCTAGGGAACTCAATACAAAGTGAAAATAAAAGTAAAAAGCACTTATAGAAAAGAAGTTTCAAATTTTTAGAAAGTAAATAAATAGTAACAAACATTTTAAAAATAAAATGTAAGATTAATTACTAATAAATAAATTTAAATTGTCTTACCTATATTGAAATTAAAACACATACAATAAGATCGAGGTCAGGCTGATTTAATTGAAAGATAGAATAAAACATAGTAGGTAGGCCAATATAGTCTATAGTGAAAATATAATGGAAATAAAAAAAATCATCTAGGTTGACTTAGTTTGTTTAGAAAATAAAATAGACACAAAACTAAGTCATCCAAGTTGACTTATTTATCTATGTGATAAGTTTTATAGAACTAAAAAATTGGTAAAGATAGTATATAAATTGAAAAGTTTGACTAATTTTGATAAAAGATAGAAATGAGAAATTGATAAAAATGAAAGTACAAAGCTTGTTTAGATTGAACTTGAAAAATATAACTAGATTGACTAGGTCAACTTAGTTAATTGACTAAAATTTCTAAAATTTTGAATGTTAATTATATTGTTCAGACTTGATTGAGTCTTGTAGAGGCAAAAATATAAAAGAAACACAATTAAACAAGATCTACCAAGTTGATTCAATTTATTAGAAATTTAAAAACTGAAAGTGGTAAAATAAAACTATATTGACTGGTTCAATCTACTTTGTTAAAAGCTAAAAGGTAAAAATCATTAAACTAGACTAGATTGGTCAACCTGATCTAGTTGATTATAAGTGAAAAGTATATAAAATAGGAAAGAAAACTGAATTGACCATTACAACTTAGTTTGGAAGTGAAACCCTACAAGCCAAAGGATAAAACTAAAATGACCAATTTGATCTAGTTGAATGTAACTATTGGACCTATAAATAGAAAAATAAACTAGATCAACCATCTTGATCTGGTTGACTACAAAAATAAAACCTACAAATAGAGAAAAAACACTAGATTGACAATGTGATCTAGTTGTCTAAGGAAAGAAAACTTAAAAATAGAGGACCAAATAGGATCAAGCAATGTAATATAGTTGACTATGGATCTTAAATTTTTAGATGGAGGGTAAGACTAAATAAACTAGCTTGGTCTAGTTAACTGTAAATAAAAAATTATAAATATTTAAGGGTTATATTCACTTTGGGTTCACCAGAATGTATGAAACAAATTATGATACATCTACAACTTATCTGACTTAGTAAATCTAAAATTAGATAAGGTGATCAACTAACATCCATTAAAATACATTTTTATATCATAAGCATGACCAAATTACATCTACTAAACCTATCTAATGGATCTCTTACCACACAATATCAAAGGATAAGGATACAAAACCTCTAAGCAAAATAAACTATGTAATAACCCTATATTGGTATAAGTACTTAAGATATAACTAATCTAGTGCTCACCAAAGCTTGTGTCACAAAGGGGTATGGTTAAACATAAATAGACAATCAATGGATCATGGTAGGCAAATTGGGGCCTAGATCACCTAAAGTGGAATATGGAAAAAAAAACCCCTATATCTATATTAAGTTTAATCATGTAGGTAATCCAAGAAATGAGGTATACATTCAAAACACAAATTATTTATACAATATCTATCTATCAAATGAAATTTTAAGAGTTAGGAATATTTACCTTGGACATACCTATTGAGTCTCATTCACTTCATTAGACAATGGTTATTTGAAAGATGTTTTTGTGGATTTATAAGGATCACACTATATAAATAAGATCTAGCATAAAATACTCTTACTTTGTATCCCAAACTTTCTATAATATAATTAATATTTTATCCAAGGGAAACCCTAAGAAATGGCTCCTTCAAATGTAGATTTAGCATAGTTACAAATAGTAATGATTTGAAAATGAATGTTCCTCTTTATTGTATTGAAATGATCCTTGTATTTATAACAATGGATAAACATTAAGCCTTCTAGAATTTCATTCAATAATATCATCCAGCTCAGTCCCATTAGTTGGAAAATGTTATCATTAAGCCTCAAACTAAGTTAGATAGGATGACTTAGATCCATAACATGTGCTTAATCATTTTTAACAAGATTGGCCTAGCCAAATTAGTATAAAAAATTATTTTCTTATTTAGGGGATATTCAAAAGGATAAATGCTTATAGAAATGTGTAAACAAGATTTGGATTTCTTGGGGAGTTGAATAAGTAAGGTTTGTAATGGGTTTAGATAGTGATAGAATTGAGCAAAAATCTTCTGAAGCATCAGTGGCATGCCCACCCCTTTCTTGATGAACCCTTCAAGGCATGCACTCAAATATATTGAAACTTAAAGTGTCATTAAATGATAAAGTTTAAAAATATTATGTGTATACACATATTACCCATTCTAACCTCAAGAATGCCCTTCTCAATAAGAAAATATTATAGTTTCTAGGGTAACTTCAGATGCGCATAAAAATTAAACCATAAGTATTTTTCAAAAATAGAAATAACTATCACATGCATGTCTAGGCTTGAAATTTTAACATGTATCAAATTTATGGAACCTTAGATTTGAATATGTGGCATAAAATATAGTAATCAGCTATGAAATGTAACATTTTTTAGTGAAGAGACAAGTTCTTATCCTCCAAATAACATTTCTACCTCTAAGACCTCCACATGAAAATTTGTCACTTTGAACATGTTTGGATAGGAAAATAAGACATCTTGTCAATGCCTAGACCTCTAAATCCACCTCAATGCATGTTTTCAAAACTATTCAAGAGTTTTGAAACATTGATTACAAATGTTGTCAAAGTTAAAGTAGAAATTTGAGATCTCCACCTTTAATGCTTTATGGAATAAAATTTGAACTAGAAAAACATATAAGGTGGTGGATAATGTCTTTTAATATGTTATTATCCTTATATAATTCCTAGTCAAGATTCGAAGTACCCATTTTGGCCTCAATAATGCCCTTCCCAATAAGATAAAATGACATTTTTTTAGGGTAACTTTAGATGTGCTTAAAAAAAAATTCAAAAGTATTTTGAATGAACTAAAAGAATAATAATATGAATGAAAAAACCCTATAATATTACCCTATAACATGTTGACATAACTTTGGAGATGAATCTATACAGATTCTATAGTAATTAGTCTTGAAATGTAACTTTTTTGCAGTGAAGAGACAAGTTCTTTTCCTATAAATGACATTTACACCTTTGGGGCCTCCACATAAAAATACATCACTTTGAAAACATATTTATAGGAAAATTATATATGCCCCCAAGACCACAACTTTTAAATCCACCTAGATGAGTTTTTTCACAACTATTCAGGATATTAGAAACACTAACAATAAATGTTATCAAAATTGAAGTGATAGTCTGAGTTCTCCACCTTTGATGCTTTATGGCTACAAAATGACACTTAAAATAGGTCCAAGATGGTAGATAACATATATCACTAGTTTATTATCATTCTATCATGATTTTTTTAGAGACAGATTACTCATTCCAGCCTTAAGAATGCCCTTCCCAATAAGAAAAAAATATTATTTGAAGGGTAACTTTAGATGTGCATAAAATGGAAACCATAAGTCATTTTATAGACCAAAAAACAACATGTGCATGTGAAATACATATAATTTCATGTAAAATCATGTTAATATAACCTTGGAGATGAATATGTGGCACATGTTATAGTAATCAATCCTAAAATGTAACTATTTTTGTAATGAAGAGACAAGTTGTTGTCCTCCAACTAACATTTACACATCTAGGACCTACACATGAAAATACATAAATTTTAACACATATAAATTGGAAAATTACATGTGATTACAAGATAATAACCTTTAAATCCACCTGAATGCATCTTTTCACAAATTTTCAGCTGGTTGGAAACACTAACAACAAATATTGTCAAGGTTAAAGTGATAGTTTAATATTTCCACCTTTGGTGCTTTATGGCTAGAAAATGGAACTCCTAACACATCTAGTGTAGAATATAATATATAGTACTAAGTTCTTGTCCTTTGATCATGCTCAGTTGAGAGATGAAGTACCCATTCTGGCCTCAAAAACACCTTTACCAATAAAAGAAAATTGTAATTTTTAGGGTAAATTTAGACGCATGTAAAATGGAAATGGTAAATAAAGTACACAAATAAAAAAAAATCACATGCATCTATAAGAAATTTAATTTCACCCAAAATAAAATCTATATAATCTTATATATGAATCTATGGTACATGTTGAAATAATCAATCCTAAAAGGTAACTTTTTTGCAGTGAAGAGATAAGTTCTTATCCTCTAAATGATAATTTCACCTCTTTGACCTCAACATTTCAATTATATAACTTATAAAATGTATATATATGAAAATTACATGTGATCCAAATACCATGACCTCAAAATCCACTTAGATGTGTATTTTCACAACAATTTAAGATATTAGAAATATTGATAACAAATGTTGTCCAAGTTGAAGTGATCGTTCAAGATCTCCACCTCTAGTCCTTTCTAGATATAAATTGGCATTATCAACATGTTTGAGGTGGAATATAATGTATATGATTAGGTTATTGTCATCTAATCACACTTGATTAAGAGATAGAATACCCATTTTGGCCTAAAAAATGCTCTTCCCAATAAGAGAAAATTAAATTTTTAGGGTAACTTTAGACACATAAAATTCAAAACATAAGTTATTTAAACAAACCTAAAGAACCATAAAATACATTTGTAAGCCCTAAAATTTCACACCAAATCATGTCAATGGAAACTTGGAAACAAATTTATCACATACATTATAGTAATCCATCCTAAAACTCAACATTTTTTACAGTGAAGAGACAAGTTCTTATCTTCCAACTGACATTTCCACTTCAGGGACCTCTACATGTAAATATATCACTTTGAACACATATGGATATTAAAATTACAAATGATCCCAATAACATAATTATTAAAGAAATGTAATTTCCAAACCACTTGAATAAATTTATTTGACACATGGACATGAACCATGTTTTCCTTTCTCTTGATCAACTAGTCCAAAATTGTTACATGGTTATTCCATTTTGGTTTTATCTTAAGCGTATGGAGTTATAAAGAAATAAAATACAAGTTGACATAATTGTTTGCTAAAGATGGATTTAGAGGTTAGAATGATAACAACCTTAAGTTTATTTATTTATTCAATATGTAATAGAATGCTTTCAAATGTTGTATAGTTATTGTATATTGTATTTCATACTTTCCTCAATCATATTCAAAGGCTTGTACTAGATATCTATGCTCAAAATATATAAATATATATGATTAGCATTTTAATTTTTATAAATACTTGCAATGAAGATTGATTAGGGTGTTTTAATATGATTTCCATATGTTTTATCATATGCTTTATATAATTTTGTGAATAAGAATGTATCCCAATTGTATTCCTTTTGTTAAGAGTTATGTTTAACATATAATCAGATGTGATTTTTGTGAAAATACCCTTTTCCTATGTTAAATACCTATGACTTCATTTAAATATTATCAATTTTTATCTATCTATAAATTCATATAAATTATTCCCTATATCAAAGAGTTATCCCTATAATTAACATGTTATGGGTAAATCTTAGGAACCTTTGCTAATAATGGTGTAGTGAATATGTATCTCACTATCTAGGGAGATGTTTTGATGGTTACCTAATCAAAGAGAGGTAAAAATATGGCTAGAATATAGTATTCATAATTTCATATAGAGAGAAACACAAAGGATAGAGTGGACTATGAAAGATATTATATAAGAACATATCTATGACAATATCTATGTGATATTTAGTGTAAATTTCCTAGAATATTAGCCACCTAGTTGGCCTGATTGGAACAACATTTTTTATAATTTAAAGCTATTGATGTTATTACATGGACTAAATAGAAGATAGATTGGTTTTAGAATCTAGATACTAGTTGGACTCATGTGATCAATCATTAGATAACTAGTACCATCGATGGATATGTAATGGAGTTCATATTACAAGATTATATAGCTTTTAAAGTGACAAAGGATTTGTTTCTTAGGGGATAAGAGGTAAATTTTTATAGTAACACCCATTGTTGATCAATTTTTTTTCTATAGAAAAGGCCATGATGCCTATTCTATCTAGCATGGAGTAATCATTTTAGTTGTCATGGGGATGTGTGTGATAAAAGGGTGAATGGTAGGATAATAAGTAGATAAAACTTGAATATGAGTCTAGAATGTAGATTCAGGGGGAGAGAGATCAAAAAAAGACTCTACAATTAGAAAGAGAACTACCACAATAGAAAAAATGGACTAAATAAGACATCAAAGAAGTTGTGAATCGAAGGATGAGTTATAGGAATATAAAAAATAAGAATGAGAGAGAAATAATGGAAGATGAGTGAGGATATCAGTAGAGTAAGGATATCAACCCTATTATGGAAAGAGAAAGAGAAGGCAAGGAGGATCAAGTAAGAAAAGAAGAGGGATAAAATAATGTAGAAGTAGATCAGGTAATTAAGAGTTAATAGACATATATAAGGGTATGACAGATGATGCCAGGATCAACTAAACAACAAAGCTTCCATAGAGAACCTGTATGGAGAACCTTCATAAAATCTTAAAACCCTCAAGAGAAAAAAACTTATCTTACCAAAGAGAAGTTTTAGAAATAATATTTTACATTAGACATAAAAGCAATAGGAAAGATACATTTATATGTGAAAGTTAGACATGTCCCAACATCCTCATGCATATGGGATAAACTTTCACTAATGACCTAGAATAACATAATCAAGCTAAAATATACCATGTAGATAAAACCTAGTGGGACAAAATTCTACACCAACACCCCCCTCCTTAAGTTTAGCTTAGGTGGGTATAAGAATTAAGTCCTAAAAATAAGGCTTGATGAGGTATCGAAGAACAATGCAACTCCCATAAATAGGGAAAAAGAGAAAAAATGTATGAATAAAATTATTCCCCAAAAGAGAGCAAAGTGAGAAATAGTGCACGTTCTAGGATGTCAGGCACAACTAATAATGCATCCACAAGTAAGAGAAACATAGCACATAGATATAAGAGAAATAAGAAGTCCTCATAAAAGATTTTGAATCAACCTACATTATATCTCACAAAATGATAAATGTTATTGATGAGATCCTCTACCTACAGACTGAATAAGCTCCATATGCATCGAATAAATTTTCTTCCCTTTACCAAAGGAAGAACATGAATGGTGTATTAAAATTCTTCCCATTCCATATTGGAAGATGAAGGAGGTAATAGTAAAAAACACTCTAAGTAAGGTCCAAAATATAAGTGTGGCATAGGTTTGACAAGATCATGCACACAAATTGAATGTAATGCCACTAAAGTGAACCTATCAAAAAAAGGTGTAATGAATAATGGATCACCCTAGAATAGTGAATGGGTCCACCAAGTACATGATAGAACTCCAACTAAGTAATTGTACTCCTCATGCATGGTTAGAGGGTCAACTTCTCTATATAATGATGGTGTAATAAAATTAGAGGCTAAAATAGATTACAAAATTCCATGTACCTATGGAATAGACTATCTAATGTCTGATGAGTCCCAACTTAGTATACCTGCACCCTATAATGTTGGAAGTGGACTAGAGGTAGGTTGATTAGGAAATAACTCCTCAATATTTAGAAGGTGACAAGGAGATGGTAGAGGTGTGTCCCCATCACTATTGTCATCATTTGTGATAGAAAAAGTGTCATAAATCTCAAATATGTACTCAAAATCATAGGTGTCATCAAGTACAAGTGAGTCTAATGAATAATAATTACATGTAAAATTCATTGAAAGAATGTCATGTGAAGTAGAAATCAAGGATCAACAACCCTCAAAGCTAAATAAAAGTCTAAATATGAATCACACATATCTGTAGACTGAATAACCATAGGAATAAAAGAGTCATCAGTGCTCTCATAAGGTGTGTTATCGATAAATATAGTAAAGTCCTCTAAAGTACCAATCTATGATGGATCTGGATGAGCAACATCATGCACATGAATACAATTATAATATGCAATGGGACAAAATGTCAAACATAATCTCTTCTTATAGTGGTGGATTGATATAAGGAAGAACACAATCCACCATAGATGTGTCATCACAAGAAATAGGATTAAGAGGAAAGACTACAATAGTCTCTAAAGAGATGATAGGAAATGGAGAATGAGTGAAATAAATCCAAACAAGATATCTAAAAATATATTGAAGAATGCTCCAAATAGTGCGAAGATATGTTGTATGTTCCACATGGCAATGAATATCCATAGAAACATGTAATAGTAAGGTATCAAAAAAAATTCAAAATTATTAACCCACTTATTGAACCAAAAAAGATCAGTGGGAGTAGGAATATGTTCATATAATAATGGAGTATGATTATTTTTTATGAACAAGTATTCCATGTAAACACACCAAAAATCATAGTTGGTCTTTCCAAGAAGAACCACTGGTGTAGAATCAATTTTACCTCATAAGTGTCTCTTAAGTGAATTCAACATGATTGAGATAAGATAAAAAATAATTACTCAACTACACAAAACAACTACAATGACCCCCTAGTTACAAAAACAATGCACACTCATGAAAAGGATGTCAACTACAACAGAGAATGTATCCAAATGATAAGTGTAGGAATAAACACAATGCAAAAAATAAGAATGTGTATAAAAAACACCAAAGAATGGATATCACCACATAATACCCCCTTATAAATATCAAAAATAACCCCCCATAGTGTTTTATATACAAGCACACTTGTATAGACATCAGTCATAGCCAACATTGCATCTTGAGAAGTAAATGCATAAGTATAAGGAACTGTAGGGATGTTAGGTTTTACTAATAATGCATCCAAGAGGTAAAATATGTTAAAAAAAAATAGGTAGTTATAGAAGGCCCAAAAATATAGCTAATGTGTAGAGCATAAAAAATAATCACTTTTTAAGAATATGACTCTCAAATCCAAAACAACAATCAAAATTTATGCTTGTTTGAAAAGTTTCTCGCAAGAAAAATTTGGTGGCAATAGTGTTGGAAAAAATAAGATGCAAAAATTTGAGAAAATTTTGAGTGTGAAAATTGTTGGAAACAATTTTCCAAGGAAAAATTAATCCCTCATGGGTTGGGCATGACCAATGGGTAATTTATCATATGACCAGGGGTTAAGGCCTTTTTTGGGTACTCCCTCCTCTCACTTTTGATGTGGCCTTGATTGATGTGTGTGATGCATCACCTTCCAAATGACCCCATTTTTAAAATGAATAATGTTTCACTTCATGACATTAAATTTGATGGTATTGCACACAACGATGAAGGATTAGCCTCAAGACCTAAAATTGACATCCTAAAAATCATCATCATGTGTTGGAGGTGGCCTATGGAATTTATAGGGGTATGATGGTATGTCATGCATGCATACATATCTTTAATGATCTACATCACCATGGATTAGGTGGCCGAGATGGCAATATTTAGGATCTATATAAATTTAGGAGCATAGAGTTAGATTTTCCACATCATAGGTGGCTTGGTTGAGGGCCTTGGCCCCTACAAAGTCATGAACATGTGTATGTTGTGAACCACGTTGTTGTGCAAACTTGTTAGTCTAAAAATTTGTAGATGCATGAGTGTTAAGTGTCGTGTCATTGCATCACTAACAAGTGACCATCTAAGCCTTAGCTAATTCAAAAGTGTAGATCACATTTAGGTATGGATGAAGGATGGATTTTTCCATAAAATTTCTACGTCCAATTTTTTTTTGAAATTCCCCACAAAGTGGAAAACTTTCAAAAAGGACCTGACCTATGATAATCAGTTTAGCCTTATACAAATCTAGAAAATACCCACTTGGTAATTTAAAAAACTTAAAACAACCTAGAAACCATTTTCTAATTGAAGACTTTAGCAATATGAAAATGTGTGAAAATTTATAAAATATCAAAAACCCTCTAAAAATGGTTGTCATGAAACCATTTCGTGTTTATAGGTAATCCTAGGTTTTGGCACCTTTTGAATATAATTGCACTATATGTTTTTTGTCTAGAGACACTAGTTGTAAATATCTTCATGGATTTTAAATAAACCCCACCAAACCATTTAAAACTTAAATCAAAAAAATAGTAAGAATGTAATGAACATATCCCACCAAGATTTGAATAGTAAATTACTATTAGAATGGCTCTATTACCATGTGAGATGATGCCAAGATCAATTGAATAGTAAATCTTGCATAGAGAATCTACATGGAGAACTTGCATAAGATCTTAAAACCCTAAAGAGAAAGAAACTTATCTCACCAAAGAGAAGTTGTAGAAAGAATATTTTTTATTAGTCATAAAAGCAATAGGAAAGGTACATTTATAGGTGAAAGTTAGACATGTCCTAACATCCTCATGCATGTGGGATAAACTTTCACTAATGACCTAGAATAACCTAATCAAGATAAAATAGATCATGTAGATAAAACCTAGTGGGAAAAAATTCTACACCAATATGGATTTCCATGGAAGATAAAAGTGATTGACATATACTTGAAAACATAGCACATGTTCAAGTTCTAAGAATATGTTGTTTGAGGTACAAACCATTCACCATGGAAGCACACATCCTCCAAGCATAATTTTTTTCAAAATTGTAGTAGAAATAATATATTTATAAGATGAGGACTATCAAGGAGCATTCAAAAATGAAATTCACCAAAAATGAATTAAGGCATAAAAGGTAGCCCACCATGAAACTACATGTAATTTTATTGAACATAAGAAGAATATATAAGCATTAATACTAATAGAGATCAACCCCATGATTCTTGTGCAAGTAAATTATTTCATAACATAGATCAAAATCTTATATCAAAAGGAAGAGGAATAAGATACATATGAATTGGAGTCATCACCAAAATGAGCAGAAATATAATGGGCCTTAAAATGTTAGGTATTTTCCTCTATCCAAATAACAATACCGGTTTTTCCCTCTATCATAATAAATCTTAAAATACCAATTGTTAAACATCTGACTATTATACATGTGACAAATAATAGTATGGAAGTTTAATTGGGATCCTTTATCAATTTAGTACCTTATTATGGGTCTATGGACCTAGAAGAGTACTTGCTTACCTATGATATGAAGTGGAAGGCTAAAGGAATTATCGATGATGCAATCAATAAGTGTGAACTAATGGGAACTTTGTGTGTTCATGTATTTAAATTCATATACTACATATATTTTAATCAAAAAGACTTATAGTAGATAAAATATATGGTTGTCATAGAATTTAAAATCATAAAGTGTTCTAGTTAGACCATACAATTTTTTTAAATAAATCCAAAGGGAGCAAAATAAACCATCTATGAATATGATCATACATTTTTTGATGTGATGAACAAGGTATAATTTTTTCTAGAAGATAAGGATAAATCAACATGGTTTGTGGAAGGGATGTAGATAATAATATGGTTCACCATCACACAAACTCACTTTAACAATAAGGTAGATGCAAGGGAAATTGTGATTAGGGTTAAACAGATTAAAGACTATAATGATGCATTGACCTCAAACCCAAAGATCTAAAACACTATACATACATTACTAATAGGTATGGATCAATATAAAGAGGGGGGGGGAGGGGAGGAGGGGGGGGGGTATTGGCCTAAGTCAAGCCTATGGTGCATAAAGTGTGGGAAGGAAGGGCATCATAGAAATGAGTGCCCAAAAATCAAAACAAATTTCTATAAAATCTATAGAGTGGTAGGGCATGCCACATCTCACTAACATTTACTACAATAGTATGTCAATAATCCATATACCCTATTTTATAATTTATACAAGTCACCTAATCATGATGATAAGAGTTGGATATATCTTCTAGAATTAAAGAAATATATTAAAAACAATGTGTTTGCAGTTGCTATGCAAACAATAGCTATTATAGCTCAAAAATTTCCTAAACCAAAAGTTAGCATGGTAGGTACATCACAGTCAGGTACACCATGGGTTTATTAGGCACCTTAACATAAACCTTTAGGTATGGTTGGATGGACACCACTAGCATATATGTGGACATCTCCAACCTAGAACTAGACACCTCATATTCCTAAGACATGATAAGCAACTTGGGTACCATCTCTTCCTTGGTATCAATATGGTGGGTATGATGGCATAAATTAATGTCAAGGGTGGAATGTTCAATAGGCCTCTTTGATATTAGGCCACAACAATTAAATTTTTTAGGATTCTAAGCAAATAGGAGAGGATATAGAGGGTTAGAGGATGATATTGAGGTAGATCGCAAGGAGGTATAGGAAATAATTCCTAAAGAAATCCAATTCAGTGTTACTTATCTAGAGAATTTAATCATATACAAAGAAATTATTCTATGAACCCTCAATGATATCCCTATTTTGATTATTTTAGGGTCTATAACTAGCATGACATAGAGGACTATCTAGTTTTGGAGAAACAAAACATAGAGAAGGAAGTAAGGAATGTGAATATGGTTAACACATAACCCTAAGAGGATGTTATTTTACAAGTTGTTACACACTAGTAACATGTGGAACAAGGACTAACACATTTAGATATACTAAGAGATCATGAGATAAATAAATTTTGACCATATACATATCCTAAACCAACCACTAAGAAAGTAATAATGCATGAAGATACATATATTTTGAATACAATCCAAAAGTAGGATACTACTAAATATGGTACTATGGCTACTAATGTATAGATAAATGGATAGATAGTATGCATTTTAAGACAAGATGGTGTTTTCACTACCCTAATGGACCTCATGAATTGATTCATACATATATGGAATAAGTCTCCAAAATATCCTCTTCTGGGTTTGAACTTGTCTAATCTCATTCACATGCTATGCTTTGTCTTTAAGCTCTCATCACCAATCCAGTCTTTCTCTTGGTCTTTGGGCTTAATAACCTCATTATATTTGTACATTTTCCTTATACACTTTATATACACTTATTTTTGTCCTTATACCACTCTCATTATCAATCACATTCATTCTTAAACTCATTTCATAACACTGGTCTCTCTTTACTTTTCAACTCTTTCACTAACTCTCCACTAGGCATGCTTCATAGGTTTCAAATGCCAAATTTTGATGTAGTTATTATGAATATAATTAATTATCACAAATTATCTTATATGATCATATTCCACCTATATTAACCCCCTTCAAGTGATCAATCACCCTCACCACTCAATTCCATAACTCAAGCTCTTAATGCCCACACTAGGCTTGTAGCCTTTTTTTGACATTTTCACTTGGTTTTAAAAATATATCAATATTATTTATCATATAATACTTTATTCCATCACCCTTTATCTCCTTATAGGTATGTATCAAATTTTAGGACCTAACTCCATACCTAGACCCCACTTCTTTTGTAAACCTCCCCTCGATTAGGCCTAATTATCCCTCAAAGCACACCCACAAACCTAGAATACTTACTGTACATCCCTTAAACAAATAAAAACCACTTGATTTACTTTAAACATGTCTACATGATTAATATTACAAAGTTTCATTAATTTCCAAGGCATAAAACTCTTTCTATAGCATTTTAGATTTTGAAACCCTAAAAAGTTGATTGTGCAAGTTGACAGATTAATTAATTCATTTCCTTGAGTTTGAAAATGTTTTAAGAGAAAAAATAAAAATTTCTAGTTCTTTTTTCAGTTCATACAACCTCTCCAATAGGCTATAACCTTTGATAAACCCTCATTGGCTTAAACTAAGCCCAAATACAAAATTTTGTGCATAATTAGATGATTGTGCAAGGGTTTAGACTAGTCAATTTACCTTCATAGGATTTGATTTATTAAAAATGGGTATCTCACACCTTATTCACCTTCCCTAACATCCCAACACATCATAAGCACCTTACCCTTTCTCTTAGGCATAAACACTTCTTTTTTGTGGATTGTGTGTCAAAACAAGGTACCGATTATTGTAAATACTTGAAACCTATTTGTCTTCAAAAGGTTATCTCTATTATTGTAAACTATTAACAAACCATTTTTGTCTATAAACATTAATAACTCATTAAAATAATTACCATTATTTCCTCCAAACATATGATTCTTTTCTAACCCTCTACAACAGGGGTTTTAATCTATGCATTCAGCGTTTTGCTTGTGTCAATAAGGTACTTTCAAGGATGGATATGCATTTATTTTCACCCTACTATTAGAATTAAAAAAAACTAATACTACAGCCAAATTTCACAAACCTCCATCTACCAATCTTTATCTCAACACATTTCTATTATATTTCTTAAGGCATAAAGGTTTACCATCATTTTTTGGCTATGATAAATGTTTGCAGGGTGTCATGAACATAGTGACCTTTTGCTCTGAGATTATCCATTTGTATTGGTTCTCTCAATAATATAAAGGTTTTTATAATCCTTAATTTATTCAATTAACATTATACAATATAAGTCTTGTTTCATCAACCTAGTGTAATCATTCAAAACCCTTCCTCTTTGACTGTAATCTACAGTCCACTCAAACCTGCAACTTCACACATGTATTAACATAATCATGGCCTAAAGGGAGTTTCAAAGACAAAATTAAACTAATGAAATCACATAAATTTAATGGATAATACACATCAATTCACTTTACTTTATTCAAATCATTTTTCTCTATTACATTACAATCCTTTCATAGACTTGAGATATTTCTTGAGGAGTTTGTTCATCCTTTCAATATTTGTTTTATTCTCCTCTCCTTTGGAGATATCTCTCCTACACATATTATATCCTCTCCTCACATTATACTAACCTAATAATCATGTAACACTCTCCTTCTCAACCAACTTCAAGGTTGGTTATGGAAGTTACAAGATAAACTTCTCACACATCACAACTCAACATGAGGTTTTGTGGTCATATTACTATAACATGACTTATAACCTTATAAATTAGATATATATGACTTAAAACACATTTTACCAATATTATTGGATATTTTACACTAGCATTATCTCATCTAACCACTGTAAACCTTGCTCATGCTCTTCTAGGCTCTTTTCAAACATTTAAATTTTCAAATTCCCAACTTTGGAAGGAAAACTCCTAGAACCTATATAACACACCCCTATGACTCAAATTAAATCCAAAGACATAAATTGTCCTTAGAATTTCCCTCACTCACATTGAAATCTAATATTTAACCAAATTTTACCCCTATTGACAATAACACAAAATTGATGTCTTCTTTGTTAGATGTTCCTACATCATGAAGTGACTTAGCACACTATGTAATGAAAACATTTCACAAAACATCACCAACATACTCCATAACCTACTAGAATGTGTATATAAATGCAAAAAATGGACTAATATAATGATCTAGTATGTTAAGACTAAAATCCCTTGGGATGTTGATTATGGAATGGATATTGAGTTAGCAGGGTATGAAATACCCAAAGTAGTATTTTATTTTAGAAGCACCATTAACATGATCCCAAGATCAATGTGGGTTACTATTGGGTGACCTACACTAATTTATATTTGTATCACTCTTAACCTTCTATATTATGGATGAGTTGAACCTATCTATCACCTAGAGGATGTGGAAATCAATGTCTTAGAGTTGAGCCTGTGCAGTGACTTAGGAGTCATAGATATGAAGATAGATGAGGCTCATTACCCTACACTGATTGGTAAAAAGTGGGCATATAATGGCTAGATGACCATCAACACAATCATAAATCAGCTAGAATCTAATCAAGGAGATAAAATCATAGGTATTCCCTTAAAAAAATGTGGATAATAACTATATTACATCCCCAAAGAGCCTAATTCACCATATGTTTATGGAAAAACTAGCTGGATGAAACTGAATGTAGAAGACAAACAACAATCTATATGAGATACTGAATTTGGATTTACTTATGATAGTTTCATCCCACCCATAAAATATTTTCATAAGTAAAAATTAATTTACAAACCTATATTAAATCACATAAGGATTTCATAATGGGAAATGGAGGATGTACGATCAATGTCTATAAGGTCACCAACTTGGTCTAAAATAGATTATGTCTACTAGACTAGTCATATGGATAAAGATTACATAGACCTAACTCCATAATGCATTCTACTATGAGATGTAGTTTCTTTAGTGAGCGGGGATTCTAATATGCACATTCTCAATTAGGTTAAGGGAGATCATGAGATATAACCTTTGTAGGTGGTCTTTACGACAGATCATTAGATACCTCATTATTTTTCCACTGAAGATATTATCCAATTTATTCTATGTTTTAACATGTACCAAATTTTTATTAGAGGGTGAGTTATCTTAACTATGTATTGAGGGATATTGCTATGAACTAGTAATCAGCCCACCATGATGAGTAGTTAAGTTGGGATGAAGTGTGCAAAATACTTTTAGCTAGATTTTCATTTCCATAGGTCATCCAAAAAGACTAGACAATGTTCAAATAAGGATAATATATATAAATTCATATATATTGATGTATTTAAGCCTATATTTTATAATATATGGCTCCAAATTACTAGCTACATGTTTTCAAATATACACTAGATGTTCTTTCAATAGCCTAGTATATACAATGGGAGCGCAGGTGAGAGATAAAGCATTGGATGTAGGTCTAAAGTGAATTCATCCAAACATTAATCTTTTAGGATGATAATCCATTGATGTACAAGGAATTATAAAAATAAAAAACCTTTCTATGCCATGGCTAGTTTGAATACTTAGATAGTGGAGCTATGTCATCTTCATAGGAAAGCACAACTTGCAATTTGAATAATGCCTTATAGATCTAAAAACTAGAAATGGGGAAGGAACAAGTCCTAGTTTATTCATACCATAGGGTATAAGATCAAGATTAGTGAGCATATGATGCATATGAAGATGATATGGATTTAGTTGATTTATTTTAACTCAAACGAGAAGTTGAACCACTTCTAAAACCAGTCATAAAGTAGTTGAAAGAAGAAAAGATATGACTCCTAAATTTTCTAGAAAGAGAATCTCAATGGATACTATGTGAATCAATTCTTGAGAAAGAATTCAATATATACCTCGAACCCCTAAATGAGTATGTAGGTAAAATTAGAATAAAGACCATCCATAGGTTAGAACATATTGGAGACTATTGGTCCCAAGAGGACATATTAGAAGTGATGTACCTCTTAAGGGATTACTAGGATGAATTCCTGACAAAATTCATAGAGGTTAAGGGTGTGGATCCATCTAAAGGTGAAATTCACATTGAATTAAAGGAATGTTCACACCCAATTAATAAAATACCCTATCACTTAAACACAAATATAAAAATTTAAGTGAAATTAGAGTTATATCACATGTAATAGGCTAGTATCATATTCCCTATAGATAAATATGATTTATTTAGGCCCATGGTTATACAACCAAAGAATACTAGAGAGATTCAAGTTCGTGGTGACTATCTCATCTTGAATGAGGCATGTGTGAATGATATATTTCATATCCCATTCACTTATGAAGTTTTAGAAGTAGTTGTAGATCATGAAGTGTATTTACTCATAGATGGATTCAGTGGATATCATCAGATCCTGATCATGCAGGAAGATAGATCCAAGACTACTTTCACAACTAAATGGGGTTCCTTCACATATAAAGTAATGCCATTTAGGTTAAAGAATGTGTTGTACCTGAAAAATGTCACTCATTTTTTGGACAACATATAAGTTGTTTTGGTCTTGCAAGACCAAAATATCTCTTCCCATTTCAAAAAATTATTCTAAGCTTTCAAAATTGGGAATTATTCAAGCTTTTTTAGTCAAAGGACTAATGTTTTAAAAGGTTCAACGAGTTTAATGAGGCTTGTGTCAAAGAAGCTTAGTTCAAGCAGTCAATAGAAATAAGGGAATGAACCATTGAACCAAAGTTAGTTTAATTGGTTGGTTCAAGTGACAAGTTCAAAGGAGTGCCCCAAGCGTCAATGACACAAGTGCCCTTGCGAAGGGAATTTTTGTGGCAAAAGTGACTAATGAAGGAAACAAATAGACCAAAATAAAAGCCCGACAAAACCTAGTGGATGCTGCCAAGTGTCATCTTCTGAGCCTCATTTCACTTTATTTCTTAGAGCAGCAGAAGCCACCATGTGTCCTTTGTAAGTTAATCAAAATGCACCACGTGTCAATGTCTGCATGAATCTAAAATGAGTCTCATGTGTTTCTAGAATGCGATGGAAGCTACCATGTGTCACCTTCTGTGAGACACTCAGAAGGCATCCAAAGCTTATAAAAGTTTAATGGAAGCTACCACGTGTCCTCACCTATTTCATAGTGGATGTTGCCATGTGTCACATGTTGAGATTCACATAAAGTTGACTAAGGCAAATTTCTAAGGGACAAATAGCCCTTTTAGAGGACACTCAAAAGTTGAAGTGAACCATTGCAAAAACTTGAAAGGCTAATTTGGAGCTCAAACAACCTTTGTGGAAGATAGGAAGGGAGTAAATGGACCAATTCAAAGGCCAAAAGAGTAAAGGGGTTTCCTTTAGAAAAGTTCCCTTGGCAAAAGTGATAAAGAGACAATTCCTTCAGACAAATTATTTGAAAGAATTTCTTAAAATTTTTTCTCTAAAGGAAAAATCTAAAGAAATAAAAAATTGCAATGCTGCCACGTATCCCTCAAAAAGTCACAATGAAATCCACCACGTGTCATCTATTGAGATAGTTTTAAAGTAGCAGAACATGCCACGTGTCTCTCATCAAATGCAATGGAAGCTTCCACATGTCATCCTCCATAGGAAACTAATATAAGTCCTGAAGACTTTTCAAAGGTAGCTAGGAGCTTGATGAAAGCCACCACATGTCAACATCTAAATTTTCTTCCTTTATATATCTTTTTCTAAGTAAGGATTTTAGTGAACCTTCATTAAGCTACTAAAGCAAGCATAAGCTGCCAAGTATCATCTTCCACGGGGTTCTCAAAAGACTAGTAGAAAGCAACTAAGGAACATAGCATCAAATTGATTCAAGGACCCGATTACAATAACCAAAAAAGGAGGAATGATGAGGAAGGACCAAAAACATTTACGCATCATATATGTTTCTAGAATTAGATCATCAGGTGGACATTGAAAGATATAAACTTTTAATAGCGTGACCCATTTCTCTACATTGAGAAAAGCAAATGGGTAAATGCCCTTAAATTCCAACATGTCTTCTTAACAAAATTCAATGCAACATGATGTGTTATCATTCCCAAGTCCTTCTTGAAGAGGCTATATAAGGGACTCTCTTTTATTTTTATTATATCTCTCTCTGTTATCAAAAACAAAACTCTACCCAAATTGAAAGGCATTATTGAGACTTTGAGCTCAGATTGTTGATCATATTTTGTTATTTGAATAAGAAAACAAGTGACTTTTTAGACTTTGTGCTAGAATAGCTTGGTTGCTGGGGAAATTGTTCTTATGTATGTTTTCTTAATACAATTTTTGTCCATTTAATTAAATAAGCAGAATTAGTGAAAGTAATCAAGAAGGTGTCTTGAAGCCGGCTGTGGAGAGACTTTGTGCTGCCATAATTGTCTTTAGTTTGTCTATTTTCTATTTCTATGTAATGGATCTTGGGATGACTTTGTGCCCTCATTATCCTTTATATTTCACTCTTTGGTAGTTGAGGTGGAGACTTGGTGCTACATTTCATCATGTTGTGTTACTGTGCCTTGTTACAGTTACTTGTTACTACCCAAAAGGTTCTTATTGTCTACTGAACAACACTTCTGAAAGAAGAGGAGTGCCTTCTATCATTTCATCAGGATTTATTCTTTGATTGGTGAACATCATCTTTGAAAAAAGAGAGATGGATGGTGTTATCCTACTCCTGAGTGTTATTTTCAGCTTATTTATAGTAGATTAACATATATATAGCCCCTTCATACTTACAGGGAACCTCCCCTTGATGAGAGGAGAGATTTGTCCCCTTTTGATGTAGTAAACCTACACATCTGGCTGACCAATTTCCCTATGTTGTGGTTGAAGAGACCTATTTTACTCATCAATTAGCTGATTGACAAAATATTCACCCAACAATTTTTGGTGACTCTGCTGGGGATAGTTATGTGCATTCTAAAACCTCAAGATTTAGATTTAATCAGTCTCTACCATTATCCATTATAGACTCCATTCCATTTATATGTCTTACCCATTATTATTATAACCTTACCATTCACCTCCACACCAACTAGGGAAGAATGCACAATTTTAAGACTCAATCTTCAAACTGAAGCAAGGTCAACTCTTTTCTATTTTTGTTTCACAATATGGTAGATTCAAGGTATACATGAAGACAAAGGGCTAAAGGTATTATTGACCCTGTATTCGAGTTGGTACAACAAAGTAATTTTGATCCATTTCCTTCACCATCTCATCTTCAACGAACTGAGAGCTTTCTTCCTACTAAAGTCAGGTCTCTATTGCCAACTAAAGTATCCACTTCTGCTATTGATAAATCTTTGCCATTAATTACCCCTCTGAGATTTGTTATTCCTCCTTTTAATAGTCATATAATGGCAGCTCAAGTCCCATAGCGTAATTATTTTGGTCCTCTCAATCTTACTCCACCTCTACATGAGCTTCCACATAGTTTAAGGAAGAATTTCCCCAAATTCTATGGTGATGGGAAAGTTCATCTTGATGAACACATTGCAGCCTTCAGCATAGCTTGTGGCACAATTGGAGTAGAATTTGAAGATGTAGCAGTCAAACTATTTGTAGAAACATTACAAGGTACTGCTGCAGATTGATTTTATTATCTACAGGCTCAATCAATAACTAATTGAAATACCCTTAAAGTTAAGTTTGAAGCTAGATTCAAACTTGCAAAAGATGCACATGCCCTTTTGGCTCAACTCACACAGATGAAAAAAGAGCCTCATGAACCAATGAGGGGCTTCATAGCCAAGTTTGACAAACTGAGGAATAGAATTCCTATAATTGCTTGACCTAAAACTGAGAATCTCAAATGCTTCTTCATAAATTCTCAATTACCTAAAGTGAGTTTTCTTTTGAGACGTGCTGGTTAAATAGATCTTGCTAAAGCTCAACATTTGGCCACTGAGGTAGAAGATGATCTCATCTTAGTAAGGAAGATAAGAAGAGATCCAAATAGAAATAGACCTTCATCATCTTCTGAATATTCATCTATAGACACCATAGATCTAATGGTGTAGAAGTTGGCAAATGAGTTACTTGCTCTCAAAAAGCAAATGGCACAAGAAATGTCTTTTGCTCCTTCATACAAAGATATGCCAAGAAGGACATTTCCAAATCAGTCATATTAGGGTAATGCTGCTAGGAATCAAGGGCAACAAAATCATCTTCCTCCTCCACAAGGGAAACTTTCCCTTGAAGCTCCTCTAACCAATTCAACAATGGGATATCTTAAAGTAGAATCAGATTTCTCTTTCCAACCTAGATTGAATCAAGAAAATGATGCTAATATCCTTATAGAAAACCAAGAAGAACCAGCTGGTGACTCCCACAGTTGAACTAATAGGATGAACCCAGAAGCAAAGGAGAAGCTTTTGATAGATCATATGTAGTGTTTACTAGATCTAAGAACCAATCAGTCTACCAAGCTAATAAAGGGAAGATAGAGGAGCAACCTCAACCAACAATTTCAATTGCTAAATGTGGAACCTCTCTACCTTTCCAGCCAAAGGATCCGGTGATCACCAAAAAGGTAAGTACATCAATTTCACCTTCACCTTCTACTTCAATTTTACAAATCAGCCTTCCTCCCACCCTTCCTAAAACCCAGAAGGTTGAATTGCCTTCCTCTGTGCCTAGTTCAATTCAGCCATTCGACATAATTAATTATGTTAAAAAGACCAAAATACAAATATTTGAATTTGAATATTTGTAGTCCAATCCTGATCAATTGGATAAGTTGGTCCAATGTGTCAAGAATCAAACCATCCCTGCAAGACAAGAAGTTAAAAAAGTAACTCTTGATTCCCCAAAAAATATGCCCATTCCAAATAATCTTGTCATTACTCCTCCAACTGCCCTTGGAAAAATAGAACTTTTCTATGTTTCCCTGTTAATAAATGGTTGCAAGCTAAGTAATTGCATTATAGACTCAAGCGCATCTAACAATGTCATGCCTACTAAAGTAGCTAAATCTCTTGATCTCACATTAACCAAGACATTTGGAAGATGTTTCTCCATGGAGAACAAGCAAGTGCCATTGCTGGGACAAATCAAGGATGCCCAATTTGCATTTGCAACTTTTTCAGATAAAAGAATCAAGATGACAGTTCTGGTGGCTGATGTTTTAACATCCTATGGTATCCTACTTGGATGAAATTTTTGTAAGGATGTTGGTGGAGAATTGAGCATGGACTTATTTAAAGCAAGGATCCCTGCCAAAGGCACCATGGAGAGGCTACTTCCTAAAAAGGAATCAAAGTATATTGTCACTCAAACATCAGCCCCTGAAGCTCAAATTCTTTTTGAATCCTCAGGTATGGGTAGCTACTTTCTATCTACAGATGAAGTTCATGAAACATCTGATAAAATTCTTGAAAGTGTCAACCCAAAAATCATTTCAACTAGAAAAGTAGAAGAATTAGTAGGTTGCAATACAAATAAAGCAAGATCTTTCCTCTCTAATGAAGGAAAATCCAAATAAAAATTAGTATCTGATGAGGTATGGACTCTGGAATTTGATGGCACTTGCTCCTTTACTAGTTTGAGAGCCGAGATTATGTTGATATCTCCTCAAGGAGATATGTTTCCTTCATCTTACAAATTATAATTTAGCAACACTAATAATATAGCTGAATATGAATCTCTATTGTTGGGATTAAAGGCTACTCAAGACAAAGGCATCAAGTTTCTTCATGCCAAAGGGGATGATAAATTAGTGGTTTGTTAGGTGAGAAATCTATACCAAACCAAGAATGAAAGATTATGCCACTACTGCAACCTAGTTTGGGACCAAATTGAAATATTTGATGCTTTCAACATTTCTACCATACCCAGGGAAACTAATGACAAAGCTGATGCACTTGCTATTTCAAGAACTCTCTTAGTTCCTCACTCAGATTTCAAAGAAAATAGGTATACTATTGAGCTAGTCTTTAGACCAAGTGTTCTTGACAATGCTAATCATTAACAAGTATTCAATGATGATCACCAAATCATTGCCTTCTTAAAATGATAAGACAATTTTGAACAACTATGTTTTGAAGGCAATGAACCTCAAAAGTATGAATCAGCCTCTGAATCTAGTTCATATATAAATGAAGAAATCTTATAGCTGAAAGGAAATAAAATTCCCAAAGGCCTAGTTTCTCTTGAGAAATTATTTGACAAGCATGATAGATTCATCAAACAATAGCAAACAGATTCAAGCTTCTCTCAAAGATTTGATCAAGTAAATCTAGCTACTAAAGAAAATCCCAAGATGGTTAACATTGGTAAGTGTTGCACCCCTGAAGAAAGATTAAAGTTCACCACTTTACTCTATCAATACATGGACGTCTTAGCATATTCTTATGATGACCTAAAGTCTCTCAGACCTGATGAAATCCACCATGATATTCCTCTCAAGGCTGACTCAATGCCCTATAAGCAAAAATCTAGATAGTATAATCCAAAAATATTAGGTACTATTCTGTCTGAGATACAAAAAATGTTAAATGCTAGAATCATCTTTCCAATCCATCATTCCACATGGATTGCAAACATAGTGCCTATAAGTAAAAAGAGTGGCAAAATTTGCATTTGTGTAGATTTCAGGAATCTGAATCAGTCATCTTTGAAAGATAATTACCCTTTTCCAATTATGGATCAAGTGCTCCAAACAGTGATAGGTTCAGAGATGTTATCAATGCTAGATGGCTTCTCAAGATATAATCAAGTTGAGGTTGGTGAAGCAGACCAACACAAGACTACATTCACCACACCTTGGGGTACATTTGGATATAGAAGAATGTCTTTTGGCTTGATAAATGCTAGTGCCACCTTCTAGAGGGCAATGGACCTACCTTTCAAAGATGAGATAGGTAAGTTTATTGTGGTATACTTTGATGACTTGATTGTCTTTTCAAATCACTATTCTCATCATGTATGCCACTTGTAATAAGTGTTGGAGCGTTGCCACCAGAATGGTATTTCCTTGAACCCTAAGAAGTCTACTTTTATAGTAACATAGGAGAAACTCCTCAGACACATTATGTCTAAAGAAGGCATAAAGATTGACTCAGAAAGAGTCAAGTCTATTCAAGAGCTTAATTTTCCTACAAGCAAAAATGTTATTCACTCTTTCTTCAGAAAGGTGAATTTCTTATAGAGGTTCATCCCCAAATTTGCTAAGAAGACTAGACACATTGTGAACATGATGAAAGGGAAGACCACTTTCAGTTGGACTAAAGAAGGAAAGTCAGCATTTGAGGATATCAAGACTGCCATTGCCCATGCCCCTACCTTGGTTTGTCTAGATTACAACAAATATTTCATCATATACAGCTATGCTTCTGAACATACACTTTCAGTAATTCTTATTCAATAGGATAAAGAAGGTATAGAATCTCCCATTTCTTTCATGAGTTGCCCTCTCAAAACCCATGAGCTGAAATATTTGAATATAGAGAAGCATGCCTATGTAGTGGTGAAAGCATTCAAGCATTTTTGCTTCTATATCTTGAATTCACACACTATTGCCTTAGTTTCTAACACTATAGTCAAGTCCATATTAACTCATCAGGAGTTTGGGACAAAAAAAGGCAATTGGATTGCAAAGATCCAAGAGTTTGATTTGGACATCAAGCTAACAAAGTTGGTTAGGGGAAAAGGCCTATGCCCATTAATTGCTGACAATAAGCTAGAAGATACACATCATGAAGAAGCTGAAGTGGAAGACACACCAATAGTCCTTTTTGTCTCCACTACCAATGAGTGGTAGTTAGATATTGCTCATTTCCTTACTTATAGTGAATGTCCTCATTTATCTTATAAATAAAGGAGGACTATCAAGTTGAAAGCTATCAATTTTATCCTTTGGAATAATGGCCTGTATAAGAGAAGCATAGATGGAATATTTCTTTGTTGTGTAGATAAAGAGCAACAAAGCCAATTTTTAAAATATTTCTACAATCTAGCCTGTGGAGGACATTTTTTTGCTCCTGTGACTGCTCACAAGATTCTGTGAGCTAGGTATTACTGGCCAACTCTTTTCCAAGATGCATATAAGTGGGTGAGAAAATGTGAACTCTGCCAGCAATTTGTCAAAAGACCTTAGTTAGCTACCCTGCCTCTCAAGCCAGTGATCATAGAAGAACCATTCCAATAATGGGGGATTGATTTTATTAGGACTATAAACCCATCTTCAAGTGCTGGACATGATTATGTCATTACAGCAACTGACTATTTCACCAAATGGGTAGAAGCAATCCTGACTAAGCATGCTACTTTAGAAGTTGTATGCAATTTCCTCAAGGAGAATATCATTCCCAGGCTTAGAGTTCCAACCAAAATTATTATTGATAATGTAGCTTGTTTCACCTCCCAAGAGATTACACAAATCTATTTCCATTATGTAATTACACTCTCCCATTCTTCTGATTATTTTCCATAAGGGAATGGACAAGCTGAATCAAATAATAAGAACCTGGTAACTATCATCAAGAAGCTAGTAAATGACAATCAAAAGACATGGCATAAAGCATTGGTTGATGCTCTATGGGCAGATAGAATCACACCAAAGAGGGCAATTGGTATGTCTCATTTTCAACTTCTTTATGGTATCAATGTTGAGATACCAATCACGTTAGAATTTCCATCCTTGAAGTTGGCAAAGGCAATTGAAGATCAGACATATGAAAGCTCTCTTGATAAGATAATCATGTGCCTGACTAAGCTGGATGAACAAAGAACCATGGTGGTGGACCGAATTACTACTCATCAAAGTCTGGTAAAGAAACTCTTTGACCAGAAGCCCAAAAATCATGATTTCCAAGTTGGGATCAAGTCCTACTGTGAGACAAAAGGAGAGAACCAAAAGGAATGCATGAAAAGTTTGACTCCCTTTGGAGAGGCCCATTTATAATTCATCAACACAATGGTGAAAATAGCTTTCTGCTAAAATATCAAGATGGCACTCTCTTTTCTCTACCTCACAGTGGACAGCATCTGAAACACTTCAACTCTTGAAGTATCAGATCATTTCATCTGTACATATGTATATTTGTATAGTTTTTAATTCTATTTTGTTTTGTTTTTTTCTATTTTTAATGCCTTTCATTTCTAGGAACATGAATCTGTAGCCCAATGGTACACATGAAGACACTGGAGATTCTAAATTCTACTCCCTTCAATTCTTTTTTACAATTGATAGAAGTTCCTCAACTAGAGTCAACTGTTGTACCTGAAAAATGTCACTCATTTTTTGGACAACATATAAGTTGTTTTGGTCTTGCAAGACCAAAATATATATTCCCATTTCAAAAAATTGTTCTAAGCTTTCAAAATTGAGAATTATTCAATCTTTTTCAGTCAAAGGACTAATGTTTCAAAAGGTTCAACGTGCTCAATCAGGTTCAAAAGGTTCAATGAGGCTTGTGTCAAAGAAGCTTAGTTCAAGCAGTCAATAGAAATAGGGGAATGAACCATTGAACCATTGAACCAAAGTTAGTTCAATTAGTCAGTTCAAGTGACGAGTTCAAAGGAGTGCCCCAAGCGTCAAAGACACAAGTGCCCTTGTGAAGGGAATTTTTGTGGAAAAAGTGACTAAGAAAGGAAACAAATGGACTAAAACAAAATCTTGACAGAACCTAGTGGATGTTGCCAAGTGTCATCTGTTGAGCCTCATTTCACTTTGTTTCTTAGAGCAATGAAAGATACCATGTGTCCTTTATAAGTTAAGTGGAACGTGCCATGTGTCAACATCTACATGAATCTAAAATGAGTCTCAAGTTTTTCCAAAATGTGATGTAAGTTGCCATGTGTCACCTTCTGTGAGACATTCAGAAGGCATCCAAAGCTTCTACAAGTTTGACGAAATCTGCCACATGTCCTCACTTGTTTCACAATGGATGCTGCCATGTGTCACATGTTGAGATTCACATAAAATTGACTAAGGAAAATTTCTAAGAAACAAACAACCCTTTCGGAGGACACTCAGAAGCTGAAGTGAACCATTGCAAAAACCCAAAAGGTTAATTTGGAGCTCAAACAACCTTTGTGAAAGATAGGAAGGGAACAAATGGACTAATTCAAAGGCCAAAAGAGCAAAGGGATTTCCTTTAGAAAAGTTCCCCTGACAAAAGTGACAAAGATACAATTCCTTCAGACAAATTGTCTGAAAGAATTTCTTTAGACTTTTTCTCTAAAGGAAAAGTCTGAAGAAACAGAAAACCTACAATGCTACCACGTGTCCCTCAGAAAGTCATAGTAAAATCTGCCACATGTCATCTATTGAGATAGTTTCAAAGTAGTGAAACATGCCACGTTTCTCTCATCAAATGCAATGGAATCTACCATGTGTCATCCTCTGTAGGAAACTAATATAAGTCCCAAAGACTTTTCAAAGGCATCTAAGAGCTCGATGGAAGCTGCCATGTGTCAACATCTACAGTTCCTTCCTTTATATCTCTTTTGCTAAGTAAGGATTGTAGTGAACCTTCATTAAGCTACTGAAGCAAGTGAAAGCTACCAAGTATCATCTTCTGTAGGGTTCTCTAAAGACTAACAAAAAGTAACTAAGGAATAGAGCATTGAATTGAATCAAGGACCCAATTCAAATAACCAAAAAAGGAGGAACGATGAGGAAGAACCAAAATCATTTATGCATTAGATATGTTTCTAGAATTATATCATCAGGTGGACATTGAAAGATACAAACTTTTAATAGCACAACCCATTTCTCTGCATTGAGAAAAGTAAATGGGTAAATGCCCCTAAATTCTAGCATGTCTTCTTAACAAAATTCAATGCAACATGATGTGTTACTATTCCCAAGTCCTTTTTGAAGAGGCTATATAAGGGACTCTCTTTTATTGTTATTGGATCTCTCTCTATTATCAAAAATAAAACTCTACCCAAATTGAAAGGCGTTACTGAGACTTTGAGCTTATATTGTTGATCATATTTTGTTATTTGAATAAGAAAAAAAGTGACTTTTCAGACTTTGTGCTAGAATAGCTTGGTTGCTGGGGAAATTTTTCTTATGTCTATTTCCTTAATATGTTTTTTTCCATTTAATTAAATAAGTAGAATTAGTGAAAGTAATCAGGAAGGTGTCCTGAAGCTAGCTGTGGAGAGACTTTGTGCTGCCATAATTGTCTTTAGTTTGTCTATTTTTTATTTCTATGTAATGGATCTTGGGATGACTTTGTGCCCTCATTATCCTTCATATTTCACTCTTTGGCAGTCGAGGTGGAGACTTTGTGCTAAATTTCATCTTGTTATGTTACTGTGCCCTATTACAGTTACTTGTCACTACCTAAGAGGTTCCTGTTGTCTGTTGAACAACACTTATAAAAGAAGAGGAGTGCCTTCTATCATTTCATCAGGATTTATCCTTTGATTGGTGAATATCATCTCTAAAAAAAGAGAGATGGATGGTGTTATCCTACCCCTGAGTGTTATTTTTAGCTTATTTATAGTAGATTAGCATATATATATAGCCCCTTCATACTTACACGGAACCTCCCCTTGATGAGAGGAGAGATTTGTCCCCTTTTGATGTAGTAAACTTGCACATCTGGCTGACAAATTTCCCTATGCTATGGTTTAAGAGACCTATTTTGCTCATCAGTTAGCTGATTGATAAAATATTCACCCAACAGAATGCACCTACAATTTTCTCTAGAGTTGTAGTCATTACATTTAAATATTTTATCCATGACTTTTTGGAATTCTATTTGGATGATTGGGTAATATTTTATTTGTTTAGAAATAATTTATCAATACTTAGATTGATGTTGGAGAGATATAGAGCATTGTGAATAACACTAAATTTAAAGAAATTTTTGTACACCCTTTAGGGTTTTACCAGGTCATGTAGTTTGTAGTAAGGTTATCTTGGTAGGTCAAGCCAAGATTATAGTAATTATGTAAATTCTACCACCTAAATTTTTTATAGAGGTTCAATCTTTTCTAGGACATACAAGCTACTATAGGAAGTTCATTAAGGTGTATGTGGCTATATCTACCCATTTAGAAAAGTTGTGGCAAAAAGGAACATGATTCATATGGATGAAAGAATGCCAAGTGGCATTTATTGATTTAAAATAGAGACTAGTTACTTCAATAATTTTGATCTTTTCAGATTGGAGTAAGTCTTTCCATGTGCATGTAGATGCATCTTCACTTGTAGTTGGAGCTATGTTAGCACATCCAAGAGAAGGTAGATTGGAACATCCAATTGATTTCACAAGTAAAAAATTATCTATTGTATAAAATAATTATATTATAACTGAGAGAAAATCCTTGGAAATAGTGTTTGCACTTCAAAAGTTACACCATTATATGTTGGTCACACCTTTTGATTTATTTATCAATCACCAAACATTATGATATCTAGTTAACAAACCTTTATTTAGAGGATGCATCTCATGGTGGCTAATGTTCTTCCAAGACTTCTATTTAGAATCAATGTCAAATCAGGTAGGGAGAATATAGGTCCAGACCATTTAAGTCGACTCCAAAATGGTGAAAAACTATAAGAAGTCTAAGACAAGTCTCCATACACACATTTATTCTATGTTTGGGGAATAATTGGAGGAAATCACATAATTTATTGAACAAGGAACATTCCTAGAGACTATACATAAAAGGATTAAAATTAGTGCATTACCAAGGTCCTTTCATACAATATTATTGATGGATTCCTTTACTGTCTAGGTAAGGATGAGGTGTTACATAGAGTCACACTAGAGCACGAGAGGCCTCAAAAACTAGAAGAGGAACACCAGGGGGTAGATAAAGGTCACTTCATAGGAGATTCTACTATGATAAAAGTTTTACAAAATGGTTTTTTTTTTCCCTAATTATTTCAATATGCTCAATGAGTTGTGCAAAGGTGAAATGTGTGTTAGTAGATGAGTAAGTTGAATCAGAGAGACAAAATGCCTCTACAACCTATGCTCACACAATAGCATTTTGAATAGTGTGGAATCAAATTTTTTAGGCCTATTAATCTACCTAGTAAATGTATACATGTGAGGTAAATAATCACTATGACAAACTATTTTACCAAATAAGTAGAATTTTTTACAATAACCATTTGTAGTATGAAGGACACAATGAAGTTCTTGTATGAGAAAATCATTACCAGATTTGGTTTCCCCTTCAAATTGGTAAGTAATAGACGTACATAATTTTTGAATAAAATGATAAATACTCTCATAGATGAATTCTTAATATCACACCATAAAATTATAGCTTATCATCCCTAGGCAAATGGCCAAGCTAAGGTTGTAAATAAGTTAATTAACAAGATGTTCACTAAGGTCAGTGATGTTTAACAAGATTATTGGGAGGATCAACTTCTTATAGTACTATGGGAATATCACACACACTAAAAATGTGTAACAGGGTTCACCCCCTTCCATTTGGTGTATGGTTTAAAACTAATCATTCCCATGGAGTATGTATTACCTAGTCTATGAATCACAATCATTATGCACATGAGTGATCAAGAATCCTAAATATATAGGATACTAAAGCTAAATCACATGTATGAAGATAGACATAGGGAATATTGGATTTAGGAAGTTCATAAACACAAAATGATAACTTGGAATGATAATAACCTATGTATGAAGGAGTTTTAGGTGGATCATCTGGTCTTGCTTTATGATAGTTAGTTTAGAGCCTTCACAAGTAAGATCCACATTAGATGAAAGGACCATACATCATCCATAAGTTAATGAATCCATGATAGTGGTCTTAAAGTATTTATATGGCACCATTTTACTCATAAGGGTGAATGATAGTAGGCTCAAACTCTACCACCAGTAATCTATGTGCACAGATGTCAATAGGTGTTAAACACCATTTTAAAGTAGGATTATTTTTCAATTATGTTTTATGGGTTTGGATTATTTATTTTAATATTTGTGCATAGATTATAAGTGTGCCTGGTAGTTTTAAAATTTGTAAAAAGATATCATGTAATGGAGAGTGCCTTTAATATGGGAATGTATTGACCAATAGAAACATCATGACAAAGTGGATCATGTGTGTCATAATTTAAGTCCAGGAAAGACACGAGCAATGCGATCCTAATTAAATAATAGTTATTAGTTATTTAGGTTTGATTAGTGATAAAATAAAGGGGAGGGGTCAACATAAGGAAAATGAGAATCACATACAATAGGTGAATGGTAAGGTGGCCAATCACATCACTTATTTAGCTTATCACAAAAAGGATGCTAGTTCAATAAAATCATTCCAACTCAATAAAATATGAACTTTATAATTAAATGATATTAAGAGTGAGATTATGGGATGAAAAGTCACATTCAAATCATTAGGATATGAAAATGTGCATGAATATCTATAAATAGATCATCTGGCTAACCACATTTCCATTTCACACTGCATTGATCATTTAGTTATAAGTATTGAGCCTTTGATCTTGAGTATTCGAGCATTGAGATTTATAGTAACAAGAGCCTCTAAAATCTTCACTAATGTTAAAAATAAGGGCATAGGTATATACTATGGTTGTAGTTGAGAAAAGGACTCATCGTAGCACAACTAGAAGACATAGGGATTGGAGCAAACCTACACCAAACAAGGTTTATAGACCCTATATGCATATGACTCCATAAATCTCATAAAATAATACATTTTTTTCCTAATAATGAGTTCAAGGGGCATAACCTTTAGTGATAATACAAGTACATAAACTCTGCAACATAGATGTCAAACGCTTGATTAGATTACCCACATTTATTAGGAAATATAATAGAACTACTACTAGGAAAATTGAATTAAGGAAAGATTTATCTTTCCTCCAATGTCACAATATGTAAATGAAGATACATTATGAAATCAATAATAATTATAGTAAAAGGAAGATATTTGGTCCCATACGATACCAAAGCCCCACCTATTCTACCAGAAATCTAAGATACCTATACCAGAAGCCATCAAGAGATCACACTAGATGATATATAAGAACATCTAGTTCACATTATCATATAATGCATTACCACAAGGTTATATCATATGATTGAGGCCACTAAGGAGGAAACAAAAGGTGTCATTGATATCACCCATCACATTATCAATAGAAATTAAGAATTTAATTAGTCAGAGTTCCAAGTGTTAGAACTCATCAATAACATTGAAAAAGTAATGGCATATGCAAAGTAGACATTTCAATACCAATTCTTGGTTCTATAGCTAGTATTTACTTATGGAAGTATTAAGAAGGTATAATGCATCCTAATGTCAATTATTGGCCTAATGTAGAGTTTAATAATTTCACATGGAGCAGGAGTATATAACATACTTCACACATCAGTGAGTGTTCAATGCCTAGTGGGATGAATTGGTGGAACCTATTAGTAATAACCCTTACATCCCTCCTAATGTGATGCAATTCTTAGGCCAACATATGGAGGTGACCAAACTACCTCAAGGTATAGTCATTAGAATTCATTGAACTCCCCAAGGAACATGGTGTGCCTTTACCTTTCTTTATTGACATGGCCATATCATAAAAATAGGTTTACAATAAAAATAAACTGGCCACATGAAGAGCAACTCCATTTTAGATAGTACCATCAGGTTTTCTAGTCTCAACTTCTATGATGACAATAGCTTCAATACCAGAAGACCAAATGAATCATAAGGTCTCATCAAATCATAGATCTCCTTCTCCACCAAGGTGTGAGACAAGGAGCAAGAGGACTTGGTTTGGACAATTCTCATGTCCCCAAGATTATAGCTTAATTCCACTAGCTTGACATATAGATGGATTAGCAAGAGTTGTATCGAATGATGATGGTCAACATGGCTAGTGACTTATATGAGAAGGAAGAAGATAAGGAATAATTTTTTTGGAAAGTGATGTGCACTATATATATATATATAATAAGATATCACATCATCTATGGGTGGACTTACTTATCCATCTTCGATTATGGTATACACAGTTGGTAAAGAGGCCAAAATTTAGAACATTCAAGTGGATATTTCAATAGAAATAGTATTTGGTAGTTATTCATAACCATATCCCTTTAATTATATATCAAAAATTCCTTTATAAGCACTTACATGCAAGAAATAGACACTACGACGCTACAAGTGAACTGTAAAAGAATAAGAGAAATTAATTTAAGAATAAGAAGTAGTTCTCACTTCACTGCCCATTCCAATCACACATGAAAAATAATAACTTGAATAAATGTCATAACGATCGATAAAAGTATTGCTCTCCTTTGGTCAATATAAGGACCATGTCAAGAAGACCACCATTCAGGTGACTATGGTTTACTCTTCACCATTGTAGTTTGATGAACACATAACCAACACTGAAGAGGTGTATTTAGACATATATATTTAAGATGAACAAAAAGTTACGTGTGAATAAGTGGTTAGGGCATCTCAAATATGAGTTCAATAGGAATAAAAATTTTAGAATAAGGTAGAGGCTAATTTAAAAGTAGAAGAGGCACACAAGATAGAAGACACAAAGATTCCTATGTAGAAGGTGAAAGCTAAAGATACCCAAGAAACCTAGTGCTTATATCAAGTACAAGTAGCATAAGAAGAAGGAGAGAAACAAAAAATGCATATAGAGCAAGAGTAAATCACTAACAAGGAGAAACAAGTAGATTAAGAAGCTGCATCCAAAGATAAGCAAGACTTGGAAGCTAATCAAAAGGAGGAGACCATAGAAAAATAAGTGGCCAAAGAAAAAATAACTTAGGACAAGTTGATTAAAAAAAATAAGACCACAAGGCAGCCTTAAAAAATAAAAATGCTGAGGAAGTAGAATCAAAAGCTGCACAAAAGGCTAAGGCTGTATAGGACAAAGTAGAAGTTGAGGTCAAATAAAAAGAGCAAGCATAACAAGAAGAGGTCAGCAATAAAAAGGGGAATGATGTGTATAATTTTGTAGACAAGGTGGAGGTAGATCAAGATAAAGTCATCATAGAAAATATACAAGACATGAAAGATGTGAAGGATAAATAGGACCAAGGGGAGGCTACAAATACCCAAGTAGAGGTTTTACCAATGGGACTTTAGAGTCTCACAATTTTTGATGTCCCTAAAATGACTAGTTAGTGGATGATATTCTCTTTTCCCCTTGATCCACTAAAATTCATCCCATCAAGCACATCGATTACCACACTGGTTATGGATTCACATGTAACTAGAGCATATTTAGGTGTGTTGCAACTCACTTTAACTCAAAAATTTGAAGGAGTGTTTGTGTTTTGATAATCTATTACATAGATATTTGCCTCTTAGGAGAAGAGGGTCACATAATTAGGGAGAGAAAATGATGAACTCTGATGCTAGATGAGTAATGTTAAGTATATTCTTGAGGATACATACTCATCACTCTAGAATCAATTTATTGGTGCCAATCTCCTTTTTGTTCCTTAAAAACTCCCATTGCTAGTTTTGTAGCTCACTAAGGACTAGCAAACCATTCAACACCTTCCTAATCTCACATTGTAAGGTCAGGCCATAAAATTAAAAATAGGAGTGATTTATAAACTCTTTGAAGTATACTATCTAGATGTTATAGTTTCAATAACACAAGCAATGCAATTAGCTTATAAAATTATAGAATGGAAGTAATAGCTAGACATGGTTTGGAGTACTGCATAACCTAAGTTCAATATACCTACCACTTTTAGGGGAATGTTGATTGATCAATATTCAAATTATATGGGTTTAGATGTAGTATTATATACCTATATTCAAGCTTAGGATTCTATTATGCAATAACTCTAAACCTGGTAGAACTAAATGTTACATAATACTTTTTCCAGGGTTCAAACACAATGCCATGCTAAAAAACTTTCACACATCCATATGGATATCACTACCAAGATGGCTTCTACTCAAGTTTCCTTACCCACTATAGAAGATAGTAACATTTGGTAACTCTTGTATTCTCAATTTCCTTTGCATGAATTGTTATAAAGTATACAAGAATTCTTGCTTGCCTAGCAGTATTATAAGACTAATTTAGCTAACCAGTATAGTTCTATCAAGCCCTTGGCAGATTCACCCAAATTCATTCCACCCAGCCAAGTGTAACAAAATCTTAAACAAATAAATAATGTCATAGTGATTTCATCATAGGGAGCCCCATTAACATTAGAAAATCCTTAAATATCTACCACACAACATATGCCTCCACCTTCTAGCTAGTTTCAACATAGGTTGGAGATTTTGAAATTTTATTACTCAATTTTGATATAGGATGGATCACATTAAATCACAAAGCCAAGTTGGTTGAAAACCCATCAAGGGTGGCCAATTGGTTTTTTTAGCCTATTAAAAAACTACAAGAGTGTTATGTTGGTTTGCTACTTAGTTGAAAACCTGAGAGGGCGGCTAAGTAGTGCATAAAAGGTGAAAACTAGTAAATGGCACCTTCAAGCGATCTATGATTTATGTGAAGCTAGACTATATTTTATGCATCAAACCAACTAACTCTATGATGTTGTTTTATTATGAGATAGTAGTTTAAGTTTAAGAAAATGTTAGCATGGGAATGCAAGTACCAAACCATTCAAACAAATGTATGTGACACATGGACATGAACCACAGTTTCCTCTATTAATCAACTAGGCCAAAGTTACATGGTTATTATATTTTGTTTTTGTCTTACGCATATGGAGTTCTAAAGAAACATAATATAGGTTAACATAATTATGTATTAAATATGAATTCAAAGGTTAGAACAATAATAACCTTGAGGGTATATATTTATTTAGGATGTAATATATTGGGTTTAAATGTTGCATAGTTATTTTATATTATATTTCATAGTTTACTCAATCATGATCAAAGGCTTGCAATAGATCTATGCTCTCAAAATATATAAATATATATAATAAATGTTCCCATTGTTATAAATACTCATAATAGAGATTCATTAGCATGTTTTAATATGATTTCCATATGTTTTATCATATGCTTTATATAATTCTATGAATAATAATGTATTTCAATTTTATTCCTTTTGTTAAGAGTTTTGTTTAACGTATAATTAGATGTGATTATTATAAATATATCCTTTTCCTATGTTAAATACCTATGATATTCATTTAAATATTTTCAACTTGTAATTATATATAAATTATTGTAAATTATTCCCTATTTCATAGGATTATCCTTATAATTAGCATGTTTTGGTTAAACCCCAATAACCTATGCTAACAAAGATGATCTCCAAATCTAGTTTTAGATCTCCACATCTAGTGATTCATGCCTAGAAATAGGGACTTCCAACATGTCTAAGGTTAAGGATAAAATATTGGACCAGGTTTTTGTACTCCAATCACCCCCATTTGAGAGACAGAGTACACATTCTAGCCTTGAGAATGTGTTTCCCAATAAAATAAAATTATAATTTTTAGGGTAACTTTAGACATTTGTAAATTAAAAATATAAGTCATTTTCAAAAATAGAAACAATCCTCACATTTATGTTGAATACATATAATTTCACCATGGATCACATTGATGGAACCCTGGAGATGAATTTGGGGCACATGTTGTAGTATTTAGTCCTGAAATGAAACTTTTTTGCAATGAAGAGACAAGTTTTGGTCCTCTAATTGGCATTTCCACCTCTTATACCTCCACATTCAAATACATCATTCAAAAATTATTGTATAGACAAATAACATGTGATCCCAAGACCATGACCTCCAAATCCACCCATATGAGTGTTTTCACAACTATTTAGGATCTTGGAAACACAGGCAACAAATGTTTTCAAAGTTAAAATAGTAGTTTAAAATATCCACCTCTGATGCTTTGTGACTATCAAATAGAACTTATAACATGTCTAGGATTGTAGATAAAACCTAAAACTAGGTTATTTTCCTCTAATAATGCTCATTCATGAGATAGAGTACCCATTCTAGCCTCAAGAATGCCTTTCCTAATAAGAGACAATTATAAATTTTTAAGATACCTTCAAATGCATGTAAAATGGAAATCATAATTAATTTAAATTAATACAAATAACCTTCATGTGTATCTAAAATCCCTTTATTTTCACCTTGAATAATGTTGATATAATATTGGAGATGAATTTTTAAAAAACACTATAGTAATCAGTCCTAAAATGTAATGTTTTTGCAGTGAAGAAACAAGTTCTTATCCTCTAGCTGACATTTCCACCTCTAGGACCTCCACATGAAAATTCATCACTTCTAAAATGTAAGGATAGGAAAATGAAATGTTAACTCAAGAACACAACATCAAAATACACCCATATGCATCTTTCCAAAACTATTTATGAGCTTGGAAACACTAACAACAAATATTGTTAAAGTTGAAATGATAGTTTGAGATCTCCACCTCTAGTGATTTGTGGATAGAAAATGGCACTAACAACATGTATTAGGTGAAATATAATGTATATTACAAGTAATTGGACTCAAATCACACCTATTCAAGAGATGAATTACTCATTCTAACTTTAAGAATGCCCTTCCCAATAATACAAAATTGTAAATTCTTAGGGTAACTTCAAATGTGCATAAAATAGAAACTGTAAGTCATATGTATAAATCTAAAAAACCCTAATTTTCATGTAAAATCCCTATAATTTTAACACAAATCAAGGAAATGTAACCTTTTATATGAATCCATGGCACATTTTGGTAATCAATCCTAAAATACAACATTTTTATAGTGAAGAGAAATTCGTGTCCTCCAACTGACATTTATGGCTTTGGAACCTCTACACAAAAATACATTAATTCAAAAAAATCTATATAGGTAGATTAAAATTTATCCTAAGACAAAAAACCTCCAAATCTACCTTTATATATGTTTTCACAAGTTTTCTAAAGCTATAAAATACTAACAACAAATGTTATCAAAGTTAAAGTGGTAGTTTGAAATCTCTACATCTAGTGATTCATGGTTAGAAACTAGCACTTCCAACACCTCTAAGGTGGTGGATAAAATAAAGTACTATATTCTTATACTTTGATCATTCCTGGTCAAGATACAAAGTACCCATTTTGGCCTTAAAAACACCATTCCCAATAAGAGAAAATTATAGTTTTTTAGGCTAATTTCATACGCACATAAAATAAAAATGTAAGTCATTTCATGAATAAAAATAACCCTCAAATGCATGTGGAATCCATATAATTTCACCCTAAAGCACATATATGAAAACTTGGAAATGAATTTTTGGCATGATTTACAATATTCACTCTTTAAATGTAATGCTTTTACAGTGAAGAGACAAGTTCTTATCCTCTAATTGACATTTTTGCTTCCAGGACTTCCACATGCAAATCCATCACTTCAACCACATATTGATAGGTAAATTACATTTTATCCCAAGACCATGACCTCCAAACTGACATGGATGCATGTTTTCACAAATGTTCAAGAGCTTCAAAATATTGATAAAAAATGTAGTCAAAGCCAATGAGGCAGTTTGATATCTCCACCTCTAGTGCTTTGTGGCTAAAAATTGACAATCCTAGTATGTCAAAAGTGGTGGATAACATCTAGTACCAAGATATTCACCTCTTAATACCCATTCCATCCTCAATAATTCCCTTCCTAATAATAGAAAATTGTAGTTTTTAGGATAAATTTAGACACATGTAAACAAAACCATAAGTCATTTGCATAAACTAAAATTAAATTTAAGTGTGTTACAAATCCCTATAATTTCACCCCAAATCACATCAATGGAATAATGGAGATGAATATGTGGCACATGATGTAGTAATTAATGATGAAATTTTACTTTTTTGTAATGAATAGACAAGTTCTTATCCTCCAACTAACATTTCCACCTTTGATAACTGCACATGCAAATCCATCACTTCAACACATATGGATAAGTAAATTACACATGATCACAAGATCATGACCTAAAAATACATATAGAAGCTTGTTTTTACAAATTTTTAGGAGCTTATAAACACTAACAATAAATGTTGTAAAAATTGAAGCATTTGTTTAAGATCTCCACCTCCAATGCTTCATAAAATAGAACTGACACTGCCAACATATCTTAGCTGGTGAATAACATCTAAGATTAGGTTCATGTCCAATCACACTCAGTCTAGAGATGGAATACCCATTCTAACCTTAATAATGCCCTTTCATTAATAACATATTAATTTTATTAAACTTCTCTTAGCTTCAAGAATATGAAATTATTTACTAATAATGCCAACCACATGAAGGTGGAAGCTTATTTGGAATCACTGACCTAAAAAATTTGTTAGTAAGTAATTTAAAATGAAATTTATATGTATTAGCTACAAAACCAATAAAATTTGGTAAAATTAAATACATCTATATTTGATAACTCAACATACCTTGGAAATTAAATCGAATAAACCACTAGGAACTGCTCTAATCTTAATAGTAGCAATAATTACTTCATGGTTTGACTCACAAATTTTTATTAGGTTCTTGTTTAGTGGCATCCCTTGATATTTCAAAATTTAATATTTGTTGTAAGAGACAAATTTTAATAGTGCAAAATATTCCTTTGTGTTCCATAGTCTTCAAACAACCATATATCTTAATTTATGATGGGATATCATTGAAGCCAAGTTCTAGTGACTACCATAGACCTAATGGGTTAGTCAATGTTTTCCCCATTTATGATTGGGGAAGTCAATTTTTTTTTCATCTACACATATACATAGGTAGTAATTTTTCCCCTCTTCATTGTCTTCATCAACAATAACTATAAAAACATGCCTTGTATCACAACACTTTTTTAATGATGTTATCAAAGTAGATAATGAGAATAAATTGTACATAATGATTAATTTTATACCTAGTTGCAATAGATCATTTACATGGTCAAAGTCATATGATGATGTTATATCTTTAAGTTGTAATGATGGTGGAACCTGACATGTGTTTATTAAAATTAGAGGTCTACAACTTCATTCATTCACCCATTCTTATGACTCAAAGTCATATATATTAAATTTAATTATACAAGTTTTCTAATCAAGAATTTATACATTCAAAACACATATTACTTATATAATATCTATCTATCAAATGAAATATCAAGAGTTAAAAAATACTTATCTTGGTTGAACATGTCTAGTCTCAATCTCTCCCTTAGCCAATGGTTCTTTGTAAGAGGTTATTGTGTATTTGTAAGGATCACACTATATAAATCATATCTAGGCCAAAATATTCGTACTTTGCATCGCATAATTCCCACAATACAAGTAATATTCTATCTAAGGCAAACCCTAAGCAATGGCTCATTCAAATATAAATTTAGAAGAATTACAAACTATAATGATGTGAAAATGAATGTTCCTCTTTATTGGATTGAAATGGGCCTTATATTTATATAAATGGATAATTATTAACCCTTATAGAATTGTAGTTGACAAGATCAACTAATTTGATATTGTTAGTTATAAAACGTTATTGTTAGGCCTTGACCTAAGTTGGCCAAGCTAACTTAGTTCCATAACGTGTGATTAATTATTTTTAACAAGATTGGACTAGCCAACTTAGTATAAAAAGAGGTTATTTTATTATTTAGGGTCTATTTTATAGAATAAGTATTTAGGAAAATGTGTAAATGAGGTTTAGATAACTTTGAGAGTTAGATAAGTAGGATTTGTAATGAGTTTAAGTAGTGATAGAATTGACCAATAATACTATGCAACACTAGTGGTCTACTCACACATTTCATGGTGCACCCTTTAAGATGTGCACTCAGAGAGATCAAAATTTGATAGGTTCTTATAAGAGATAAAATGTTATCAAATGATGAAGTTTAAAAATATTGTGTTTAGATATAAAGTACCCATTCTGACCTCAAGAACTCCCTTCCTAATAAGAGAATATTATAGTTTTTATAGGTAACTTCAGGAGCATGTAGAACATAAACCATAAGAATTTTTCATTAATAGAAATAAATTTTACATGCATGTTTAATCCCTATAATTTTAACCTTGAACACGTCTATGAAACATTAGATATGAATATATTGCATGCATTACAATAATCAGTCATGAGATGTATTTTTTTCAGTGAAGAGACAAGTTCTTATCCTCCAAATAACATTTTTATATCTAAGACCTACACATTCAAATACATAAATTTTAACACATTTGGATAGTAAAATAAAATGTGCTCTCAAGACCTAGACATCCAAATCCACCTAGATGCATATTTTCAAAATTATTCAAGAGATTGGAAACATTGATAATAAATGTTCTCAAAATTGAAGTAGTAGTTTGAGATCTACACCTTTGATGCTTCATGGCTTGAAACTATAAATATAAAAACATAAAAGGTAGTGTATAACATTTATGAATAGTTTATTAACCTTAGATCACATTAGCTCAAGATATAGAGTACTCATTCTGGCCTCAAGAATGCCCTTCCTAATAAGATAACATTGTAGTTTTTAGGGTAAATTAAAACATGTGAAATAGAAATGGTAAGTATTTTACATGAAATAAAATAACCCTAATGTTCATTAAAAATCCTAATAATATCACCTTGGAGCACATTGACATAACTTTGGAGATGAATCTATGGGAACATGTTTAAGTAATCCATCTTGAAATGCAACATTTTTGTAGTGAAGATATAAGTTATTTTCCTCCAACTAACATTTAAAAATTTGGGACCTAAACATGAAAATACATCACTTAGAACACATATATATAATAAAATTATATATTATCCCAAGATCATGACCTCCAAATCAACCCAAATTAGTTTTTCCACAACTATTCAAGAGCTTGGATACACTAACAATAAATGTTGTCAAAGTTGAAATGGTAGTTTAAGTTCTCCACCTCTAATGCTTCATGGTTAAAAAATGACACTTATATTACATTTAGGGTCGTAGATAACATATATAACCAGTTTATTAGCCTTCTATCATGCCTATTTGAGAGATGGTGTACCCATTCCAACCTCAAGAATGTCCTTCCCAATAAGAGAAAATTGTTGTTTTAAGCGTAACTTTAGGGACACATAAAATGGAAACCATAAGTCATTTTTTTAGACTAAAATAATCACATGTGCATGTTAAATCCATATAATTTCATGATGGACCATGTCAATGTAAATTTGGATATGAATATATGGCACACACTACAATAATTAGTCTTGAAATGTAGTTTTTTTGTAGTGAAGAGATAATTTCTTATCCTCCAACTGATTTACACCTTTAGAACCTCCACATGAAAATACATAAATATTTTACACCTTTAGAACCTCCACATGAAAATACATAAATATTAACACACACACACACACACACACATGAAAATAAGATGTGATCCCAAGACCAAAACCTCCAAATCCACTTGGATGCATGTTTTCACAACTATTTAGGATCTTGGAAACATTGACAACAAATGTTGCCAAAGTTGAAGTGATAGTTTGATATCTCCACTTTGGTGATATGTGGATGGAAAATGGAAATAATAATGACTATAGGGTGGTATATATAATATAGGATAAGTTTATTGGCCTCTGATCATGCTTGGTCAAGAAATAAATTACCCATTTTGGCCTCAAGAATGTCTTCCTAGTAAAATAAAATTGTAAATTTTCAAGGTAAATTCAAGCATCCATAAAATGGAAATGGTAATAAAAATTAAAAAACCAAAAGAACCATCACATGAATATATAATACATTTAATTTCACCATAAATAAAATCTATGTAATCTCATAGATGAATCTATGGCACATGTTACAATAATTAGTCCTAACATGTAACTTTTGTATAGTGAAGAGACACTTTTTTATCCTTCAACTAAGATTTTCACTTATAGGACATCCACATGAAAATAAATCACTTGAAACATATATATATATATATATATATATATATATATATATATATATATATATATATATATATGAAAATTACACACTATCCCAAGACCAGGACCTCAAAATCCACCTTGATGTGTGTTTTCACAACAATTCAAGAGCTTAAAACACTGACAATAAATGTTGTCAAAATTGAAGTTGTAGTTTGAGATCTCCACCTCAAATCCTTCCTAGATATAAAATGGCATAAAAAACATGCTCAAAGTGTAAAATAATGTATATGAATAGGTTATTTGCTTCTGATCACACCTGATGGAGAGAAATAGTACCCATTATGGCCTCAAGAATGCCCTTCCTAGTAAGAGAAAATTAAAATTTTAGGGTAACCTAAGACATGCATAAAATTTAAACCTTAAGTCATTTACAAAAAGTAAATAACCTTAAATACATGTCTAATTAATCTAACTTTATACTAGATAATGTCAATGGAAACATGGAAATGAATTTATGACATACACTATAGTATGAATCTTGAAATTTAACATTTTTGCAGTGAAGAGGCAATTTCTTGTCCTCCAACTAACATTTCTACCTCAAGGACCTCAACATGAAAATACATCACTTTGAACACATATAAATAGGTAAAATATATATGATCCCAATACCATGACCTCAAAATCCACCCAGATGCATGTTTTCACAACTATTTAGAAGCTACAAAACATTAACAATAAATGTTGTCAAAGTTAAAGTAGTAGTTCAAGATCTCCATATCTAGTGCCTCATGGATGGAAAATAGAACTTGGAAAATAAAAATTCCAACATGTCTAAGGTGGAAGATATAATATAGTACCATGTTTTTGTCCTCTGATCACACCTAGTCAAGATACATAGTACCCATTCTAACCTCAAGAATATTTTTCCCAATAAGAGAAAATTATAGTTTTAGGGTAACTTTAGACATGTATAAGATGAAAATCTAAGTCATTTTCACAAATATAAATAACCATTATGTATTTTTTAACCCCTATAATTTTTCCCTATATCACATTGATGAAACCTCAGAGATGAATCCATGGCACATGTTGCAATAATTAGTCCTAAAATGAAACTTTTGTGCAATGAAGAGAGAAGTTCTTATCCTCCAATTCACCTTTTCACCTCATGGGCATACACATTAAAATAAATCACTTCAAACATGTATGGAAAGTAAAATAACATGTGATATTAAGACCATGACCTCCAACTCCACCCAAATGAGTGTTTTCACAACTGTTTAGGAGCTTAGAAACACAAACAATAAACATTGTCAAAGTTGAAATGATAGTTCTAGATCTCCATCTCTGGTGCTTCGTGGATAGAAATTGGCACTACTATCACATATGAGGTTGTAGATAAAATGTAATACTAGGTTATTAGACTCTGATCATGCTTGATCATGAGACAAAGTACCTATTCTAGCCTCAAGAACTCCCTTCCCAATAAGAGAAAATTATATTTTTTTGGATAACTTCAGACACACATAAAATGAAAAATGTAATTCATTTACATGAATATAAAAAAATCATTTGAATCTTTAATTCCTTAATTTTCACCTTGAATAATGTTGATATAACCTTGGAGATGAATCTGTGACAAACACTATAATAATTAGTCCTAAAATATATCTTTTTTGTAGTGAAGAAACAAGTTCTTATCCTCCAATTGACATTTCTACCTCCAAGATCTCCACATGAAAATCCATCACTCTAAATATGTCTGATAGGAAAATGAAAGTTATATCAATACCAAAATCTCTAATTCCACCTTGATTCATCTTTTCACAATTATTCATGAGATTAGAAACATTGATAATAAATGTTGTCAAAGTTGAAGCGATAGTTTGAGATCTCCACCTCTAGTGATTAGTGGCTATAAAATGACATTGCCAACATGTTTGAGGTGGAAGATAACATATAATACCATGTTATTGTTCCAAATCATGTTTATTTGAGAGATGGAATACCCATTCTATCCTTAATAATGCCCTTCCCAATATTAGAAAATTGTAATTTTTTAGGGTAACTTCAAACATGCTTAAAAAAAATCGTAAGTTATTTTCATGAATCAGAATAACCCTCACATGCATGGAAAATCCATCTAATTTAAAATTATATCATGTCATTATAACCTTGGATATAAATTTATGGCACACACTTTAGTGATCAATCCTAGCATGTAACTTTTTACAGTGAAGAGAGAAATTCTTGTCCTCTAACTAACATTTTTACCTTTGAGACCTCCACATAAAAATATGTCAATTTAACCATGTTTGAATAGGAAAATGACACTTTTCCCCAAGAAAAAAACCTCCAAAACCACCCTATTTTCACTTTTTTAAAGCTACAAAATACTGGCAACAAATGTTGTCAAAGTTGAAGTGGTAGTTTGAAATCTCCACCTTTACTGCTTTGTGGTTGGAAACTAGCATTAATAACACCTCTATATTGATGGATAAAATCAATGAATAGGTTCTTGGACTTTGATCACACTTGGTCAAGATATGAAGTACCCATTCTATCCTCAAGAACACCCTTGCCAATAAGATAAAACTACAGTTCTTTATGATAGCTTCAAATACACATACAATATATAAAAAAGTCATTTTGTGAATAGAAATAAAAATCACATGCATGTTGAATCCATATAACTTCACCCAAAATAATATATATGTAAACTATGAAATGAATTCATGTCACATATTGTAGTAATCAGTCTTGAAATGTAATGTTTTATAGTAAAGATACAAGTTCTTATCCTCCAACTGATATTTCTACCTCTAGGACATCCACATGAAAATACATCACCTTGAACACATTTGGATAGGAAAATTAGATGTGATACCAATACCATTATCTTGAAATCCACATGGATGCATATTTTCACAAATGTTCAATAGCTTTAAAACACTAATAAAAATCATTGACAAATTTGAATTGGCAATTTGATATCTCCACCTTTGGTGTTTTGTGGTTAGAAACTAACACTCCCAATATGTTTATAGTGGTAGATAATGTCTAGGACAATTTTTTTGGCCTTTGAGTACCCATTCCAGCCTCAATAATGCCCTTCTTAATAAGATAAAATTGTAGTTTTTTTTGTTAGCTTCAGACACGTGTAAAATAAAAACCATAAATCATTTGCATGAATTAAAATAAACCTCATGTGTGGGTCAAATCCATATAATTTCACCCCAAATCATGTTGATATAATCTTGAAGATGAATCTATGGCACATGTTGTAGTAATTAGTCTTTAAATGTAACTTTTTTGCAATGAATATATAAGTTCTTGTCCTCCATGTGAAATTTTCACCTTTGATACCTCCACATCCAAATCTATTACTTTAAACACAAATGGATAGGTAAATTACACATGATCCTAAAACCATGGCCTCAAAATCCACCCAAATGCATGTTTTCACAATTGTTTAAGATATTTAAAACACTAACAATAAATGTTGTCAAAGCTCAACCATAATTTCAATATCTTTACTTAAAATTCTTCATGGAAGGAAACTAACACCACCAACATGTTGTGGTTGGTGAATAACATCCATGACTAGGTTGTTGACCTCCAATCACATTGGGTCAAGATTTGGAGTGGCCATTCTAACCTCAATAATGCCCTTTAAATAATAACATCGTATTTTTAGTAACCTTCTCTTAGTTTCAAAAGTATGAAATTCTTTACTAACAGTGCCAATCATATGAAGGTGGAAGCTTATTTGGCACCACTAACCTAAAAAAATTTAGTAAGTAATTATAAATGAAATATATATGTACTACCTAAAAAACCAATAAAAATTGTTAAAATTAAATACATCTACATTTAAGAACTCATAGTACCTTAGAATTTTAATCTAATGAACCATTAGGATGTGCTCTAATTTTGATAGTAGCAATAATAACTTCATGATTTGACTAACTAACTTTACATAGGTTCTCATTTAATGGCCTCCCATGATATTTGAATAATTCAATATTTGTTTTAATAATAATAATAATAATAATATTAATATTAATATAGTTTTTAAGGTCCAAGATGCCAATTAATGCTGAATAGTGTAAAATCTTCCCATGTGTTTCATAATATTCAAATAACTATACATCTAAATTTTTTATAATATATTATTGAAGCCATGTTCTAGTGACTACCATAGACCCAATGGGATACTCTATATTTTCCCTATCTAGGGAAGTCAATTTATTTTTTTCATCTACACACTGACATAAGAATTAACATATTCCCTCTTCATTTTATTCATCAATAATAACTATAAAAACATTCCCTATATCTCAAATAATATTTTTTAATGACATTTTAAAGATAGATAATGAGAATAAATAGTACATAATGATTAATCTTATACCTAGTGCAACTAGATTAGATATATGGTCAAATTCATGTGACAATGTCATATCTATAAGTTTCAATGCTGGTATAACTTGATATGTGTTGATTATAATTATAGGTATACATCTCCATTCATCCACCCACTCTTATGACTCACACTCATTTAAAAAAAAGTCCATGCATGCAGAACAAAAACATGCCAAGTGTCTTGTATGAATAGTTCAAGAACTTGAATTTGAGCTATAAAATGAGTGGATATCACTTGAGCCCATTACCATCATACAATCCTCACAATTTTCCAATTTTTCTTTTCCCATCAACTAGAAATATCTATGAACAATAGAATTTTATTGAGAATTGTGACCCACTTTCTTGTTACACCATTCAATAATGGTTTTTACATTAGTCAAAATAGTTTCATATTCAAAATTTAACTCCTCTATTCTAATGGATCTTTTTACACATTATCAAACAACATAATTCTCCCCTTTTCCATGGCCAACCTCAATTAAACTCAAAATATGTTATATGTTAGTGGTAACATGCATCCTTCTCGACCATAAAATATTTGTGCATTCTTGGGTTGTGATGTACAATTATCCGACCAAATATAATGTTTATTTAAATTAATGTTTCTCTTGGTCAAATTTACATAGAACATCTCAAAACAACCTTGCATGTACTCTGTATAGTTTGATCTATCATCACTAACATATAAATGGTACTTAATATTGTTTAACCTTGCTTTATATTGTCTGGTGCATGTATGAATATGGAAACTTGTATTGAGTTATAATACTATGATTAAACTTTGACTTGTGGTTTTAATGTGTAATTCTCAACAAATTTGAATAAAAAAATAATTAAACCAAGTGGGAATGTGTCCTTTATTAACTTGAAATTTTCATCCAACCATTTATATGTGTGTGTGCCTTGCATACTCATGAAAAATTTCCTCCCTTAATTTGACCATAAATTTTGAAACAAGTATTTATTTTGTAACAAGCTCACACCTTTTAGATTCTTTGCCATATTTTACTTGATATGTCATAGATTTATATTCGGTTAAACCAACTAATCCATGTCCAATTGCACTTTTCCTCTCCTCATGGATACAATTTTTTAATTTTGGTAATCCACCATAAATGCTATAATTTCCATCTAAACATGCTTTGTTATTAAAAAACTATCCATCTAATCTTTCACAAAAAATGGTTAGAATAAATTCTCTTATTGATTTTGGTATAAATTCCATGCCACACTCTTGTAAAATGCTTTAATATGTAAAGTGCAACATATATGGAAAAAACATCATAGTACATTGAACATTCAACATGTTGCCTACAACAACAAGTGGCATGTGTGTGATTTATTTTTACATATAGGGTTTTATCCATCTCAAAATATCTTTTATTAATATAAATTTGTGGATGTTTTTTATAAAAAATAAGAGTACAATTATTTTTGTCATGTCCAATAAATTTTTTGGATGCAGTTCACAATTATGAGAACCAACTCTTCTTTTTAGTACATGTCTTGTATTGGGTGAAACTCTTGTATTGTATTTCTAAAATTGTGCAAGTAAATATTTGAGAGCATTGGATATATCCTTGTCCTTTCATGGAAGTCTACCATAGAATGACTAGATCTAATTGGTATTAGAATCATTAAGTATTTTACGTATTCCAATTACTTTCATTATATTTTTTTATTTATGTTTACAGCTCATCTAGTTTTTGAAATCAATCATTTTTCTCTATTTGAACACTTAATACACAGATTATAATTATGCTTCAAGTATCATTACAATCTTCGTTGCATTTTTCCACACCTACAGTATGATATGCATAATGTAGATTTTCAAAAATTTCCTTGTTTTCACCATCTATGTTAGATGTTCTTAGTCCTAGGGTGTACATTACAAGTCTCATCTTAATCAATTTCATTAATAAAATATAAATTTTATAATTTTTACTAATAAAGTCTAATTTTTCAAATAAATTATCCCATATTATTTTAGCTAGTCTTCTTGAATGACATTCAGACATTATATTAGCTATTGCTTTAAAAATGTTTTCATCAAATTCAATTAAGTACTTGCCTTTTATTTGCAAAATCCTTGGAGGTTTTACTAATGGTGGAATTTGTTGAGAGGGTGTTTCCATATCATTATATTCACTATTAGTTTCTTCATTATTACTTTCATTGTTTATTATTTCCATGGGAGTTTTTTTCATTGTAAGTTTCATCATTCTATCTTTCTGTGTCATTTTCTTCATTGTTAGGGGGTAAATCATCATGGGGAATGTTCATTGCCTAATTCATCATCATTAAAAATTGCCTAAACTACATAGTGTAATTAGGCAACATGTTGAACATTGAACATTCAACATGTTGCCTAATTAAACATCATAGTGCATTGAATGTTCATTGCCTAATTCATCATCATTAAAAATTTTAAAAACTTCATAGTTTGAATGTGGAATTACAACATAATTTTGGGTTTTAAATAAACACTTATCATCATTATCAATTTCATCATTATCTATGACATTTGGTTCATTAGGGATAATGTTTGTACCTTGTCTTGAGTAAAATTTTTTAATTTATACCTTTTATTTTTCTCTCAACACTTGTAATTTATCTGATGCTTTGTTCTTTAACCATTTTTTCTTCATTGAATGAGATTCACCACCCATGATTAAGTAAACTTGATAGCTTTTGATGGTAGGGTCTAAAAAATAACTTGATTCCTTTTTGTATTCAATTTGTAGGATGTAAAATGATGCAGATAATGTAAGTGGGGACAAAATTCTTGAAATAAGTTAAAAACAAACATTAAAGTAAGAGTTTTGTCTATTCTTCAATTAGCATGTATGCATAATAATGTGTACATGCTATAACACATACACATTATGTCTACATAATTATATATCATATTAATATGTTATATGTTTATTATGTGATTAAATTGGGGTTGATTGATGTCCAAATCACATCCCATAAAACTAATATTAGGTTCACAAATGGTTCAATTAGACCTAAATACTATAATCACAGTTAGGTTTAAAGGGTTCAAATTAATCCCAATTACCTCTATGATTGAATTTGTGAAAAAAATGGGTCTTTTAGTGGAAAAAATTGTACCAAAAAATTTGGGCCTTATCTTTGAATATTAATTCTTGATTGTTTAATCATTACCCCAATACTCAAGTGTATTCACTTGAGTTACAAAAAACCCCACTCTCATGTTCATGCTGTGTAAACCCTATGAGATCTCAATTTTGACTAATGATTAACATATTTGTGTTTTAATGAGATTTAAGGGTATATGATATAAATCAAGATGGGAAGATCAAATAATTTTGAGTATGATATTTTCATTGAAAAATAAATAAAGTGGTAGAGATTTTGAGAGCAATTACAATTTTACATATTACAAACTTACAAATTACTTCCCAAGTTCCCATTCTTGGCAGATAGATCTTGGTGGGAGAAGCAACTTGAAAAAAAACATTGAAAATGTAACTTGAAAAATGTAGTCAACTCTCCCAATCTCACTAGTTAACATGGAGGAGAAACCCTGGAAATGATGCAACCCAAAGATTGACAACTATGACATAAGAAAAGACAAATCAAAACTCAAGTTTTAAATCCCACGCCATTGGTAAGACCCACATAGAGATTGAATTTTATGAAATTTGAGCCCATGCCATAAAATACTAGTCTACGTTGAAGGATAAAATGAAATGTAATTTTTTTAAAAAGTAAGGTGTGGGCCCAAAAGTTGAATGACAGAGATTCTAAGGGAAATTATAATTTGTAATTTATCTCCCAAGTTCCCATTCCCTATGGGAATAAAGTGGTTAAGTGGTAGATATATACCATGTAAAATACACTTTGATAATTTACAACTTGTAAAATGTAGCCCTATTCCCTAGTTCTACAGGTCAATGACAAAGTGTAAGTCAACATGGAAAATCCTGATAGAAATATTAGAACAAAATGCATATTTGTAATATTACAAATTGAAAAATGTATATCAATTTTCCCAAGTGCACCATACGTGTTATGTAAGTATAAAGGAAGTGGTAGATATCAGAATTCAAAATACAAAATGCATATTCACAAGTTGTAAACTATAGGTTAAGCTCCAAAACCCATGAACAAAATTATAGGGCACAGGTTTCAAAAAAAAGAGTTTATTAGAGACAAGATAAAATCCATGTGTCTATATCAATTTAAGTGGTGACTTGAAGGAAGATAAATATGCCAAATGTATCTTTTCACCTCTCTACATTTTTAGGTTTTAATGCTAATGATTTATGGCTAAAAGCAGCTACATGAAAGGGCCTAAAAAGATGAGGAATGTGTAACACATAATGTTACATGAATGATAGCCATGGAAAGGGATGAAAAACAATACTCCAAGTAAGAACATATGGATTTGGATAAATGGTACCATGATTTTATTGATTTATTATATTAGAGGAAAACATAATTGGAAGCCATGGCTAGTGAAAAAGCTAATGTAGTCTTTCAGTTAGAGAAATAAGCAAAACATCTAAGAGACAAGCATAATCTAAAATAAATAGGAGTTTGAAATGTAAATCAACATCCTAAGATGAATATGATTGTGAACTCAATCCACTTGAGCCACTTACCTGATAACATTGGTACATGGTTAGATCAAGCATTCAAAAAGAAGAAAAATTCTTAGAAACTGGAGTAGTTAGTGATGGAAGCTTTTCATGGTGCCACCCATTAGCTAGACTCATCTTATTTTTATACTTGGTTTTTGCTCACATTTTTCTTATGTACTTGTTGCACCATCTTTAGGGGGAAATGGAGATTTTGTTATCTTCAAGAGAATCTATAGCTAGAATAGGGTTGTTAAACTCTATCATATTGTGATCTAGCCAAATGACCATGGTTAAACATTGGATTCTATGGGATATCTATCAAAAAAGTTTGTAATATAAATTAGATGTTCAAAATAAGATAGAATCAGCACATTCAAAATTAGCAACCTCTAAAATTACAAAATATGAAATTTTTAGTATAACATTGATGTCATCCCATATTCATGAATTAATAAAAATAAGTAAATTTTATTCATGAAAGTCATCAATGTGTCTAAATAAATTATATTCAAAACTTTTTGATAAGACTGAGTATGAGGAAGAAGTCTCAAATGAATGTTTGTAGGATATTTCAAAGAAGAATGCAATTTTTCATTTTTTGAAAATGTGCAATTTATAAATTGTAAGCCAAGGTCCACCACTCGCAAGTCAAACATGAGGTCAAAAGTCAAGGTGGAAGTTTTCAAGCCAATTATAACTTTGCATTTTTGAAAATTGAAAATTTCACTTGAAGCTCCCAAGTCCATAGTATTACTTTTGAGGAGAACTATAACTCCAAATTACAAGTTATGAAATTTCAAATTTCACTTGAATTTCTTAAGTCTGCAATAGAACTTTCAAGGGGAACAACAAATCTAGATTACAAGTTGTAAAATTGCAAATTGTAAATTGCACTTGAATCTCACAAGTCCATGGTAGAACTTTTGAGGGAAACTACAAATCTAGATTACAAGTTATGAAATTGTAAATTACAAATGTGTTGCTAACCTTTGAATTTACACCAACTTGTAAAGTTGTAGGTAGGGTCTGAAATCCTACCATACAAAGGAGGTGAAAAATTGAAAATGGGACCCAAAGTTCTACATAAGGAGAAAAATGGTAAAATAATGCATTTATGCATTAAAATTTTTGGTAGCAACCCCAAAAAAGTTTAGAGGCAAAAATGGAAAAGGAAAAAGCACGGGAAAGTTTGGCATTGACCACAAAAAGCAAAAAGGTAAAACATAAGCTATGTCTTCCCATTTCTAATAGTTTTCTTGTATCTAATACCTCCATGGAGTGAATGTTGTAGGGGCCAAGGTGGGCCATTATAATCATATTTCTCAAATTCCCATAGATCCTACATTGCAATCCAATGTAATCATAACAAAGTAAGGGGTGTTCTTTAGCCTACATAAGAAGAAGGGCAGTTATCCAGAAGTTTCCATCTATGTAAATGATAAGTTGAAGGCATGGCCTAGTGGTTACACAAAAATACAAGGAGTTTTTTTGTCTTCCAAGGGAATATTCTCCCTCAAGCCAAAGTATAATTGATTTTCATCCAAGGAGAGCAAGGGTTTGTTTGAAAATATTCATCATGACATGGATAGGCAGTTTTTTCAATGATTCCCTTACAAGAGTAGGAGTTTCTAGGTGTGGCAAATAACATCTTCCAATTAGAGCATCTTGGTGGAATTTTTAGAGCTGATCACAAGCTTGCAATATTGTAAATTTTAAAGGGGGTGATAAATTTCTATAAAAAGAGGGTTTTTCCTCTTTTTAAAGGTTGTTTGTTTTTGTTGGTTTTCCTAGGTCATGGGCTCTTTCAAATTTTTGGATCCTTATTATGTGTATTATGTCACTCTTGTTAGGGTGGTTTCAGATGTAAAACCATTAGTAAGATCTGAGAACATGTATATGTCTCTCCTATATCAGAGTAAAACCACCATGCTTATCCCCATGATCACATTTTGAGCAATATTGTATGTAAGATTTGCTTGCAAGATAATGGAAAATAGATATGATTTATAATATATTTTTTCAATGAAATGTAATAATATATTTTACATGCTCTATTGATTGGGTGTTTAGTTTATGCTTATCAATGGGGGTAGTTGTTTTGGGCATAGATATAATTTGTAAATTCCTTTTTGCATTATGATTTGGAAATGTGTTGTTGATAACCTTATAAAGGCACCCTGGGTTTATGGATTTGATAAGAAAAATAATTTGAATATGATTTAGGGTTTTAAAAATCATTTGGATATTTACAATGTATTGGCACCAATGGATGCAACTCATTCATGATAATTTCCTTAGCTTGTCTTTCAATCTTCTACATTTGTTAAAAATGAATGATGTCATGATTTTTGAAGGAATTCCTACTATTTTAAAACCACCACACCACTCTGTTATACCTACCTAAATCATCCTACCATGTCCTACCCTATAAATAATACACCCTATTAGATATTTTAAGTGTTGTTTGCCCATAGATGCATCAATATTTCATATCTAAAATGTATCTATGTTTTATTCTTTGAATCCTAGCATTACAATCTCTCATTTTGCCCTAGGTTGTTAAAATTTTATTTAAAATGAAGGTTTCAATCATATATACATCTATCTTCAGTAGCTTTTTTTTTGCCTAGAGCATTTGTTCATTTTGTGTAATAACTCTACTCAAGTGGAGTGAACAAGTTTGGTTATGCTCTATTCAGATCTGTGTTCTTATGTGCCCATAATCCCCATGGATATTTAATTTTAGTATCCCTCCATGTGATCAAGATACCCCATAGTTCCTCTCACCTTGGTTTATAAAGTTCCAAAAGTAATAGGGAGCTAACCATACCCTATGTCATGTCTTCTAGTCATTGTCTACATTTAGTCGATCCTGATGCTAAACCCTCCACTGGCTATAATGACACATTTTCATGTTTTTCATATTTATTTTCCATAATATCCAAGTGTTCAAGGCTAATAGAAAGAGGTGTATAACTAGGAACCAATACTTCAATGGTACCATTTTTGAGGATTAAATATTGAACCTTATCACTTGTATTGCCAAGAATTTATTACAGAGAGATGTTATAAGTTAGGGTTATAAAAGCTCTTTGTATTAGAATATTTGATGAATTAACCTTAGATGCATAATTTCCAATACTGTTTATCCATATTATCTCATTTGCTTTAAATTTGAGGTTATTTGAGCATACTTTGCTACTTTGGGTCATCAACTACGTAGCACTCAATTGGCACCATTGTTGAGGACTTGAAAGATTTAGTAAATTGACATTTGCTGAGTTATTATAAGGAACTAGTTATTTGTTCATATTTTAATGTATTTTATCTATTAAACATGAATCTAAAATTTTCTATTTTCTTTTTTGTTATATCTCATCACTAACTTTAGCAAAGTACAACTTCAGACTGTATCATAAAAGGTTTGTTAACTATTATAATTTAGAAGTTTTCTTCTAGTGGTGACTCTAACATATCATCTAGTTTCAATAAATATTAGTGCCCATTTTAATATATTATTTTATTTGTAAGTGTTATTTTGCTTGAAAATTTGGAATGACTAAGATCATCCTTAAAAGGTGACTCATCAAAATAACTTGTTTCACCCTTAAGTGTTCATCAAAGAAGGAGACAAGTTTGGAGGCCAATTGAAGAACAAAGTTCAGTAGTAAAGGAGTGTTTGAACTATCAAGATTTTGTTACACCTAAAATTTTATTTTTTTAACTTATTATTATTGAATATTATCATATTTATCCTAATCACTCAAAACCTTATAGTCCCATTTATTACCCAAAACCTCAACCAGCTAAATCTCCCCCTAGGATTGATCCCCCAAGTCCACCCCCTCACATCCCTTTGTCATATGATCTTAAACCCACCATTGACCTAGTCATGAGGCATAGAGATCAAGATTAGAATGAGATCCCCATATTTATACCTATTAAATTTGATGAATTGGAGGGATGCCCTAATGAAATTCCAAATAAAATGAGGAACCACCTTCCTAAGTTTCTAGGGAATAATGCAGTGAATGGTGATCAAAATTTGAGGAATTTTCATATTATTGAAAATTATGAGGTTGAGCATGAGGATGTTTAAATTAACATTTTTTTTCACATGATAGAATAAGATGCTCATGAGTAGTTCAATTCCCTTCCCCATGGATGCATAGATTCATGGGAAGAAATGAAGAATGTTTTCAAAATTCAATATGGTGATAGAATTGATCCTAGGTTCCTTCTTGTAGAATTTAAAAACATTAAAAAGAATAATAATGAGTGTGTGTAGGATTTTAATACAAGGTTTAACAAGACTATGATGAGGCTACTTAAAAATATTAGGCCTAGTGACACAATCTACTTGATTAAGTATTGTGATGCATTTAACAAGAAGGTTGCATACTAATTGAGGGATAAGGCTCCTACAAATCTAAGGTTGGAATTCAATATGGCCATCCAAATTGAGAAGAATATAAATTTTGTAGGTAAACCTTTGAATAATTAGGTTGATGTGAAGTTGGTTAATCCTAAAAGCCTCAATCCACTAAGATAGCCAACCTTGAGGAAACCATGAAAACCTTAGCCTCCATTGTCAAAGAAATGTCATACAAGTTGGATAGAGCTAAGAAATGGATACCTCATGGGTCTACAAGTTAAGAGATAACTCCAAATAATAATCAATCACAAGGTAGACCTCATTTTCACATTAGATATAATGATAGAGAGAAGAGACCTACCCAAAATGATAAAAATTAGAATAAAGGGGATGGAAAGGAAGTTCCCAATCCATGAAACACCAAAGTTAATGCTATAAATTATGACCTTGAAATTTATTGGTGTGATTCGTGCTTCCTTCCCCATCCTCCTTATGATACTATTGAACAAATTGATGAAGATGTAGAAGAACCTGGGTCTGCATCTAAAGATGATGAGGTCTTGATGTTTGATTATCAAGTCTACCAAAGTAAAATGTCTGCCTCCATGGAATTTTTGAGTGCTACTAATATTGACCATTTTTGGAGTGAATTAAAAAAGGTATGTGTCCAAACTTTTGAATTTATTTGTGATGTTAACATGACACAAGCATATGAAGTACCAATTGACTATTTTGACTAGAAGTCAAAATAAGTCAACCCTTATAGTCCAAAACTTGATACATGGGTTTATTATAATATAATAGGTTTTTAAATGATATTATTTTATGTCATTTAATATGTTACTAGCCTTGCCATGTTCACATTTAGTCTTTGTTTCATTTTATGTCACTTAGGGGTCATACTTGGGTCATAAATGAAGGTGGTATAGTTTTCCAAGGTGTCCAAGTGTTATAATCTCTCTTAAAATGTCCAATATGTCATATTAATTTTTAATAATATCAATACTAATGGAAACTTGTAGGTTATTAACTAAAAATCAAGAAAACAAGTAAAGAAGGAGGAGTTTTAGAATTTGTATTGCCTATGGGGAAGAGTGGAACATGGGAAAATATTATGCAGTGACCTTTAATCTTCCCTACTCTATTTACATACTTGATCTACTTTGAAAGTGCCAAAAATGGGCCAAAACCATTTCTCTTCTCCTTCACTCCACTAGGCTTATGAAACTAGTCAATAGGTCTTTTGATGGTACAGTTAGTAGGATAAATTCTAGGTCAAATGCTCTTTTTGGTGGATATTAAAATTTGTCTAATTCATTTTCATGGAAATATTTTTGATAATGGCTGCTTATGCTTTATGAACCATGCTTAAGAAGTTGGTTGTCTATTTATGCATGTTGTTTCCCATACCCTATAAGTTTTACTTATGTATGAGATTTTCTATACAATAAAATTGGTGAAATGGTTTATAGAAGATGTATACTTCCTTATATCATGGTTTTTATGTTTATTTTCATGTTTAGAAGTGATTTTATGAGTTTAAACGTCTTAGGTTGTAGGTGGAGTATGCTAGTGAGGTTGCAAACATGTTCACCAATTGTAGAAGGTTTATTTCTCTACAAAGGTTTCAAATAAATGTGATGTGTTTTGTTTCATGTATCAAATATATTCTTTTTCTCCTCTCCTTATAATAACAATTTCACAAGGTACCATCAAACAAGTTACAATCAAGGATGTGATAGTTAATTTCCTGCATATAGTCAATTGAACCATGGTATATGATGTCCTAAAAATGTTTATGAAGATGATATTAATAATACAAGAGGTATTAAACACATTATTTTTACATTATTCATCAATCCAAACCTCCTAAATAGCATATTATGGACTTTGACAGTTAATTCTCATATATGCATAGTCATACATCATTGTTGTACACCTACAAGAGACCAAGGATGTTGGAATGGAAGTATTGAAACATGTTTCAAGCCTTTCAAGGTGAAAATAATTAGTTTGAGGTATTTTTATAAGGTTTTATACTATTTATAAGATCCTTCATCATGCATATTGTCCACTTCTATCCTCACTACCATATACATTGTGTATCCATCTACAGGTGACCCCCACAAAGATTTGAAAGTGTTGCTTAAAGGTGTTTGAACATGTTTGAGACATTATTTGAGGTCTTAAAATTTTGGAGGTACCATAATAAGAATGTTTAAGTCATTATATTAGTAGGAAAAGTGATAAATCACTTTAAGAGAAGATAATTGATCTTTAGGGACAAGTTTCCCTAAAAACCCCAAAACAGAGCCCTAACCACTTTCAGTGTTACCAAATGATGATGTGGCATGGATTATTGATGAGGTTAAATGCATCCATATTTTATCCCTAATGAAAGGGTAGAACCTTTCAAAAGAGATTGGGTGTTTGACTAAAGGAACATGATGCAAAGAGGCTTCCAAATCATGTATTTGTTCACTGTAGAAAGGTGGTGTTTTCTATAGGATTTTGAACTTCAAATGACTCTACACCCTAATATAACAATGTAAGAGTATATCACCATGAATATTGATTATATTAGAGTGAAGGGAACATTAATGATTTAATGTAATTAGAGGAGAGCTGAATTTCAATGTACTGGCCTATATATTCATCTACAGGGGCACCTTACCGATATAGTGGTCACTTACAGCCTTCTTATAGGTTCATGGCATAGAATTTGGTGATCATAGACATAAAAACACAAGTATTTACCATTAGGGTTTTTTTAAAGGACATAAAATTAATCCTAGACCATGTGACATAAGTTTCATAGGTTTAAGATCACCTGCAAGACCCTTGTTACTCCAAAAATGGTCAACTATAGTTGATTATAGTTGATAGTGAGTTGAAACATAGTGATTTGGAAGTTGATATAGCATGTGCATGACTTAGATAGGAATATATGAATGTAAAATGGCATTTAAAAACATCAATATGTTATTATCAAAATGAATATAGAGTCTAGTATAAAATAACCACCTACAGGTACCTCTTTCTTAAGGTGAAACATAGTCACACGGAGTCAGCACTTGTGTCAAGTCAAAAAGAGGATATGCAATGGAGAAATTGGTAGATTTATGAGGTGTGATATTAATTATAACACCTAGGAAATGTTAATATCCATCCTAAGAGACTCTTATCATATTTAAATAGGGAAATAAAAGGTCTCTCACATGCACATATAGTCCATGTTTAAAATCTTGTACACATTGAACATCACACAATCTAACTAAATGGTTTCATGATGTTTAGATGGGATATTCATGTGATGAAGATATAAAAATTATCAAAGATCATACCCAAAACTTGGATAATCCTCTCATATTTCCACCTTTGTTGAGGAAATAAGGGACATGCCATGTGTTCTATCTCAGACAGAGGGCACTCCTAAAAGGATAAAATCTATAGGTGAGTCATGAAAGTGATGAGAGGATGAGATATAGGTTGATAAAACATTTCAAAAATATTTTGAGAGTTGTTTTACACATGTAAAAACATGAAAAAACATGCATAGGTGGTAGAATCTCAATAGGGTGGTCCAAACCCATATGGATGTAGTCAAAGCCCACTACGCCTAATGCCTAAAAGGGGATTAATTTCATGTATATAAATAGATATACATTATAATTCATTTGAACACATGAATGGGGAGTTATAAGGAGTGTTTTAATTGTTGGAATGCAAAGGAAACCATAGCGAAGTCACATTTTGGCTCAAACCAACTTAGGCCTGCACAAAATGGAAGGAGAAGCTTGAGAGGCTAACTTGAGAAGATAAAAACAACATGGATGTTTAGGGTGAGATTTTTATTATTTGGGATATGTTTATGGATGTCAAAAAAATGTTCTTGTGAAATTTTTTTAGGTTTCCAATGCCACAACTTTATGAAAAAACCTTAAGTGTGAAAACCACCTAAAACCCTTGTTAGTGACCCAATTGGGAAGATAAAGTAAGATAGGAATATATTAGGGATATAATGTCTTTGGATATGATTTGATATTGTAGATAAATCTCTAAGGCTCTTTCCCATCAACTTGAGTTCTACCCTACTTGTATAGATAGGGTAAAATATGGATTTTATTGACAGTTTTGTGTGTTGTGTAGGTATAGAAGGGTTCCAAGAGATGAAGGTAACTTTGGGATATAATTTGGGACTTAAGATAACATTTAATTTCCATTTATTTCTTCATTAAATTTCATAATTTCCTCTACTAACAACTTCATCTCAACCAGTCCAAACTAGCATAGTGAACAAGTTAGTGAGAAGGTGAAAACTTCAAGTGGGAGGCATTTAAAGGTATAACTAAAGAATATAAAGGAATGAGGGATATTTAAAAATGTTATGCACTCATTTTTACTAAATATTTTGTAAAATATAAGACCTATTTGATGCCATGTGTGAAGGGTGAGTGAAATAAGAGTGATTATGACCATGAGCAGTGAGAACTCATGTCTAGATTAATCTTGTTGATTAGGTACACCTCCAATTCATGTTGGATATTGGTTATAACCCCTCAATATTATTTAAATAATATAATATATCCCTATTCTATTTCTTATTATTATAAGGAGGCCAAATGATGAAGGCAATTTCTAGACAAGCAAATTAAGAGTCACAAGCCACATTTCAAGAGTTTCATGTTTTGAGGGACATTTATCCTATGATACCTTGCATGGTTTGGTACATATTAATTTCTCCTATATATGTAACTCATTTTATTGGTTTGGCATATGTTCTAGTGACTCTTAGACTTCATTCTCTTCTCTCCTCTCTCAAATTTTGTAAGTAGTATTCATTTGGCTCTTGTAGGCTAAGACCACACCATGCATGGCAAAGCCCTACTAGTTTTGACATTATAATTTAAATTTGAGCAATAAATTCAATCTAGTTTTGAGTTCATGGACATTTTTTATAAGTGTGTAAAGTGATGTTAAGTGATAATATTTTATCCTTGCTTCCCCTTTGCATGTTTATGTAAGAGTTCCTATTCTAATAGGTCATATAGAGTTTAGCTGGTGTGTTAAGCTCTATTCAAGTGTACAATTATTTTTAGAGTGTGAAATATTCCCTCTAGTTCACTTACCTTGTGTTGTCTCATGCATATCACCTCTATATTGAAACACTTATGTTAGAACCTCTTAGGACTGTGAAGCTAGTTTGTAAGTCTTATTTATTAGTGAAAGGAGTATGATGGTCTTATGGAAATCCTTCTAGTATATCACCCCATTAGATTAATTTCATTTAATGAAAACTTCTATCTCTTTTCCTATAAGAAAACAATTAAGTAGGTGATAATCACTTCAAGGCAAGTTCAGGGAGTTATCCCTTAAATCTCAAGGTCTACTTATATTATAGGTAAACCTATATACCTAAAAGTATTCCCATGTTGCTCAAATATGGAGGATGCCTGAACACCCTCCTCTAGGGTACAAGATTTGGTGACAATAGTTTTAGCATGCCTAGTGGGACTTATTATCCTCAAGATAATTTATCAAGGTGAATGTTGGTCTTGATAACATCAGCTACAAATTGGTGTGCTACTCAACATTTAACAACTCTATTCAAGTTATATCTAGTTGTAGACCATTTTTTTGTCATAATTTTATTCTCACTCTTCATGGTCCTTACTAGGTCATCATATAGTATAATTATCAATCCTATCAATCCACCTATTCAACTTTAAATTCCTCTTGATGTTTAATACCCTCAACCTAATCTACCCTTTGAAGACCAAGAGGATTTTTCTAGCCAATAGAGTGAAGAAATTGAAGAGATCCAATCCATCATGGATAGACAACATTCATTCCTAGCCTTTAACACTGATAATATAATCCCTTTTGATTCATATGATGTCATTCCCCCTAATGCTACAAATATTATGCCCACATTCAATGGTGAAGGTCATGTCACACCTAGTGAACACATTAGGGATATCTCCAATTTTTGTAGTTTCCATAATATCAATGAAGAGAATATTTCCATTAGACTCTTTAACATGTACCTTAGATGGAAAGCACTTGATTGGTATAGGAATTTTCTTGGTGGATGCATCACATCATGGGATTACTTTAGAGTGTTGTTAACTTCAAGGTTTGAAGATGAAAGTGGCCATATTTATCTCATACATTAGCTCAATGTGATTAAAATATCCCCCAAGGAAACAATGCATGAATTCAATGTTAGGTTTCAAAATACTTTGTATAGATTTTCTCCTCCCATGAGACCACCTACTAAAGTTATTTTCCCTACATACTTGAGAGCCATTGGTACTGATATTGCCATCATGCTACAATCTATGGCTAGTTTCACTCTTATTGAGGCATATGAACTTGCCATTAGAACTTAATTGCCTCATTCAAGTAGGAAAATTTCCTCCTAAGGTGTCTATGCCTATACTACCTAATATTCCTAATACTATTCTAAACATTTCTCAAATTCCTAATGCTAATACCAAGCCTAGGACTACTCTTAATAAGGAAGATGATGCCATTGATCTATATGCATAAATTAAAATGCTAAGAGATCAACTTAGGAAAGACAATGTACCACAAGGTGCTCATCAAAATCCCTATCCCTATTAATAGAAATATGGTCAATGATATGGGAGAGGAAGAGGTCAAGGGCAGCCTAACTTCAACAATCCTTCCAATGTGCATAATCTTGATTCTACATCCAACACAAGAGAGATGGTACCGATACATAACAACTCGATGCAAGGAGATGATTGTAAATAATTCCAATTCATGGATGCCAATGAGGGTGGAAAGCAAGATATATTTATTCAAGGAGGATCCACTCCTCTCCTATCAACTAAAGATGAAATCATGATGTAAGCATGTGAGGGTTGGCATCCTTAAGGAGAAAGCTTCTCTAAATTCTTAGTGGAAGATAATTTTTTTCTCAACCAAGGAACTTATATTATAGATAACACTAAGGACAATAGGGGCTTTAGGAAGTGATTTTAATGTGCCTATAATTTCATCCAATCCTCTTACAAGGCAACAATGTATGTCTACAATCATGATAGTTCCAAATGCTCCTACACCTCCAAATCAAAATATGATAAGGTCTACTCAAGGTGCTTATATTAATCAAGTTCCATGTAATCCTTTACCTCCAGGGACAAAAATATATTCTCTAAACATAGTGTATTCATTAAAGAATGCCAAAACATCCATTTCCCTTTGGAATGTCCTCTATATGCCTAGACAAAAGGAGGTCTTACAAAAATAGTTGTCCATTGATTTTTTATTTTTGGGAATAATGGAGTTTTAATCCTATTTAATAAATAAGTCTGAGTAGGATAAACCAGTAAATAATATTCATAATTAAAGCTACTAATTTTTTAAATTAAATTACAATTTGACCTTTTCTAAAAATAGTAGTGAGAGAGATAAAACTAAACTTAGCTTATTCTAGACTATTCCAACTGAGATAGGGTTTGGAAATTTATATGTAAGATTGGAACACTATCACAAACAAGACCCTAGACTTCATTTTTTGATTGGATAAGAGCACTATAACTAGACACCCTAGGATCTAGCACTATAATCTTTCTTCAACACTATTGTCTTAGGGATTTAAACATTTTGGGTTTTGTTTTCCTGCTCAATGTGAGCCTATGTACCAATTCTCAAGTCCTCACTATCAACAGAGCTCCCTGTAGAGTTAATTATACATATAATTTTATCTTTTGTACAATTTAAAGAAACTTTGGCAAATGGGGAAAGGGGTTAGTGTGTGTAAGATGTAATGGATGTGCTTCACACACTATGTGTGGGCAAGTTGCCTACATACCAATACTCTAAGGAGGTATCAAGCCATATTTAGTTCTCCCTTTAAGAGTGCTTGGTGAAATAGTGAATTAAATGTAAGAAATTCTAAAATTGGGTATGCTTGAGATGACTAGGGACTAGTGTAAGGACTTAAATTGTCTTGAAAGTGTATAGGATGGCTGTATGCAGAGAATAAGGAAGATTGCTTGAGTGGTCTTGTTTGTATTCTTTCTTGCTTGAATGATATTTGCCAACCCTTTCCAAATGATCTTTGAATGGGATTTTATATGGATCTATTGGTCATGGGTCAAATGAATTTGCATTAGTCCAACATGATTGAAGATAAGGATCTAGAAGGAAATGATCATTGGGGCCTAAGATGCACTTAGACAATAACACCAAAAGTTGGACACACTAGGTTCTAGTGCTAGTGTCCAAGTTGGGCACTATTGTTTTAAGCTGATAGAGCCTAGGGGGATGGATTATTCATGAAGAGAATGTCCTAGCTCATATAAGTTCAAGTTTGGAAGGCCATGAATGACTGGGAATGAGTGAAAATAAGCCTAAGAGGGTTTAGAAAGCAATCAAGAGGGATGTAAGGATTGGGTATCATTATCCATGCTCAAGTTACCATTTTTTGCATTTTATATGACTACATTTCCCCCCCTTTATTCTAATGATGCAACAAAGTGAAATACTAGGATAAAGGAAAATAGAAAGCATACCTAAAACTACCTATAAATGTGAAGCCCATGAATCTTGTGATGTTGAGTAATGTTGGATAGTATATAGAGAGCATGTTGTAAAAGTGTGAATTTGTTATGATACTGAGTAAGGATAAGTAATGCTAGATTTATTGGATGATGTTGTACCAAAAGTTATATCATAATTGGAGTTGAGTGCTTAATTCCCCAGAAAGTGGCTCAAGAATGCAAAGGCTAGCCCTTTGGCTTGTGTATGTTATATGAGATGGCTTGTAAATCCCTTAAATGCTATATAAATATGAAAATGTGGCATGGATAGTCAAATGTGTGTTGAAATCTAGGCCAATGTTGGCCAACTCAAAAAAGATGGAGATTAGGCTTGTATGAAATCCACTCTAAAACTAAAGATTTGGCTTATGTTGAAGCCACTTAAGAACTCAGGTACTCGAGAATGTGGAGGTTAGACTTGTATGAAATCCACACTAAAATTATTCCAACCACTTGACGATGGAATAAGGAACATAACTACTGATAATGCCTAGGTAATGTTGAAAACTAAAAGAAAGGAAGCAAAATTGTTGTGCAATCTGCCCCCAATCACTATGGTTTGAAACATGGATTTTGATTTAGAAGTTATACCAACTATCATAGCTAAAACTAGAAGTGAAAACTAATCATTCTATGCATGATTCCCCTTATATCTATATTCTCTAAGAAAACTATACTAAAAACTACTAATCTAAACTAGTCTAATTGTGTAAAACTGAAGTTGAACTTACCTTCTACCTACTTCTTGGAAAATTTATTTTTTCTATTGTTTGGATAGGAGCACCAAAAATGGACACCTTGGTGTCTGACACTATATTCTAGCCTTTATGCTATTGTTCTAGGCTAAAATTGATCACTATTCTAGAATATTGACTATTTACCTGGTCTATTTTGAGTGGTTTGATGATTAGTTTTTGTTCTAGTTGTTCTAAAACTAAAATATTTTATTGATAGGATCTCTAATATCTATATAAAAAACCCATATTTATTTCCCCCTCTTTTGAGGGTAGGAATAGGTACCCTATAATGACTTCCCTTAGAATAAGAATCCTTACAAGTATGTTAAGCTGGAAATATACATGATATAGTAATGATAATCAACAAGATATCTCAAGATATAGCATGGTTTGATTTGAAATATTGTTAGATAAACAAAGGTATGCATAGATAGATATAAAAATGTAATAGCATATGTAATATACTATAATTTAATTAAAACTATAAATGTTATTTATTAGTTTGTTAGTTTTTAGTTAGATGGATGGAGCATGATGCCCATCATGGCATCCAAGAGAACAGGTAAATGCATAATAAGTATCATGGCATTACAATAATCAAAAATGAAATCAAGTAAACAAGTACTCAAAGAAAGAAGTAAGAAGCATACAAGGGTGGCCAAGGGGCCACACAAACAAGGGGCATGGGCACATGTCACTCAAAATAGAAAGCAAGAATACAAGGCATGTTCAAATTCCACATACACATACACGTGAAATAAGTAAGTTGGCATGAAAGTCATAATCACATAGAAGAGTATAGGCAAGGGACATTGATAAATGTCCAAAGTTACACACATGAATAGAAGCAAAAGACATTGGAAAATATCCTAAGGCACATACAAGAGACAAGCAAGAATTGAAAATACAATCTAACAAGCTATGCTAAGCAAGAAGAGAAAGCATGTAATAACTTCAAAGATAGAATCACATCTAACTAATCAAAGCAAGAGTGAAATTATGAAAGACATGTTTAGTACAAGACTAGGAATATGCTAAGAGATACACAAGTGATAGATACTAGTGAAATGTTAACATAGTAATCTATATAATCTAGTAAGTAATGTACATCAGCATGATTAATTGAAGTGTGTAGTGTAGGAATAACATAACCTAGATGGTGTAGTCATGTAGAAGATGCACCTATGGGTACGTATATCAATTTGTTCTTGAATATAGAAGTAGGATGCCCCCTCAATGGGTAGAGTGAAGTAATCAAGTAGTTTATGTCACTACACACACTCAAATAAGATCAAGTCAAGCATGGTAATGTAGATAAATCGACATACAATGGCATGAAATAGAAAATGTAAGTCCTAGCTTAGTAGTAGTAGTTTAAATCATGGATGATGCATACAATCAAAATGTTTTTATGGTACTTTATTATATTTGAATGTTTTTGTATTTTTTAAATATTTGAACTATATACAATCAAGCATAATAAACTATGTATAGGCATTGCTAAATAAAAATGGTACTAACTAATGAGTCTCATGCAAGACTCCCTATCATGGTGTCATGTATCCAAGAGTGGAATCATGAAGTATGATGGAAATGTTGGGGTTGTGGCTCTAAAATTTGTATATGCTATAGATGCTTTGAAATCTCTAAAGTAAAAAATGACTATGGGGTCCCTATGTAACTATGATAATTAGATACAACTATAGGGTTCTTAGGGATCCATATGGAAGTAAGATAAGCTCTCTAAACATGTGATCTATGTGTAGATGCATGAGATCTCAATGAGACTACCCTGGGTGTGAATACTATAGCTAGAAGTTATATAAAATATTAAAGATATGGAGGTGTATGAACCCTTTGTACTGGTGATGGATGCCTCAATTGTGTTTTAATCTGAAGTGAAAGAACTAAAACTAGAGGAGAAGCTAAAACTAGTGGGAAAACTAAAACTAGTGGTAAAACTAAAACTAGTGACTACAAACTAGCAGATGGCTCTAAAGTGGTAGGTGGTAACTCATATGGAACTCCAATGACTATAACAACTTGATTAGCATGAATTAATTTCATGTAAATGTGAACTATAGAAGGTACTACTCCGAGTTTTTGAATCCATGGTCAACCAAGTAACATATCAAAAACTCCTATGATAAGAACTATAGTAAATGGTATGGCCACATGTGTAGGACCAACTTATATTGGAAGTACTATCTCACCCATTTACCTCTATATATGCACATTAAAACCACTAATAACTATGTTTATTAGAGTGATATCCTGCTCTAAATATCCCATATTCTATAGTAGTGTCAAGGTGCATATGTTAAGACTAGAACCATTATCAATAAGCACATTGTGAATACGTTGATTATGAATGTGAGCTCTAATAAATATTACATGATAATCTAAATCATCCTTAATGATCTCATTCTCTGAGAAGGAGATAGAAGGTCTAGCTAGAACTCTAGAATTATATACACTGATCATGTTGCTCAAAAGATGTAACTCAATTGAAGGTGCCTTGTATGTATCTAGTGGTAGATGTACATGATATGTATGATGAGCCCCTGATATTTCCTTTGTATCCTATTTTTAATGTTGTGGAAATGGATCTGAGAAGATTTTCAATCCTTTATCCTGTGTTTGCTTTTTTAGTGGAGGCTCAATTGAAGTGCCAAGATCAATATCATTTGAATCTATTAGGTCTTGTATCTTTTGCTTTAAACTGATGCATTTATTTGTCATATGGTTTGGTGCCCTATGGTAGTCATAAAATTATTGTTGATCGTATTCATTTGGAAGAGGATTTGTTGTATAAACTTCCTAAATAAGAGGGAGAGATATGATATTACAATTCAAAAGCCATTATAAAACCCTAGCTGGAGATACTAGAAGATGTGAAAAATTATGGCGAGGGGGTGCTGACAAAACTATTTGGTGAGGAGGCTCTAAAGCCACATTAAATGTAGGTTGATTCTACCCTTTAGAATCATTGATCTTGACCTTATATGAGACTTTTTTTTACTCTTATTAGTTGTGTCTGATATATTAGTGTACTTTAGTTTTTCTCATTGAAATTAGTTTGACTTCTCTTTCTTTTAATGTGTGATATAATTAAATGAAGGAAGAGAATATTTTGAACATGATTGATTCATGAAGTGATGGTAGAAAACTTTATTTGAAAAGGTCTTTTAAATCCTAATCTTCCATGGGGCTAGTCATCTTAGCCAAGATGGTCCTATATCAAAGAACATAGTCCGTGAGATTCTCATTTGGTCATTGTTTCTGTTGAGCATATGAAACCTTGTCACCAATATTGATACTAAAGTGTGCTAGGAACATTTTAGTTAAGGGATTTAATGCATTAACCAATTTATTTGATAAACTATAGAACCATTGTAAAGCATAATCCCTTAGACTCCATGGAAATAGCCTGGTAAGTAGCCAATCATTTGGGACATAATCCAAATATGTTGCATGAAAAGTTCTCAAATGTGTCTCTAGATCACCCTTGACATCATAAAGAGTAAGCTTGAGTTGAATAAAACCTTATGGCAAGGGTGTAGAAGCAATATGACATGATAATGGTGTATACAATAAAGTAAAAGAATACAAAGCGTATGTAGGTCTAAAGTCGCCTTGATCAAGATGTTACACCTTGGATTGAAGAGATATCATCTCTTGCACAAGGGCTACCACATTAAGAGACAAAGATGTACTAGTTGTAGCTAGTGGCACAGAAGAAGGTTGGGTTACTATAGAGGGTTGTTAAGACATAGTTACCCTCGTAGTGTCATTTGTAATTGGTTGCTCTAAAGGAATGGAAGACTCAACTTGCTTAGCCTTTTTAATTTCTATGATAGATTTCAAGATAAGAGTATGATCTCAATGCTATTTCCTAAGTATTTATCTAAAAAAATTTAAAATCAAATATTTGTTGAGGACAACTTCATTATCAACAATAGGTAGAAGTGGATCAGTAGTCCAATGTGGTGGAGCATAAGCATCAATGTGTACATCATCATTGTTATTTTCATACTACTCATTATTAGAGTTATCCTCATAAAAATTTATGTAATCTAGATGTGTAGGATTTATAACAAGAACCTGAGTTGGTTGTTTGTCCATGGTGTATGGTCAGATTGAAGGAATATAGGTAAATTCAAGAGGATTACCACTAAGTATTTCACTTTGTCTTGAAGGAAGAGATGCAAGGAACTTAGGTGGCATAAGGAAAACAACTTGGATAATAGTAGAAAAGATTAAATTGATATAATCTAAACAAGGAAATGGAATATGAATAAAAAGGATACGAAGCTCCCAAACATGTAAGGTGATACCTTAGGAAGCAAAAATAGGAGCTAGTACATACAACTAGGGATTTTTCAAAAATATTTTTATAAAATATTATGAATTTTTTAAATTAAAATTGAATTTATGAGTTAAGTATTCAAGAAAAAATTCAAAAATTTATGAGAATGTGCTTGATTTAATGGGACCTAGTAAATGAAATTAGGGTTTTGAGAAAAAATAAAATTTTGAAAATTACTATGAATTTTTGAAATTTGAAGTGATTTTTTAATTTTAATATGCAATTAAAAATTTAGAAAATGATTGAAAAATTACTGGGAGCTAGTTGATTCAACAAGGGTTTTGAAATAAATTTATTTTAAAAAATTTTATAAAATTTTAAAATTTGAGATAAATTTCTAATTTAAATGTGCAAGCAAAAAGTTATGAAATTATTGGATTAATAATGGAAAATTACTAGAACCTAGTGTATGCAACTAGGGTTTGAAATAAATTTATTTTAAAATTTACTACAAAATTTTAAAAGTTGAGATGAATTTTTTATTTTAATATTCAAGAAAAAATTCAAAAATTAATGGAAAAAATCAGCTAGGAATTTGCCCTAGGGTTTTTATGCAAAATTCAAAGTCAGGTTCACCAAATGATTTCTTATTTTTGGGAATAATAGAGTTTTATTCCTCTTTAATAAACATGTTTGAGTAGGAGAAATTATTAAATAATATTTATAATATAAGCTACTGGTTTGTGAAATATAATTACAATTTGACCTTTTCTTAAAAAGCAGTGAGAGAGAGAAAATCAAAATTATCTTATTCTAGACTATTCTGACTAAGACAAGGTCTAGAAATGTGTATGTAAGACTGGGACACTATCAAAAAAAGGATCCTAGACTTCATTTTTTTATTATATAAGAGTGCCAAAATTGGACACCCTAGGCTTTGATGTTGTAGTCCTTCTTTAAAACTATTATCTTACGAATTTAAGCTTTTTAGGTTTTATTTTCCTACTCAATGTGAGCCTATGTACCAATTTTTAGGTCCTCATTATCAACAGAGCTCCCTATAGAGCTGATTATTTGTATACTCATATCTTCTACATAATTGAATGAATCTTTAGAAAATGGGGAAAGGGGTTAGTTTGTGTAAGATACACTAGATGTACTTCACACCCTGTGTGTGGGCACACTACCTACATAACAGTACTCTGAGAAGGGATCAAGCCATATGTAGTTATCCCTTTAAAAGTGCTTAGTGAAATAGTGAATGAAATTCTAAAATTGAGTATGCTTGAGATGACTAGGGACTAGTGTAAGGACTTAAATTGTATAGGATACCTGTATGTAGAGAATAGGGAAGATTGCTTGAGTGGTCTTGTTTGTATTCTTGCTTGCTTGAATGATATTTTCCAACCCTTTCCAAATTATCTTTGACTAGGATTTCATATGGATATATTGGTCATGGGTTAAATGAATTCAAATTAGGCCAACATGATTGAAGATAATGATCTATAAAGAAATAATCATTGGGGCCTAAGATACACTTGGACAATAGCATCAAAAGATAGACACCTTAGGGTTCGGTGCTAGTGTCTAAGTTAGGTGCTATTGTCCTGAGCTGACAAGGCTTGGGGGGATGGATTAATCATGAAGAGAGGGTCCTGGCTTAGTTGGGTTCAATTCTAGAGGGCCATAAATGACTGGTAATTAATTAAAATAAGATTGAGAGGGTTTAGAGATCAAGCAAGAGGGACCTAAGGATCGAGTGTCATTAGCCATGCTCAAGTTACCATTTTTTTCATTTTATATGACTACATACACTATCCCCACTAGTCATTCACTTTCAAGCAATAGTCATGGTTATTTATCTCTTAATAATTCCCTTAACAACATGGTTGAACAATCTACTAAAGCTGAGAAGCCTCCCCCTTTCTACCTCACTCTCATAGTGGGGGATAAACTAGTATGCACCTACATAGTTGATAGTGGTGCCTTTACATTAGTCATACCCAAAGTTGTAACTGATAATTTGGGCCTAAAATATGAACCCCATATAAAATGAGTTCCTTAGCTAGATGGTACACCTACTAATACAATAAGTTTGATAAAAAAAATTTAAGGTTTTCTTCCATGATTGTTTTAGTTTTCCCTTCCTTTAAGACATTGTTGTTGTAGACCTTCTTGATCATTTTTAAATTTATCTTTCAAGAGACTTTACAATAAATATAGGTGGTTACCTCTTATTTTATTGGTCTTTCTTAGCCTTTTGGACAAGGTATGGAACCGAGGTGACCATAAGAACTCATCCCCTTGCAAGGTTTCACATTGAACCTTATATTTAAGCAAGCTCTAACTTGAATTGTGTGATCAATGAGAAGGAAGAGTATAATGTGGATGATGGTGATTTTAAACTTGAAGGCATAGCTAACTTGTTTCTATATGAGTATGGTGTAAATGCTTATGAGCATGATATTTATGCATACTTTGAGCAAACTAACCTTGGAACTTATATCATACCATGATCTTTATGCATACTTTGAGAAAACTAACCTTGGCACTTATATCATCCATGAAAAGCCATTTGATGGAGTTGAGGTAAGTGTTGAGCATCCTTTCTCACAAGTAGCTAAGAGTAACTACGTGATGCATGAATATGATGATGATGGATAGAAGAATCTAATTGATCACCATAGTGGGAGGAATGATGTCTTTTTTCTTTTTTATTGATTAATTTGCCATTGAAAATGATACTCATGAGGAAGAAGAAGATGACTTGTGGCAAAGTTTCAATGCCATATGTCAATAATTTGAGTAGATAAGTAATGTTACTTCCCTTCCTAAGAAGTGTATATCTAATGAATTTGTTAATGATTCTAACAATCATGATGTTAAGTGTCCTATTGAGCAATGAAAAGAAAGGTTCATCAAGCATGAAATTAAGAGTCTCATTGATGTTCAAAATCTTGTAGTCCTAAAAGGACCTAGTGGAGTCAAGGCAAAAACTTTTGTAATTCAAGGATAGTTAAGAGATTCATATGATGTTGAGCACATTCATATATATTGTAACATAAAGAATAAATTAATGACTCCATGTATCAGGCACATGCTGATCTAAAAGAGGATAAAGATGAGGTAATTGTCATACCTTCTAGTTTGTAGTTTGAGAAGTGCATATCAGTTATGACAATGATCAAGAGGATTTTATCTCTAATAAAGGATCTTAGATAAATAAAAATAAAATTCATTAAGTCTCCAAATAATCCAATTGTAGACATTAAAATATCTAAAGATTGTAAGCTTATTGACCATCTACACATTCAAGTGGTTGATGATGAGTATGCTTCACGTGCTAGATTACCTTCATAGAGTGACAAAGATGCAAGAGGGACCATATTTGACCCTCATTAAAGTATGGTATGATGTTTTCACCTCAATAATGATGTTTTTTAAATATTATATTAAGTGTGTGTTTTGTTTCAGTTGTGTGTGTTGTGTTCCATAAGTGTTCTAGTTAAACACATGTTTGTTTCCCTTGGTGTGTCCTATTTTGTATATATATATTTTATGCTTGGTGTGGTTTCAAAGGAAAATTATGTTTCAAAATTGTTTATAGGTGACTCCATGTCCTAATGGATAGGATTACAATACTAGTCTTAGCATAGCAAACATACCACCCTTAGGAAATCACCAAGAATGTTGACTATTTTGATCACAAGTCAAAATAGGTCAACCCCCTATAGTCTAAAACTTGATATAGGGATATATTATAATTTCATAAGGCATGTAATTTAATATGTTACTGGTTTTTTCATGGTCACATTTAGTCCTTGTGTCATTTTATGTCACTTAGGGGTCATACTTGGGTCATAAATGAAGGTGGTATAGTTTTACAAGGTGTCTAAGTGTTCTAATCTCTCTTTCAATGTCTAATATGTTAGATTACTTGTCATTAATTTCAATTCTAACTGAAACTTATAGGTTCTTAATTGAAAGTCAAGAAAAAAACTAAAAAAGGAGAAGTTTTAGAAGTTATATAGCCTATGGTGAAGAGTGGCACATGGGAAAATCTTATGTAGTGACCTTTCAGCTTCCCTGACTCCATTTCCATGCTTAATCTACTTTGGAAGTGCCAAAAAAGGGCCAAAACCATTTCTCTTCTCCATCTCTCCATTAGGCATATGAACTAGTCAATAGGTATTTTGATGGTAAGGCTAGTAGGAGAAATTCTAGGTCAAATGATATTTGTGGTGGATATTAAACTTGGTCTACTTCATTTTCATGGAAATAGTTTAGATAATGGCTGACTATGCTTTATTAATCACTCTTAATAAGTTTAAAGTCTATTTTTGCATGTTTTTTCCCATACCCTATAGGTTTTGCTTCTATATGAGCTTATCTATATAATCTAGTTGGTTAAATGGTTTTTAGAGGATGTGGACTTCTTGTTGACCAAATTTGACCCTATGGGTCAAATTGGCCCCCCTATACGTAAAAAATTTATTTTTAGATGTTTTAAGGGTCTAATATTTTCTCATAGGGTATGATATAAGTATTTTGATGTAATTTAATGCCACTTTAGCCTCGATCATGCTCTAATTAATCTATATGTGACTTTGAGTCATTTAGAAGGCTTTTAGGGGTAATAAATGCAAGTGGTAGGGTTTTCAAGGTGTCCAAGTGTCTTAGTATCCTTTCAAACATCAAATAAGTTAGATTTTGTATCAATAATGGTAGTTCATTTGAAATTTGTAGGTTATCTAACTAAAAATTAGGAAATCAACTAAAAAAGGAAGAGTTTGGCACTTTTATGGCCCATGAGGGAGTGTGACACATTTTATAAGGTAATTTGATGACTCTTTATCTTCCTAAAACTCAATTCCATGTTTTAAATTCTTTAAAAGTGCTAAAAGTGTCTATAACCATTTTGCTCCTTCTTCACCCTTCTAGACACGTAGAACTAGTCAGCATGTTTGTGCTTGGTATAGACAGTTGAAAGGGTTTCAAGTAAAAACAATTTGGGATGTTTTGTTAAAATTATATATATCAATTTACATAACAATATTTTGAATATTGGTCAACCATGATTTATGAATGATCTCTAAAAAATTGATTGTGTTTTTCTGCTCACTATTTCCTACACCCTCTAGGTTTTTCTCTATTTTGGATAGGTCCATATAATCCAATTGGTGATGTTGAATCCAAAGTATGTTTCATCTCTTATCAAATTATATTAATTCTTGGTTTCATTTTTCATGGTGTTTTGATGAATAAGTTATCTCATGTTGTAGAAAGGTGTCACCATGTAAGGTCTCAGTCAAAGTTTTCCTTGTTTGTAGGATGTTGGTTCTCTAAAAAGGTCTCATGTAGATGGAATTTTATGTTCCAAATGTATTTATTTTATAATATTTCCATCCTTCCATAATTTTTTTCATCACACCATGTTCCACTTTTAGTCTTGTTACTCACAGTCAACTCCTTGCTCATTCTTACTTGCAGTCATAGGGAATCACGTGTATGGAGCCTATTGACCATGATTCATGGAAGTGTAATGAGAGTATTAATATTTTTAAAAACTCTTATACTATAGACATAATTTATAAACCTTCACTATTTAATAAGAAGATACTATGATAGTTAACAAGTCACACACATAGTCATACAATAGAGAGATACACCTTTAAGCACCTACAGGAAATGAAGCCATAAAAATGAAGTGTGTGAACTTATTTGGAGATATAAAACATCATAATTTTCCATGTAGATACATTGAGGAAGAGATCAAGTGATTATGAAGGTAGTTTACTTAGTAAATGGGTCATTTCATGTTCATTGCCTACATACAGCTCATACACAGCTACATGAGACTCTCAAGATGATGTCATGATGAGATAGGAGCTTTGATAGTTTTGTCAATATTTTATTATTATATGAGTTTATTTGAACACTTTGTGAGGTTTTTTAATTTATCATAAGCTTATAAATCTAACATACTATCCAATTTGTGTCCACTACCTGTATGTGAAAATATTCACCTACAAGTGACATCACAGAGCCATGAAGGCATTTGTATAGAATATTGGAGCATGGTAAAGTTTGATTTAAAATCCTAACACGTGGTTTGATCATGATAGACATATTTGAGGTGTAAAATGTACAAATGGAGGTGTATACCATTTTGGAAGAAGCAAGGATTGAACTCATGGACTTTTTCCCTAAAAAGTGAAAGTAGAGGTCTAAGCCCTTTTATGGATATCCTATAACAAGTTTATAAAGAGTTTTGATATATATATATATATATATATATATATATATATATATATATATATATATATATATATATATATATATACACATATATGCATATATATATATACATATATATATATACACATATATATATATACATACATATATATATATATATATATATGTATATATATATGTATATATATATATATATATATACATATATATATACATATATATATATATATATATATATGTATATATATATGTATATATGTATATATATATGTATATATATATATATATGTATATATATATGTATATATATATATATATATGTATATATATATATATATATGTATATATATATATATATATATATATATATATGTATATATGTATATATATATGTATATATATACATACATATATATACATACATACATACACATATATATACACACACACACACACACACACACATATATATATATATATATATATGACCATATATTTTCACCTCTATCAAGGAGAAGATATACTCTAAAAATTAATCCAAGACGGTTAGTGAAAGGTGATTTTTTGGGGCCTCAAAGATGCCTTTTTAAGCACTAAAACCTTGCATTCACATCTACAAGATTTCACTTTTGAGAGACCTAGCACCCAAGGTTAAAAAATAGATCATGCCACCATATTTGAATGGTTATAAATAGTTTTAAAAACACTTATGTTCTAAATTATCACTTAAATATGATGATTTACAAAGTTTCAATCCTATTCACACATATAGGTGTCCCTTCATAATAAAATGCTCACCTACAGCTAAGTAAGTAGACAATGAGTTAAACATGGCTTATAGGTGATGTTTTATCTTATACAAGGTGAAAATAGGTCAAAATAGATGATAAATAACAATTTTAAGGTTCAAAAAATGTTTATTCAATGTTACAATGCTTAATTCATGTAAATTGCACCTACAGGTGCCTTACCCAAACAAGGAATACAATCAGGGATTGTATACAGTCTTGACTAAGCAAGGTGTGGGGAGGGGTATGTAAGAGTTTTAAGTGATGAGAAGACATTAATTACATTAATTATGATAATTATATCCTATATATACTATTTTTAATGGAAAACAAGTAGAGAAAGGGCTATGTAACATAGTCAAGTAGTCCATATAGTGAAACCCTACACACAATCCCTTTTCTAGTAGTCTATCTCAATTTTTAGTGGTTTTGGAGGGTCTAATAATATGACCATGGGTTTAAATTTATAATATGATATAATTATAATTTGGATAGACCATTCCAATATTCATTTAGTCTGAGTAAACTGGGGAAGTGCCCTCTATTTTATCTCAGACAAAGGGCACTCCCTTTGTGCATAAACCTTGCATTTCTAAGAGAGAGTGATAAAGGAGTGAACCAAGAAATATTTGAACCTTTAAATGAGGTTTTTAAATTTTAATTACACCTATTAAAACATTATAAATCTTTAATATAATGAGGAATCTCAACATGTTATCCCAGACCCTCAAAATTATAGATAGGCTTATAAGGCATGGTTAGGCCTAGAAGCCAAATAGGATGCCATTTTCAATTCATACTATATGGGATATTTATAACCAATTTGTAAATTTTTATGGGGTCATGATAGATGTTTTAAAATTTTAAAATTGTAGATAAGGCATCAGGAATCCATTTTTGGGCTCAGAACCAACTCAGGCCTACAAGAAATGGAGAAAAGAGTTCGAGTGGACAAATTTGGAAGCTTGTATCTACCTTGACACCTTGCATGGAGACTCAATAAACTAATATAAGTTACATATGGTATTTAACATAATTTTTTTGGAATTAAGTTTATAATTAAATGTTAGAACTTTATTAAACATCACTAAAGGTCAAAACTACCTAAAACCCATGCAAACCCTTGGAAAGGACCTGATTGAGGAAATGAAGATGGTGAGATATAAAATTGGGTGAGACTAAACATGAAAGTGATTGAATATTTCAAAATAATCTCTCAGGCTTATCCCCATCCTTTTGGACTATATGAAGCTATACGAATGGAGTATAAAATAGGGTATTTTTCATAGTTTTGTATATTATGCAGGTTCTAAGAGGTTTCAAGAGATGAAATAAACTTTAGAAGGAAGTTTGATACTTAATATAAATCCCTATGTATATTTCATGCCTTATAAAAATTCATAAGTGTGCCTACTAGAGCTCTCATCTCAGTCAGTCAAAATTGGCATAGTGAGTAAGATAATGAGAAGTGTGAAAACTTTAAGTGGAATTTTTTTTAAGGTGCACCTAAGAAATATAAGGACATGGATGTTATTGAGACATGTCATTCACCCCATTTTATGGATTTTCATGATAAATTGAGACCAAATTTGAGGCCAAGTGTACATGGTATGTGAAAGAAGAGTTTTTATTTTATTTTAGATGGTGATGGCTCACTTTCAAAAGATTTTAGATGATTGTGATTGCAATCAATGCATAGAGAGGCATGTCTAAAACCCTTCCATCTTAGTAAAATAATTAGACCTATCCCTAATTATTTTTTGGATGTTTTAACAAGGGTGAATGATGAAGGTAGTTTCCTTTTATAGAATGAGAACTTATACACCACATTTCAAGAGTTTCATGACTTGGGGTGACACTTGTACTTCCTAAATTTACATGATCAATTTCACATTACATTATTATTCATGTTTAACTCATTTTCTCACCTTGATAAGTGTCTGTGTGACCTTTGGAATCCTCTCTTCTCCTCTCTCTCTCAAGTTCTATTAGAACTAGCCATTTTGGCCTTTGTAAAGTATGCTCCACCTGAGTATGGAAAATACCTACTCATTTGCATACCATAGATAAATAAATATTATTTATTTTTACCTTTTACATGACTATCCATAGTATTTTCACTTGAATTATTCATCTTGCTCATGTGATGACTATTGTTTCCTTAGTATTGTTGTATCATTCTCCCACCTATTTATATCTTGAAAGCTTCTTCTTGCAGGCCATGTGAAGTGTTTTATGATCTGTCAAAGTTGAGTGAGTTAGTCTATGAAAATCATGCCATTATAGGCCTCTTGTATAGTCCTCCTAGCCTAAACATTCATCCCAACCTCATAATGAAATATTCATGTGAGAAGATTCAAATTGGAGAAGTGTATGTTTAGTTAGTCTCTTAGTCTCATGTGTGGCATGCAGTTGGTTGGTATTCATCAATTAATTTGGTGTATCACTTTCATTAGGATAGTTTAATTTCAATTTTCTCTCCCTTTTCTCTTAAAATCATAGGTACATCAAGGGAGCTATCCCTATCTAGAAATTCACCTCATTCCTAGGTTACCCATAGTCTAGAGGTGTTTCAATTATTCCACTTGGATGAGGAGAGATAAGATATCTCCTCAAAGGGTGAAAATCTAAGTGACAATAGTTTTTGGCACACTCGATGGGACTCAATGTCCAATAAGTTTATATATTTTGGTGTTGTCTTTCAATACATCAGCCTTTGGAGGCATCTATCCAAGTATCAATGGTGATTCTAAAGTTACATCAACTAGTCAAGTAGCCCAAGTTTTCCTTTTGAAGGTTTTTGGTGTTTTTTATTTGTGTTCTTGCTTCCCAATGAATTTATATGGCTAATTTTGGTTTTGATTATTATTTTACACAAGTTGGTGAGGTTTATCAAGCTTATGGCATTCCCCATTAGTCTTTTTTATGATTCTTATCAGCCTTGTCATGATCCTTAATAGCTCCACTATGACCCATATCAACCTTTTAATGAGTTTTATCAGTCCTATAACTAGCCTTCTCAATACCTTGCCCCTCCTAGTTAACCTAGTCACTTCTCAAATTAGTCCATTTAAACTTTCAAGCAAGCTATCTTGGGCTATAAGAGGTACATGATAGAGCTTGACACACTAAGGGGGCATGGTTAAGATGTTCCTATTCATATTATTCATAATTTAAAAGATGCATTAGAGCTAGTTAAAAGAGAGTGGGTACCTATTCAGAGAGTCAATTGGCAAATGATCACAAGTGAGATGTTAGATATAGGTGGTTTAATTACATCCTTGGAAGATAAACTAAGAGTCTATAAGGAACAACCTCACCAAATATATTAGCCCTCATATCCACCTCCCCAATATTTCTATCATTTCTACTTGACCCCTACTCATGAGCCCAATCAAGCTTACCAAATTTATCCTTTTCCCAATTATTCAGAAGAGAGAGTTGGAAAGATAAACCTTATTTTTAAAGAAAACCTTGATAAGAAGATCAAGTTGGCCAATAAGTATATGCAATAGTCTATATCATCAGTAAAGGAAGTGTAATTTAAACTCTCATTTTCCTCTCCCATTACATCCCCACCTCAAGAAGAGACCTCTAGATATGAAATCCCAAGTTGGAGACAAGGTGGATAACCCAATCCTAAGGAGATCCCAAGTTCATTAGATACTTCATCCACTCCTTAAATTGCATCACTAACTCAATAAGAGACTCCTAATCCTAACATTCTAAGATAGAATAAGGTAGTGGAATCATGGGGGAAAAAAGGAGATAAAAGCCTTGATAAAAAATGTGAAGTTGAGAAAGAGCTTGATCCTATGCATGTCCCTCCCACCCTTCCTTAAGAGACCTCTTGTTTTCCATGTCATCCCTCTTGTACTCCTTATTCTCATGAAGATGCCTATCAAATTCAAGAAAGAATTTTCCAAGAGAACATATCCAAGAAAAATAAATAGTTAGAGTTGAGAATGAAATTGCTAAGTCAAGGTCTGGTGGAAGTTTTAGAGCCAAAATAAGATCATATGCCTAAACATACCCCATCTAACCTTATTCAAGAGATTGTTCAAGATAAATCAGATGTAAATTAAATTATTTTCAAATGTAAGGAATATAACAAAGCTATTTTATCCTAGAGACTACCTCCCCTTCCTCAAGAGCTTCTAAAAGGATCCCCTACAATTCATTCACAATCTGATGTTGATTTCTATGTGACACCTCCACCAACTAGTTTATCTTGTCCTTACCCCATCACCCTTTACCTTGATGTACCTATAGTATTGGAACCTAAATAGGAGAATTTGGTTGATAAAAATTTATAACTCTTTTTTGAATAATAAACAGCTCCTTGGCAGCCTCATTGGACTAAATCACATGATTACAAGATGCCTAGTCTTGGCATCACCAAGAGAGAGAAGGAAATTGAGGATCTTACAGTGCTTGAGAACCAAAATCATATTATAATAGTTTATATGCAACCTGAGAGTCCTTAATATGTCCTAAATGATGAATAAAAAATGTGTCCTTGTGTTGAGTCTTCTTATTGTGTTGATAATGAATAATGCCTTCCTTGTGTGAAAGAAGAAATCTTGGATGAAGACCTTTTGGATTCTAAAGAAGAGGATGGAAGATCTTATATTGTTGTTCCCATTCATTATGTTGATCAAATAGAACATAATTATTTATGGTAGTAGTTTGTAAGTAGTTGTATTGAGTTTGAGTCTCTCAAGGGGTCTACAAATTCCTTAGAGCTGATTGTAAGTGGTGGTAAGAAAGATGACATTTTTAAAAATGTCATAGAAGATACAAATTAGAGTTCACCTCAGCCTTGGAGGTTGAAATAAGCTTCTATTATCATCAATCTTTCAAGGAACAAGAAAATACTCCTCTTAAAATCATGCCTACAAATAATATGCAAGTTGATCATGAGATGAAAAGTGGGTAGTAATATGAGGTATGTGTACAAGTCCAAGAGGAATACATTTAAATTAGAGACCTATTTGAATATGGTCTACTTGATATCATTTCAATTGTAGTGACAATAAATATGTCTAATATATTAATCATCTAATCCATAGAGCAACATGCTTGGCACTATGATTCATCTCATGAAGAAGAAGATGCAAGGAAATTTCCTTTTGATCCTAGAAAGGGAGGTATGCTTAATTGTTAGTTGTACATTGTGGTTTTTTTTTTTATTATTTCCCCAAGTGCTTTGAGCATATGTGTGTGTGTCTTGTTAGTTTTTTTGCTTTGTTTTATGTGTGTCCTTCATTTTGTGTGGTTGAGGTAGTCAATTGGTCTTGTTTTGATCAAAGCTTGTTGTCAATGGTCAAAGTCCTTTTGTTTCATTTCAGACTTTAGATGACTCCCTAAGCCTATGGATAGGATAAGGCTAGTGATTTTTAGAATATCAGGCATGCTACCCCTATGAGTCACCATTTTGTTGACCAAATTTGACCCTATGGGTCAAATTAGGCCCCTTATAGGTAAAAACTTGATTTTTAGATGTTTTACATGTCTAATATTTTGGAATATGGTATGATATAAGTATTTTGGTGTAATTTAATGCCACTTTAGCCTTGATCATTGTCTAATTAATCTATATGTCACTTTGAGTCATTTAGAAGGCTTTTAGGGGTCATAAATGCAAGTGGCAGGGTTTTCAAGGTGTCTAAGTGTCCTAGTCTCCTTTCAAACATCTAAGAAAATAAATTCCCTATCAGGGATGTCAGTTTATCTAAAACTTGTAGGTTATCTAACTAAAAATTAAGAAATCAATTGAAAAAGGAAGAGTTTTTCACTTGTACGACCCATGAGGGAAGGTGAAACATGGGAGAAGGTAATTGAATGACTCTTTAGCTTCCTCAAACTCAATTCTATGTTTGAAATGCTTTGAAATTTCTAAAAAGGGTCCAAAACCATTTTACTCCTTCGCCCTTCTAGACACATGAAACATGTCAATAGGTTTGTGTTTGGTATAGATAGTTGAAGAGGTTTTAGGTAAAACTCCTTTGTTAGGTGATATTACACTCAGAGAGATCCATTTTCATAATAAGAGTCTGAATATTGGTTAACCATGATTTATGAACCATCTCTAATAAATTGATTATGTTTTTATGCTCACTATTTATTTCACCCTATAGGTTTTTTTCTATTTTTTATAGGTCCATATAATATAGTTGGTGATGTTGACTTTAGAGTATGTTGGCTCTCTTCTAAAATTATCTTCATTCTTGGTTTCATGTTTCATGGTGTTTTGATTAACAAGTTATCTCACGTTGCAGGAAAGTGTCACCACATGAGATCTTAATCAAATTTTTCCTTGTTTTTAGAATGTTGGTTCTATGTAGAGGTCTCATGTAGATGGAATGTGATATTCCACATGTATTAATGCCATAATATTTCCCTCCTTCCATGATTGGTTTCATCACACCATGTTTTGATCAACTTTCAGTCTTGCTACTTACAATCAACTCCTTGCTCATTCTTACTTGTAGTCATAGAGAATCACATGTATGGAGCCTATTAAACATGATTCATGGAAGTGTAATGAGAGTATAAATATTTGGAACACCCTCTCATACCATGGATGTCAATTATAAACTTTCACTTGTCAATAACAAGAGACTATGATAGTTAACAAGTCACACACATAGTCATAATATAGAGAGATACACCCTAAGGCACCTATAAGAAATAAAGTGTGTGAACTTGTTTAGAGATATAAAACATAATAATGTTCCATATAGATACAGTGAGGAAGATATCAAGTGATTATAAAGGTAGTTTCCTTGGTACATGGGTCATGTCATGTTTATTGCCTGCATACAACTCATACACACCTATAGGAGACTCTTAAGATGACATCATGATGAGATAGGAGCTTTGATAGTTTCGTAAATATTTTAGAATGATAGGAGTGCATTTCAACACTTGGTGATGGTTTTTAATTTATCATAAGCTTATACATCTCACATACTATCCAATTTGTGTCCATTTCTTGTATGTGAAAATATTCACCTACAGGTGACATCACAAAGCCATGAAGGCACTTGTACAAAAGATTGGAGCATGATAAAGTTTTATTTCAAATCCTAGAATTTGGTTTGATCATGAAATTTTTTTTGAGGTGTCAAATTTATAAATGGATGTGTAAACCATTTTGGAAGAATCAAGGACTAAACTCAAGGACCTTTTACCTAAAAAGTGAAAATAGAGGTCCAAGCCCTTTTATGGATATCCTATAATAAGGTTAAAAATAGTTTTAATATATATAGATGATCATATCTTATAGCCTATATCAAGGAGAAGAGATATGCTAAAAATTAATCCAATAGTGTTTGTGAAAGGTGAGTGTTGGGGGCCTCAAAGATGCCCTTTTAGGCACTAAAACCCTACATTCACATCTACAGGATTTCACTTTTGAGTGCCTAGAACCCAAGGTTAAAAAATAGATCATGCCACCATATATAAATGGTTATAAATAGTTTTAAAAAACACTTATGGTCTAAAGTATCACTTAAAGAGGATGATGTACTGAGTTTCAATCCTATTCACACTTATAGGTGTCTCTTCACAAAAAAATGCTCACCTACACTTGAGTAAGGAGACAATGAGTTAAACATGGTGTTTAGGATATGTTTTAGCATATACAAGGTGAACATAGGTCCAAATATAAGATAAATTACCATGAAAATTTTCAATAAAGTCTGATTCAATGTTTCAAGGCCTAATTCATGCAAAGTGCACCTCCAGTTACCTTACCCAATCAAGGAATACAATCAAAGATTGTATACAGTCTTGACTAAGTAAGGTGTGGGGAGGGGTATGTAGGATTTTTAAGTAATGAGAAGACATTAATTACATTAATTATAATAATTATAGTATATATAGACTCTTAATATTGTAAAACAAGTAGAGAAAGGGCTATGTAACACAGTCAAGTAGTGCATATATTGAAACCCTGCACACAATCCCTTTTCTAGTAGTCTATCTCAATTTTTAGTTATTTTGGAGGGTCTAATAATATTACCATGGGTTTAAATTTAACTTAAGATATCCTTATAACTTTTATATACCATTAAAATATTCATTTGGTCTGAGTAAACCAGGGAAGTGCCCTCTATTTTATCTCAGACAAAGGGCACTCCCTTCGTGATAACCGTGCATTTCTAAGAAAGAGTGATAAAGGAGTGAACCAAGAAATATTTGAACCTTTAAATGAGGTTTTTAAAGTTTAATTACACCTAGTAAAACATTATAAATATTTAATAGAAGGATTAATCCCAACAGGGTATCTTAGACCCTCAAAATTGTAGGCAAGCTTATAAGGCATGGTCAAGCCTAGAAGCCAAATAGGATGCCATTTTCACTTTATACTTTATGAGAGATTTATAACCCATTTTTTAATGTTTATTGGGTCATGGTATATGTTTTAAAACTTCCAAATTTTATAGAAGGCATCAGGAATCCATTTTTAGGCTTAGAACTAACTCAGGCCTACAAGAAATGGAGAAGAAAGTTCAAGTGGACAAATTTGGAAGCTTGTATCTACCTTGACACCTTGAATTGAAAATAAATGAGACATGAAAATTTATATATGGTATTTAAAATAAATTTTTTGGCATTAAGTTGAGAATTGAATGTTAGACCTTTATAAAACATCACTAAAGGTCAAAACTACCTTAAACCCTTGCAAACCCTTGGAAAGGACCCCATTGAGGAAATGAAGATCATGATCTATCCAAATGGGCCAAAGTGAAAATTAAAGTGATTTAACATTGTATAATAATCTCTCAATATTATTCCTATCCTTTTGGACTGTATGAAACTATATGGATGGAGTACAAAATAGGGTATTTTTTATAGTTGTATGCATTGTGTAGGTTTTAGGAGGTCTCAAGAGATGAAATAAACTCTGGAAGGAATATTTAGACTTAATATAACTCCAAATTTCAATTTAATGCATTATAAAAACTCCTAAGTGTGCCTACCAAAGATCTCATCTCAGCCAGTCAAAATTGGCATAATGAGCAAGATGATAAGTGTGAAAACTTCAAGTGGAAGAATTTTTAAGTGTACCTAAGAAATATAAGGTCATGGATGGTATTAAAACATGTTATTAACCTAATTTTATTTATTTTAATGAGAAAATAAATCCAAAATTAATTCCAAGAGTATAAGGTGTGTGAAAGAAGAGTTTTCTTTGACTATAGATGGTGGTGGGTCACTTTCAAAAGATTCCAAATGATTAGGACTAAAACCGATGCATAGAGAGACATGTCTAAAACCCTTCCATCTTAATAAAATAATTATATCTATCCATACTCAATTTTTTTGATGTTACAATAGGGGTGAATGATGAAGGTAGTTTACTTATGTAGAATGAGAAATTCTATGCCATATTTCAAGAGTTTTATGACTTGGGGTGACACTTGTACTTCCTAACTTTGCATGATCAGTTTCACATTCCCTTCTCATGCACATGTAACTCATTTTATAATATTTACAAGTTTCCTTGTGACCTTTTTACTTTTCTCTTCTACTCTCTCTCTCTCTCTCAAGTTCTATAAGAACTAACCATTTTGGCCTTTATAAAGCATGCTCCACCTGAGTATGGTAAAGCCCTACTCATTTTCATACCATAGATCAATAAATACTAATGATTTTTACCTCTTACATGAATATTCATGGTGTGTTCACTTGAATTATTGATCTTGTTCATGTGATGACTGTTGTTTCCTTAGCATTATTATATCATTCTCCCACCTATTTATAGCTTGAAAGCTTCTTCTTACAGGTCATGTGAAGTGTTTTATGATGTGTCAAGGTTGAGTGAGTTAGTATATTAAAATAGTTCCATTATAGGCATTTTTATATTCCTCATATCCTAAACATTCATCCTAACCTCATAATGAAATATTGATGTGAGAAGTTTTAGATTAGAGAACTATATGTTTAGTTAGTATCTTGGTCTCATGTGTGACATGCAGTTGGTTGGTAGTCATCAATCAATTTTGTGTATCACCTCCCTTAGGATAGTTTGATTTTATTTCTATCTCCCTTTTCCCTTTCAATCATAGTCTTATTAGTGATCCAAAAGTGGTACATCAAGGGAGCTATCCCTATGTAGAGATTCACCTCATTCCTAGGCTACCCACAACCTAGAGGTGTTTCAATTGTGCCACTTAAATGAGGAGAGATAATAAATATCCTCAAAGGGTGTAAATACAAGTGAAAAAACTTATTTATATCATTTTTTCTATGTTTTGTTTCATTTTTGAAAGTTATTTGATGAGTTTAAACCTCTTAGGCTGAAGGTGGAGTATGCTAGTGAAGTTGCAGATATGTTCACCAATTACAAAACGTTTTTTATCTATAATGGTTTCAAATCAATGTGAGGTTTTTTTTCACTATATATAATGTATTTTTTATCCCATCTCCTTCCAATAACAATCTCACAAGCCAACATCAAATAATTTACTATCAAGGATGTGACACACAATCAATTTATTGTATACAGTTAGATGAATCATGGCTTATGAGGTACTAAAGTGTTCATGGAGATGATATAAATAATAAAATAGGTGTTTAACACATTATTATTAAATTATTAATAAATAAAATCCTCAAAAAAATCACATTATGGAATGTGATAGTCAATTCTCACATATGCATAGTCATACACCATTGGTGTGCACCTATAGGAGACCGAGGATGTTAGAATGGAAGTATTGAAACATGTTTCAATCCATTCAAGGTGAAAAGAATTAGTTTTATATTTTTTTATAAGGTTTGATATGAGTTATAAGATCATTCATCATGTATACTATCCACTTTCTATCCTCACTGCCCTATACACTGTGTATCCATCTATAGGTGGCACCCATAGAGAATTAAGTGTTTCTTAAAGGTGTGTGAACATGTTTTAGACCTTAATTGAGGTATTTTAATGTTTTAAGTACCATAATAAACATTTTTTAGGCATTATATTTGTAGATATATTGATAAGTCACTTCAAGAGAAGATAACTAAACTTTAGAGACAAGTTTCCCTAAAAATCCAAAATAGAGCCCTAGCCACTTTTGGTGATACCAAATGATGATGTGACATTAATTATTGATGAGGTTAAATGCATGCATCTTGTATCCCTCATGAAAGGGTAGAAACTTGAAAAAGAGATTGGGTGTTTGACTAGAGGAACATGATGAAAAGATGCTTCCAAATCATGCATTTGTTCACAGTAGAAAGGCAGTGTTTTCTATAGGATTTTGAACTTTAAATGACTCCACACCTTAAGATATAAATGTAAGATCATATCACCATGACTATTGATTTAATTGGAGTGAGGGGCACAATAATGATTTAAGGGACTTGGAGGAGATTTGAATTTCGAGGTATTATCCTATATATTCAACTACAGGTGTGCCTTACCCACAAAGTGGTCACTTACAACCTTCCTACAGGTTCATGGCATAGAATTTAGTGATCATAGGCCTAAAAATACAAATATTTTCCATTATTGATTGGATTAAAGACCTAAATTGAATAATATACCATGTGACACAATTTTCATAGGTTTAATATCACTTATAGGACCCTTGTTACTCTAATAATGGTCAACTATAGTTGACTGCAATTGATAGTGAGTTGAAATGTATTGATTTAGAAGTTGGTATAGCATGAAAATAACTTGGATAGGTATATATAAATGTAAAATGGAATTTTGAGACTTAAATATGGTCTTATGGAAATTAATATAGAGTCTAGTAACAAATATCCACCTATAGGCACCTCTTTCCTAAGGTGAAACACAGTCACACATAGTCAACACTTGTATCAAGTCAAAAAGAGGATATGAAATGGAGAAATTGGAAGAATTGTGAGGTTTGATATGAATGAAAACACCTGGTAAATGGTAATATCTATCTTAAGATAATTTAATCACATGTAAATAGGGAAATAAAAGGTCTTTAACATGCACATACAGTCCATATTCAGAATCTTGCACATAGTGAACATCATCACACAGTCTGCCTTAAGGGTTTCATGATGTTTAGAGGGGATATTCATGTGATAAAGATATAAAAAATTTAAAAAATCATCCCCAAAACTTGGATAGTCATCTAATATTTTCACCTTTAATGAGGAAATATGGGAAGTTCCCTCTGTTCTATCTCATAAAAAAAGCACTCCCAAAAGGCTAAACCCTACAATTGAGTCATGAAAGTGATGAGAAGGTGATCTAGAGGTTTATAAAACCTTTTAAAAATATTTTGAAAGTTTTTTTACACATGGACCAATATTAAAAACATGCATAGGTGATATAATCTCAACAAGGTGGTCCAAACCCACATGGATGCAATCAAATCCCACTAGGCCTAGTCTAGGCCTAATGCCTAAAAGGGGTTAAATTTCATTTATAGTAATAGATAGAAATTATAATGCATTAAAAACCCTAATTGGGAGTTATAAGGAGTGTTTAAATTATTAGAATGCAAAATATACCATAGGGAAGTCACATTTTGGCTCTAACTTGAGAGGCTAACTTGAGAAGCTCACAACAACATGGATGTTTAACATGGGAGTCTGATGAGTTGGCAAAAGTTGAAGGAGGTATCAAAAAAATTTCTTGTGGAATTTTTTTAGCTTTCTAATGTCATAGCTTTATGAACAAACCTTAAGGGTGAAAACCACCCAAAACCCTCTAAACCCCTTGCTAGTGACTTGATTAGGAAGATGAAATAAGAGAGGCATCCAAGAGGGATATAATGGCTTGGGAGATGATTGGATCCTATAAATAACTCTCTAAGTATCCTTCCCATCAAATTGTGTTCTACCCTACTTGTATAAACAATGTAAAAATTGGATTTTTTTGATAGTTTTGTGTGATGTGCAGATACATAAGGGTTTCAATAGATGCAGGTCACTTTGGGATATAGGTTGGTACTTATGATAACCTTCCATGTCCATTTATTTATTTATCAAAGTTCACAAGTGCCTCTTCTAACACCTTCATCTCACCCAATCCAAACTATAATAGTGAATAAGTTAGTGAGAAGGTGAAAACTTCAAGTGGGAGGCCTTTTAAGGTATAACTGATGAATCTAAATACCTAAAGAATATTTAAAAGTGTCATGCACTCCCTTGTATAAATTAGTTTGGAAACATTAATATCTCTTTGATGTGACGTGTGAAGGGTGAGTGATTGTGACTACAGGTAGGGATAACTCATGTCCATAAGAATCTTGATGATTAGGGACACAACCAATGCATGTTTAAGATTGGTTCTAACCCCTCCCTCTCATTGCAATCATCCCATATATCTCAAGTATGCTATGGAGCATCCAAGTAGGCCAAATAATGAAGGTAGTTTCCAGGAAAGCAAATGAAGAGTCATTTTGATCTTTCTAAATGCACCTTAGAGGTTCTTAGTGTTCAAATAACACTTCTCATTTTATAATTCCAAGAATTCAAAGCATGAGTAGTAGGTTGTGGTAATTTGATGTCACCTATGGTGAAAGAGCGATAGAGATATGTATGAGTGTTCCAAAAAATTTATAATAAGTGATGGTTGGGAGTCACTATGGTTTATTCCTTGAATTATAGGGGATCTATATTAACTCAATGAATCATGATCCAAACTTAAGATAAAAATTAATCTAGAAGTATATTTATAATGATGTTTAAACTAAAGTGATCTGGTGTAAAAAGGAGCAAAGAGAAGGGTAAGGTAGAAAAGAAAATAATTGAGTGCCTATCTTAGTCTCAAATATTATGACAAAACATTAATTAAAAATGAGTATGCATTCAGAGTAATATATAATGCAAAATAGCCTAAGCTTATATTTCACTATATATCAGACAAACTATGAAGGATAATGTAAATAATCATAAGAACTAGGTTTAATTTTAAATATTTACTACTATAATAAAATAACATTTGCACATCTAAATACAAAGAAAAATGAAGTGAAACAAATCCAAGATCCTTCAACTAATCTAGCATATGCATAAATTAGAAACCATGTGATTAAAAAATGCAACCTAGAATTCAAAGAAGCTATTCAAATTTAAGACATAAAACTAGCAATTAAGAGAAAAGCTATGTTAGCAATTGACATATCAAATATGGAAAATCTTTGCATAACTTTGTGATTATATTTATTATATTATATGCATTTTATAGAAAGATAAGGTAGTACACCAATAAGTTACCACATATAGGTGTACAAAAGATAAGGACAACTGTCTTTCCTTAGAAAGTTCTAAAATACACTTGTCTTTTACAACTAGACTGACCTAAGAGAAATATGCCAACAGACTAGCATATGCCTTACAAAAGAATATTCCTAATTTATATATTACAATGTTTTTACAAAAGGAATATTATCTAATATGTGGGACCATTTTTTTGGGACTCCCTTATTGATCCTGCATTAGTTCCATAGCTTTATGATGTTGATCCTTGATGAGCTTCAAGTCCACAACTGGCTTCATGAGGCAGACTTCTTCTTGGTCAGCTAGGTCATCCAAATCTCTATCATCTCTAGCCATAGCCTCTTTTATACTCCTAAATTTTATAATATTTTCTTTAGCATTGAAGATCATGCCTAAAATCCTACCATTATCACTGTCTGATCTACCTTGGCTCTTTATTTTTACTTCATTCATCACTAAAGTTACCCTATACTTGTATTATACATCATCAATGATCCTTAGGGTTGTAGTTTTGGTAGGATTAACCAGCATGGTGCCTAGGAGATGCTAAATCCTAGTGATCAATTATTTATCATCCACTAGGAGTCTATTCAGATTCTTTTTCCATGATTTTAAACTCTAAATTTTATCTACTATTATTTCCAATATGTCATTCATGTGGTCCAGGCTGATGGTTTTAAACTTAGGGATTCTATCCCTGATCAAAATTCTAATGAGGTCTCTTATTTTAGTCTCAACCCCTTGTCATTCTATCATTAATTCCTTGTCCACTTCACCTTGTTGGCTCAAGGCATCCTACCTCAACTTTATTATCTTCAAATAATCATACATATCAAAGAGTGAAGTCTCAAACATGTCATTGATGGTACTAGGCACTGATAAAATGACTTGGTTTTCCATGTTCTACTTTTCCTTCTCTAAATTTTGGATTCTCCATTTCATCCCCTAGATCCCACCCTTTTCTTGAGTTGATTGAGCTTGAATTAAGCTCTCAACATCATCCTCATTAATAGGATGTTCTCATAGCTGTTAACCTTCAACTAGGGTTAGGCCCAAAAAAGGTTCCACCTTCTAAAAGATGAACTCCTCAGTTCCCATCATGGCCTTCTTAGTGGTGATGCTTTCTAATCTAGTTATCTCTAAATTAAATTAGATAGTGGTGATTGGCTATGTGAATTTTGGAGGTTTTGGGACCTTAATCCCTATGCTACTTGATGCTCTAGAAGCATCTATTTTCTTACTTTCTAGCCCTCTAGTGGCCACTATCCTTATTTATTCCTCTTCCTTCATTATAGCCCTAATCCATGGCTTAATTTCATCATATAATTCAATGTTGGTATCTTTTTTTATGGCTTATGAATGGGAGAGAGAAGGGATATTTTACAATTTCCTATTATTAAATCAATCATAGATGAGTAGTCCATGAATAGGGAATTCTTCACTGAATAGGTTGATCTCACTAGTAGGATGTGTGAGATTCAACCTTGGTCTTTTGGGTTTAACAAGGACTAATTCCATTTTTGCCTTCTCTTCTCCTTAAGAACCATTGGGACTAAATCAAGAGTAACCTCTTTTCCTTTCTCTTCTATAGGCTCCCCTTTTTAGATTTGAGTGTCTTCAATTTATTTCCATTCTTCATCTTTGCCATATTCCTCTACATATTCTTTGAGGGTACCCTCAACTATCTCTTCTAGTTCTAAGGAAATCATATCTATATGTTTAACTAGGGAATGTGGCTGTTGCGGCAAGGCTGAGGATGAGGGTCCCTCTCCAGGTCTCTTTTCTAGCTTGTCCTTACTATGGACTTATTCATCTAGATTTTACACAATTTTCCCTTGAGGTTGTTGCTACTCTATTTAAGGTTTTTTTTTTGGGATGGTACAGATGGTCCAAGCATCAAGTGATATTAGAGAGGATGCATATTCCATGCCTCTCTTACTTGTTTATCATCTTTTTTCAACCTATGCTCAATATTGATATTGTATCCCTTGAGCTTAGTTAACACTTCTTTAAAGTTATTGGCCTTGATGTAGATGGTGTCATGAACACTAAGCTGATACATACATACAAGTTTGGGTATCTTCTTCTCTTTCAAATGATCACTCACTATGTTCCTTGGATCCCACATTTTGAGTTCATCAAATTGAAACCCAAATAAGTTCTCTATGCTTAGAAATGATTTCTACTTGTTTCAAATTTTGTAATATAGTCCTTCTAATGATTAGAGGGAAGGGATGGAGAATACCTTTCCTCTTTTCCTTACAAATTCCATCAACTCCATTGATGAGTTAGGAGGCAATCTCTTGTTCTGCTAACTTGTTTGGTACATACACAAGAAATCTATAGGGTGAGGACATGATTCCCTTAATCCTAATAATTATGTAATCTAGATAAAACTAGATGTCCCCCATCATTTCTACATATTTATTGATGAGTGGATGGACCCTAGGCATGGGAAATCCTATGATAGCCTTTACTAGGGCTGGGTATACATAGTCAAAAATAAATTACATGCATTTTATGTATTTGGAGATGTTAAATTTGGAGTAATTATGGGAAATGGTGGTTCTACCTTATAGAGACCAATTATTGATGCCATGAAAGTTGATGGAAGCAAGTAGGGCATTGAGTAAATAAGACATCATGTAGAATTGCCTACCAATCTTCCTCTTAGTGGCAACAAACTAGCACCCTAGGTGAATGCTAATTAGCTCTCTAATAGGAGGGGTAAGTTTTTCCTCTATCATAAAATATACATATAAAACCCAAGTCATGTTTACATATGCAGTGGAAGGAGCTCCTAATATTTAGTTCAATAGGGTCATGATTACCCTAATCACTTCTTTGAATTGTGAAATTAGGATCTTTCCCTAAAGGTCCCTAAACACATGGTTCCCTTGGAGTAACCATGATTAGAGGATGGTGTCTAGATCATGTTTTCTAGTCCACTCCTTGATTTTAGGTAGGTCTACCTGGTGGATTGGGAGCTTATAATATTTTTTAAAGGCCACAGGGGCAATGTAACCTACCTTCTTAGAGTGTCCTTCTTAGATGATCCACTCATCATCTATCCTACAATATACAAAGATAAGAGCAAGAACATCAATACAATAAAGTACCTTAGGCTTAGTAACAACATAATGAAGGCTGACCATCTGAATAATGACCAAGTCATAATGCTTCTTGTTGACCATGGTATTTCTTTATTCTTCCTTGGTGATGGGTTTTAGATCCTTAATGGTGAATAATATTTTAGACTAGTTCTTACATCCATTGTTTAGTGTCACATTATCTAGCTCAATGTCTTTGAAGATCTTATCTTCATTATTTGTGGATACATAGAGTTTTATCTCCTCTTTCCATTATTGTCTATGAGCTACCATGGTTTATACTTACAAATTGGTTTACCCTAGATTGAAAATTGGTCTGTGGTAGCTCTTTTATGCTCAAAAATACAATTAAGCTTATTTTAAATCAAATTATTACCAATTGAGTTCACTTAGGTCATCTTTTATGTAGGGTTTAGGGTTTTAGGGATTTAATGGTGGTAGCTCATCTAGCTTTTTGCTCATACGTGCTTGGGATTTGATTTGGACCTTTGTCTTTTTACCTTCACCCTTTTGGGTATAGAATATCTTTTGTTTTATCCATTTATGCTTGCATATTGCTTATATGGAAATGATATGGACCTTTCATGGCATTTTTCATAAATGTATTTGAGCACTAGCCATTGGCATTTAAAATGGCTTCTTTTATTTCACACCATTGTATGAGGATCCTATAAGTGAACATAAACTGTTAATCATGATTTAGGTCCTTATTTATGATTGGCTCCTTTTTGTACTAAGCCTCATGGCTATGCCACTTGGCATCTTCATATGCCTTCATATACTTTGTATCTTGTATTAATTCTTTATTGAATGAGTATTGGCCATGTGGCAAGCTCATGGGCCTTTGAAAAGTTATTGGTGCTTTTGTGTTATTAGATCATGAAGCACAATGAAGCATGGACCATAAGATCATTTGGTAGTTCCCCTTAAAATGTGTTTTCTCCATGCATCAAGCCCATGGGATCTCAAGACTCCATTGAAAATTATTTGGGTTTTTCATGTTGTTAGCTCATCTTCCCATGATAAAGCATGAACCATTGATCTGCAAAGATGCCCAAGTTTTAAGTTAGCATATTATTAAGGTAGGTACTTAAATTTAAACCTCTTAGGCTAAGGTTTATTTCATGTTTATTAAACACAAAATAAACTTTAGGATAAGTATTTATGCCTAAGTTTTATAGATTTATACAAAGGATACCAAGGCTAAATATTTTAAGCCAAAGTTTATGTTGTATTAAATAAACACATTGTACACTTTAAACTAAAATATTTATGTCAAGCCTATAAAATATGCTCAAAGGGGTCAAAATGATATAATGGTCTAATGTCAAATAAGGTTTTATTGTATTAGCAAACACACTAAAACCTTTGGTTAGAAACATTTGGTCTAAGTTCTATGCTACAAAGATCCTTTAAAATAAGACCTAGTATAAGTTTATAGCTTAGGGTTCATGGTATTTGAAGAAAATTCAATGGGGACCTTAAGGCATAGACTTGGACTAGGTTCATTTTACATATGCTTACATCATAAGACCATTTTAGTATTTAAATATTTCTAGTGTTTGAGCATCTTTCAAGGGATTCCAATCATCTGCAAAGTAATTCATGATCTTTCTAGCAACATTTTGGAGTGTATTTTATTCTTGAGCAAGATAGTTCATTAGCTTAAATTTGATGGTCTTGCAGATGTCAAATACATCCTTGTAGACATTAAATGATGGTCACATGAAAATTAATTTTAAGCTAGTGAAACTTTTAATTTTATGGGCTTAAATTTGATGGTCACACAGACATCAATTACGTCCTCACAAACATCATTTTATGGTTGCATGATCATCAAGTTTAAGCTCATCAACCTCCTATGATCCAAAGTGAGAGTGTCACTTGGCACCTTGATGAGGATTCCTAGAATCTTGTACTTAATTCACTCCATAGGATTGTGATCTAGGAGCTTGCTCATGATTGGTTGTCTCTATCAAGTAGTCCCATTTACTTTTAATCTTCTAATGTAAGGATGTCGTATGTCAATTTTGTAAAGATCCTGGGCTTTTGACTTTTCCATGATGTCTTTGCTATGTTTGATCTTTGATCTATGTTGAAGTGAGAACCATTGATCATGATCTGGGAACTTGAATGTGATTGCTTCAAGGGGCTATGTGCAAGATTATGTTGGGTTTCCCTCACATAATATCTTTTAATATGCAGGCCATTTAAGTTAAATCTCGAGCCTTTCTCACTTCATTGGATTAAATACCATGATAAAGTGAGGGTCATCAGATCTATGAGTAGTAAGAAAGTTAAGTTAGGACCCATGGTGATATAAAATACTTAGGTTTAGAGTGTTAAATCTAAGGTTTTTCTCATATTAATAAATACATCAGGGCCTTAGGTTTAACCTTTAGGCTAAGATGTTTATTAAAGGGACCAAGCTAACATAAAATTGGACTTAAGGAATAGGAGCTTAGGCTAAGGTGTTAAGACTAAGGTCTTGTTTGTATTAATAAATATGTTAGGGCCTTAAGATTAAAACATTAGGCTAAGGTATAAATCAAAGGTACCAAGTTAAGAAATATTAAAAGGGAACACTATAAAATGAACTTTAGACCTAGTTAGAAATATAAATAACTTTAAATGAGGAAAATAATAAAGGGGACCAAGCATTTTTAGGCTAAGTTTGAATCGTGTTACAAAACATGATTAATCTTTAAACATGAAGTTTATACTTAAGTCCAAAATAGGTTTTAAAGGTTCTCACCAATTTAGTTCTCGCCAGTATTCTAATTTGAATTGAGGGTTTTGCCAAGGTTTTGGAATGTGAATTTCTCAAGAACACCATGGAACTTGTAACTAAAGACACAAAGATCATTTTTTAGTAATGTTAGGCATGTTTAAATAAAAATATGATTGATAATCATGTTTTTTAATGAAATGGATGATCTTCAAATTCTACAAATGATCCTAACATGCCCTATTTTCATGTTTAATCTTTAGGGTTTCTCAAGGGTCCCAATTTTCAAAAATGGATGTATGTTAGCCTCAAAAAATGGTGACTCATGGGGGAAACATAGAAATATGTTAGAACCTAGAGAATTTGATTTAGACAAATAATTAGGTTACCCACTCTACTTGATCAATATCATTATGCAAATCATTTTATGATTGAAACAAGGCTTACACCTACATAGTTAGGGTCAAATATTAATACATAGCCATACTGTACATGTGATTTGATTCCACTTATTTTTTGTCATGCATTTCAAGAAATAACTTCCAAGCTTCATGTCCTTAATCATCAACACTAACTTATAACATGTTTAGATGTTCATTAAGAACCATGATTTTAGCTCAAGGAAGGCAAGGACATTGCTCTACTACCAACTAGGCATCTATAGTGCCAATAGACATGCCTTTGGTTCCAATCAAGGCCTTGATCCACTACCATTTAGGTGTCTATATCCCCAGTGGAGATTGCCAAAATCACCTACACCTAAAAGCTTTTGATTTTGCATTGTATTATCATTTTTTTTCTTTTCTATGAGTTTTATGCTTTCAATAAGGTTGGGAACCAAGATATCCAAGTTTCAAGGATTTGAGCATGTGTTTGATCCTCAAAAAATCACATGTAGTTACAACCATTATCCCAGGTAAGGATATTGATTAATTGTAAGTATGGTTATCCCTTAATAGCTTGAGCTTTGACCCTAAAAGTGCAAGTCTTCTTAAAACCAATTTGAGGTCAAAACAATGCTTAAGTTCTTATGAAATATTATCTTCTTCCATTAGTCCTTACCAATTTATTTAAATTACAACATTAGGCTTACATTCCTAAACCATGGTCAGCATATGTATTAGGCTCATACCTACATTCTTGAACTTTAGGTATTTTCAAGCAAATCACCTAATTTTGAGCTTAGGATTGTCCACAAAGACATATTCGAATCAAGGAATAAAGCAATAGGAAAGAAACACAAAAAAAATTAATAAAACAAGAAAATAATGGAAATCAAACAAATATATACCACTTATATAAAAATAAGGGGCAAGAAGGAAAGAACAAAAATAAATAGCTAGCTTACCTACACTAAATCTAATAATCTTAAAGTTTACTCCATAAAGACCTCAGGAGGAGTAGTACAGAAGTAGTGCTTGAGGTGCTATCCATTAGTGGGCAATGTAAACTCTTCTCCTTGTATATCTTTGATGTTAAAGGTGTTATTTCCAAATGTATCTACAATTTGATATGGGCCAATCCACAAAGGTGTGAACTTGTAATGTTTTCCCTTGGGCTTAGATGCTTTGTCCCAAAAAATAAGTAGATCCCCTTGTATGAACACCTTAATCTTTGATTTCTTATCAAAACATCTCTTGACTATGGTCTGATGTCTAATAAAATTAGAAAAGGATTTCTCCCTTGCATCTTCCATCTAAATAATGTCTAAAAATCTTGAGTTTGCTAACTCTTGACCCTCTTCCATATATTCCTACATGAATCTATACGTGGGTAAATAATAGTGATAAGAAAGATTGGTTCTTAGCCATACACCAATAGAAAAGGTGATGCCTTCAAGTCTTGTTTAATCTTGATCCTATCTATCCATAATGCATACTTGAGCAACTTATGCCAAGTCTTGGGTTTGTCTTCAATATATTTCTTGATTGCTTTCATCAAATTTTTATTAGTAGACTCAAAAATTCCATTCCCTTGGGGATAGTGGTTGGATAATATATTCAAACAAATACCATTATCATAAGCCCATTTAGTCATCTCTATGGTTGAAAATGCAGACCCATTGTCACACACTAGAGAGACTAGAGTTCCAAATCTAGTAAAATTGTTTTCCTTGATGAAGTTGATCACTTCCTCTATTCTGCATTATTTAGTGGTGACAAATTTATCCCACCTTGTATAATAATCTATGGTAGTCATGATGAATTTGTGTCCTTTAGATTAATTTGGGTTGATTACTCATACCAAGTCCAACCCCTATTATGCAAATTATTTCTCAACCATGACTTGTTGTAGAGGCATTACTACCTTAGGTTCCTTGGTGCTAAAAATTTGGTAAGAGTGGCATTCTCTCTAATCCAAAACTCAAAAATCTTTGGTTGAAATATAATTCAAAAATAAGAAAAACACAAATCAAATAATGCTATCTCTGAAAAGAGATGTTTTATTTATCCAAATTGCAGACCCAAACATATGTTTATCTCTGAGAAGAGATGTCTGATTTCCATTTTGGGTTACATATTCATTTATAAATGTTTTGAAGGTGTGGGGAGGATATCTAAGGTCACCAATCTTGAGGGAGATGGATTGGTTTGACTTCCATGATTTACAACAATACAGAATTTGAGGAATTACTATTTTTAAAAACTTACTATTTTTAGACTGCACTACTAAAATTGAAATTTATGACACTTCTATTGGGTTTTAAGGGGTTAAAATTCATCTATCAGAGCTCCATACTATCTCACAATGTTTCCCTCATTATTTGCTTTCCAACGGTTCAAATGGTGAGTCAATTGGAGCTATGGTGCAAAATTTATGGCTCCCGGAAGTTCTACCATCAAATGGGGTGGACCCATCACCCGAATTGTCATCTAAATTGTTTTCCAGATCATTCCTCCCTCTTTGAGAAGCAATGGTCCCCATTGCATCAAGATTTTTCATCAAGTGTGGTAGTTTTACTTTGATTTGATTCCTGTTGCATACCTGATTGTTCATCATTCTGTCTGACCATCAGTCTGTGGATGAAAGGTTGTGAACTTCTTCAGCTCAATATCTATTTGCTTCTGTTGTTGTGTTGTTTGTGTAGTGAGGGCTATAACATCAGCCATTTTGGATTCCTAACGCTTGACCACCATGAGAACAAATTTCTTGGCACTAATCAGAGAGATAGCTATAGAAGGTAGTAATTTAAATACCCTGTAGCGTCGTGTTCCAAGAGTGAGAGTGATCCTTCTAGTTCTTGATTCATATATACCATGTCGATCATACATGAATGGCTAACCAAAGAGTACATCACAAACATATAGATTGACCACATCACATAAGACCTCATCTTGGAAAGGTTGTATTGCATATGAGAGAAGACATTGGTGGGTAACATAGAGGTTTCTCCTTGGACTCAACCATCCAATACTGTATGGTTTTGGGTGAGGCTTCATAGACAAATTTAGGCATTTCACAACATCAGCAGAGATTAAATTCTTTTGACTTCCACTATCAAGAATGAAATATAGAGGCTTAACTTTCACCCATAACTTAGAGTGAAACAACCTTTCCTTGTCATCTAGCATCTTATCATGTGTCTGCAATGAAGCAACAATGGCTTCAAGATCAACATCTATAATTTCTTCTTCAACCTCTTCGATTGCAGGGTCTGTATGAGGTAGAGTAGAGGATTGTGACTCAAAAAGTAGTGATTTGATAGCTCAACATTCTTTTTTGGAGTGAGTTCTAGATTTGTGATAATCACACCACTTCCCAGTCTTTCCTTCCTTTTGCTTCCAATTTTGGCCTTGTTTTTGACCTTCTTTGTCACTTTTCCATTTTGAAGACTGATTCTTTATATTCATTCTTCCATGCTTCTGCTCAATCTTCACTGTGAACTTGTATGCCTCACTGATGGTTTCCAAATTGAAGAGTTCCATTTCTCCCCATATGTACCATTGTAGTCCACCATGATATTTGAGAACCTTGTGTTTCTAACTTTCTTGAATGCCTAATCTCATAGATAAAGAATGAAAAATGTCAGTGTAATCTTGAACAGATTGTTCCTTACCTTGGTGAAGTTGTTGCCACTCTATATATAGATCGTCATATGCTCCAATGGGGTAGTATTCTTCCTTCACCACTTCCACAAAATCATCCCAAGTAGGTTTCACCTCAAGGCCAATGTCATTTGTACTGAACCTCTTTTTGTATACTTCCCACCAGTTTTTCATAGGCAATGTTGATTTCAAAAGAGCAAAAGTAATCTTTTCTCCATCAGTGAATTTATTTACAGAGAAGTAGGAAGATAGTTGATCCAACCAATTTTATACTACATCAGCATTGATTTTTCCTTCAAATGTAGGAATATCAAAATTTACTTGGACCTTGAAGGGTGTTGGGGCACTGAAAGGACATTCCCTAGATGAGGAGCCAGGATTTCCCATCAGAAGTATTTGAAGAATTTGGGCAAATTGTTGTAGCATCTGTGCTTATTTCCATTGGAGGGATTCATTCACCATTTCTTTAAAATGATTGGATGTCTCAATGTCATCCACCATTTAAATTCATTTGGAGCAAACAGGTGGAAAATTTGGAAGCTCTGTTGTTTCCCACCTAAGCTTCTTATAGCCTGACCTCGTCCTTGGGATCATACACTCTCAAGACAAACTTATTTGATACCACTAATCCAAAACTCAAAAATCTTTGGTTGAAATATAATTTAGAAATAAGAAAAACACAAATCAAATAATGCTATCTCTGAAAAGAGATGTTTTATTTATCAAAATTACAAACCCAAACATATGCTTATCTCTGAGAAGAGATGTCTGATTTCCATTTCAGGTTACATCTTCATTTATACATGTTTTGAAGGTGTGGGGAGGATATGGAAGGTCACCAATCTTGAGGGAGATGGATTGGTTTGACTTCCATGATTTACAACAATACAAAATTTGAGGAATTACTATTTTTAGAAACTTACTATTTTTAGACTGCACTACTAAAATTGAAATTTAGGACACTTCCATTAGGTTTTATGGAGTAAAAATTAATTGAGTAGAGCTCCATGCTATCTCATAATGTTCCCCTCATTATTAGCTTTCCAACAATTCAAACGGTGAGTCAATTGGTGCTACAGTGCAAAAGTTATGGCTCCTGGAAGTTCTGCCATCAAATGGGGTGGACCCATCACCCGAATTGTCATCTGAATTGTTGTCTGGATCACTCTCACATGATTATGAGCATCCTTGAATATATTTGGAAAATATTAGATAGCTCTAATAATATTATGTGTAGCAGTCTTCCTTGATGGGTATCCATTGCCAAATTTCTCATGGAAGGTACTCATGATTTGAGTAACTTTTTATTTTGAAATACACCTAAGGTATACTCCCTTAAATTTTTTCCTATATAAGACTCCATTCTTAATTAGATAATGAGTAGCTTTGAGCTTTAGATCCCTTCTCCCTTGTTATTCCTATAGGACAGGTACCATTAATTAGTAAATGAATAATAGAATCATACCATCCACTAGGTTGAAAGTTCTATTGATCAACTTGCATGATACTTAACTTAGGGTTGGTATTAACAATCATTTGAATCAGACCTTAGTACCTTACCAATTTTTCCATTTTCATTTATATGTCATACTCATAAAAAATTGATATCCACTTACCTCTGCAATCTCCAAGCTCATTTTGGCTTAACATAAGCTTTGTGTCAAGGTCAGGTAAAATAGCATACACTTTATTTCTAAGGCTATAATGCCTAAACATCTTTATTACCTTTACTAATACATATTGATGCTTGTCAATCAATGGATAGTTTAACTTACCATTCTTAAAATTAGTTCTCATAAAGCTATTGGGTGATCACACCCCTCAACTTTATAAGTCAATACAAGAACCATGGTAAGATCAGAGGCAAATGAATAGAGGTAGAAGTCCTTTGAAAAGTAAGGACTTATTAAGACTAGCCTAGTTAATGGCCTCCTTAATGTCATTGAATGCCTTTCTAGATTATTCATTCCATGATACCTTAGAATCCTTCTTCAACATGTCATTCAATGGATTAAAAATCTCTACAAATATGTAAATGAATTTCCTTACAAATTTTATCTCACCAAAAATGACTTTAATTCTTTTCTATTATTTGGAGGTTCTATTTTGGATATAGTCTCTACCCTTTTAGGATATATAGATATCCCATCCTTGGTTATAATATGTCCCAATATCTTACCTCTAGTAACATAGAAAATACTTTTCTTAGGGTTTAAGGAAATCCCATACCTTCTGCATCTTTAAAATACTTGTAAATTTTTGAAGTGATCTTCCATATTTTTAGAAAAAAATTATTAGATCATCCATATAAATAATTATGCATTTACCTATCAGGCCTTGGAAGGAATGGTCCATGGCCCTTTTAAATGTAGCTCCTACATTTATTAGCCTAAAAGGCATTCTATTTTAAGTAAAGGTTCCCCACTTAGTGGTGAAATTTATGTTCATCTTGTCTTCTTTGTTAATAATACCTATTTATAACTTGAAAAGCCATCAAGAAAAGACATCATGGTTGAACCTGAAACAACCTATATAACTTGGTTAAGAAAGGGAAGAGGATATTTATCCTTCTCAAATGCTTTGTTTAAATTCTTAAAATCAATACAAAGCCTAATCTCACCATTCTTCTTCCTGACTGGTACCAAATTAGCCACCCAAGTAGAATGCCTAATGGAGAAGACTATCCTAACATCTAATAGTATTTTAACCTCTTTAAAAATCATTGGCTCTAAGACAAGGTTTATAGTCCTTTATTTCTGCCTAAATGATTTATATATTTCTTTGAGAGGTATGGTGTGAGTGATAAACCTAGGATCAAAGATCTTTAAGTCATCATAAGACCATGTATGACATCCCTGTATCGAGTAAAGAGCTCTTTAGATTTCTTGTTCTCAATGTTTATGCAAGATTTTCCAACATTTAATAGCTATGGTTGATCTTGGAGACCAAAATCAATAGCATTATATTCCTTCCCACTAACCTTGGGAATATTATGAACCTCAACCAGTTTTTCCTGACTAAAGAGTCTCTCAAGTAATCATCCCCTTAGGGATCTTGTTGTCATTCAACTTAACGACTTTACCATCAAAATTGTCCTCAGATGCATTTTCATTAGTCTCATCAATAATATGGGCATCAAATTCTCTATTGGTCATGAAATCCAATATCTATTGATCATCACTAAAAATTTAAAAATGGTTAACATTATCAGGAACTAAAGGACAAGGGATCAACTTAATGTTTAAATTAGGGAAATCTTGGTTGGGCATGAAGTTGGTTGTAGTAGATGCCAACTCATTAGTAGTTTGGTTTTCTTTTCTTAAGATGGAGGTAATGTTAAAATCATCAAAAGACTCAATAAAATCCCAAACCCTAAACTTATACCTCTTAAGATATGAGAGATTGCATTGGTATTTGCTTCTTACTTAGTTGACCACTAGTTTTGAATCTCCATAAACTAGCAACTCTTTGACCTTATTATTTATAGAAAATTATAAACCTATGATAAGTTTTTCATAATTAGAAAGATTATTAGTACAAGAGAATTTTATTCTATAAGAAGCATGGTATTTCTTTCCAATGGGTTAGTAAGGATAATACCTACTCCAAATCTAGCCTTACACCTAGCACCATCAAAATGTAATTTCCATAATCTAGGAATAACATGAGCACTCTTAGGATTACATACCTTATCAGTCTCTAGGGTTAAAACCCCTAATTTTGAGTCAATTATGTTGATCTTATTGTTCATAGAATTGTACTCCATTATCATGTGTTTCATCTTTGGTTCTCTCTCAACCCTGATTTGATTAAGAACTCCCTTCCAAGGTAGCCACACATGTGAGCAATCTATGGGCATGTAAATATTTAGGGCATTGGTCCACTCCCTACTCAACAAGATTCCATAAACATTAGGTATATCAATAACTTAAATATCAATGAATTGCTGCACTTTAGGCTCAAAATCTAGTTGCATATGAACATTTAAAAGTTCCCCAATAAATTTAACTCTAGATTTGTCTAATTAGGTGACAACCCTATCAAAATTAATAATGGTCAGGATTATTTATTTACATATAATTTTAGGCATTATGTTGGTAGAAGCACCATAATCTAGTAAACAATTATGCAAATTCTTACCAAACATCCTGACAATGAGCAAGAACAGAGGAGATTTAGCTTTGTCTTTGTGTATAGTCACATTGGCATGGTTAGCCTTGGGTGGCTTGTTGGACTTCTTTGATAATGAATACAATAAGAAGTCCCATTGCTTTTTAATCAACATAAGTTCATGCAAAGTAATGTTAGCCTTTATCTTCTGCATATCCTTAACTATATTATATCCAGTTTTAGAACTGGGAATATCAATGTTAGGTTTAGAATTACTCCCTTTAGGTGGCTCAGGTTTGTTATTTAAATAAGTGTCTATATGAGTTCCAAAATTGTTTGTAGGTGTTGAGGTATTTAAGGGCTACCTCTGCTCTCTATTCCTCAATGGATAGGTCTTCTTGAAGAACTATTGAAAGGCTTGGATCTCCTTAGGGATCTCATTAGGTTCATTCTCTTCTTGAAAAGGGAAATCAAAAGTATCTACCATAAAGGCTTGATCAGATGACTTGGATCTAGAATCACTTGCATCACTTTATTTGTTAAGGAATAATTCAAATGTATCCAAATCCTCTTGGAAAGCTTCAAAATCTTTATAAAACTCATTTCAGTCAATTTCACCATGTTTTGTTGTACAATGTACTCTACAATAATCAAGTAATGTAATCTCAGTAAGGTTAATGTCCATGGTCTTCTTTTTAAAATATCATTCTAAAATCTATTATTTGGCCTATTATACCTTTGAAATGAGAAGTTACTACCAGAGCTTTTAGTAGTATTTAAAATTTGTTTTTGTAGCTGAATAAAATTAGTGCTCAACTTTTGGACCATTTTTAGGATAGCTTCATTCTCATTTTTAGGAGTCTCAGAATTATGTACCTAGTTATTATTAGTAGATGGTATTAAATCCCTTTGATCATTTTTATTTAATCCATTATTAGGATGATTTAAGAATCCTAAGTTTTTATTAGGAGCTACATGACTCAATGATAATTAATTTAAGTTTGGGAGTTTATTTAAGGCTAGGATATTTTAGTTGTTATTTGGAAAGATGTTCAAAATGGACATATGTGGGTTAACACTTGGAACATAATATGCCATTTTCACTTGGGGATTTATCTTATCATCGATGGTTACTACCTTATAATAGGCCCTTGCTAGTGAGTTTATAGTTGGTTGAGACCTTTTTAGGACCACAGAGGTCATAGGATCTACTACTTCCTTATATATTTCTAGAGCTAAAACATCATCAGGATTATAAGGTTATATGGTTTTGCTATACATTTTATAAAATATAGTATTAAATGACCTAATAGGCTCACTTGCATCTCTTATAATGGTGATGAACTGATGGTAAATAACATAAGGACTAACAATCTTACCAAATTGATCAATAAAAACATTAGTGAAACCATCCCAACTAGTGATGTAATTATCAATCAAGTTCAAGAACCATTCATAAGCAATATATTTAAATTTAAAGGGGAATAACCTACAAGCTACATCCTCATACACAACATTTAGCAATCTTAAGGTAGCTTTAAAAGACTTAATGTGATCTTCAGCAGTTGTAATACTAATTGGACTAAATTTAGGCAAATGCCTCTTAAGGTTATGTGGGATATCATGTACCACACCTGGAATATTGATTGAAGATTCTCCTAACTAATCCATACCTAGATGAAGGTCGAAGGCAAAGGTACCTTGAAGAGGTGAAGTTGGCAAAGATTTGGATCTCCTGCATCTACCTTTGTCATGCCTAGCTTTTTGGTAAACCTCAATTTCAAGCAAAAGTTCCCTTGTATCTAAGTGTGATCTCATTTGAATCCTTGGATATTATAGCTTGAATTTTGAAAATCCTATTTGAAATATGATGTATCAGGATAATATTTATAAGGAATAAGGACTAAACTTGCACATTAATCTAATTTTTCAAATATTACATAAAGAATAGTAAAGGATGTTGTTCTTTGCCTAAAATAGTTCAAAGATGTATCCAATTATGCTAATATGACCTATATTTATAGGTTTAAGCTCAAGGGAACTTAGATCTATGAAAGATATGCCAATATTTGATCAAAACAAGTTTTCCTAAACTTAAATACTAAGGATTTTCAAATTTCAAGTTAAATTTACCATAACCAAGCATTAAGTATCAAATAACCCTGATCTTTGTTTAAGGAAGCATAAAGATACGCCAAAAAATGCAAAGATCAATGATTTTTATACTTATAAGCAAATAATTTACTCAAAAACACAAATATACACTACTCTTAGATCAAAATGTGCTAAGACTAACAAAGATTCAAAAAATTCACAAAGAGGGCCACCTTCTAGCACCAACAAAAATGCCTGTTGATGTCTCTAAAGGCACCAAAAATGTTCTTAGTGTTCAAAGAACACTTATCATTTTAGAATTCCAAGAATTTATAGCATGAGTAGTAGGTTTTGGTAACTTGATGTCACCTATGGTGAAATAGCGAGAGAGATATGTATGAGTGTTTCATAAAATTTATAATAAGTGATGGTTGGAAGCCACCATGGTCTATTCCTTGTGAATTGTAGGGGATCTATGTTAAATCAATGAATTATGATTCAAACTTAAGCTATAAATTAATCTAGATGTATATTTATAATGATGTTTAAACTAAAGTGATATGATGTAAAAAGGAGTAAAGAGAAGGGTAAGGTAGAAAATAAAATGAGTGATTGCATATCTTAGTCTCAAATATTATGACAAAGCATCAATTTCAACTGAGTATAAATTCAAGCCAATATATAATGCAAAATATCATAAGCTCATATTTCTTCTTGGTCAACTAGGTCATCTAGATCCCTATCATCTCTGGCCATAGCCTCTTTTTTTCTCTTAGCTTCTATAATCTTTTCTTCAGTATTAAATATCATGCCTAGAATCTTGCTATTGTCACTATTAGATCTACCCTAGCTCTTGATTTTTAATTCATTCATCACTAAAGTTACTCTATACTTGTATTCTACATCATCAGTGATTCCCAAGGCTTTAGTTTTGATAAGATTAACCAACATAGTACCTAGGAGCTTCTCAATCCTAGTGATCAGTTATTTATCATATGCTAGGATTCTATTTATATTCTTTGTCCATGCACTTAAACTCTAAATTTTATCTACTATTATTCCCACTATGGCATTCAAGTGGGCCAGGTTAATGGTTTTAAACTTAGGTATTCTATCCCTCATCAAAATGCTAATGATGTCTCTTATTTTAGTCTTAGCCCCTTACCATTCTATCATTAATTCCTTGGCCACTTCACCTTGCTGACTCAAGAATCTTGCATCAACTTTATTATCTTCAAATAATAATACATATCAAAAAATGAAACCTCAAACATGTCAATGATGACACCAGGTACTGATAAAATAGCTTGGGTCTCTAGGTTCTACTTTTCCTTCTCTAAATTGTGGATTCTTTGTTTCATCACCTGGAACCCAGCCTTTGCTTGATCTAATTGAGCCTCAATTAAGCTCTCAACATCTTCCTCATGAATAAGATGTTCTCTTGGCTATTTTCCTTCAATTGGGATCAGGCCCATAAAAGGCTTCGCCTTTTGAAAGGTGAACTCCTTAGTTCCCACCATGGCCTTCCTAGTGGTTACCCTTTCCAATCCATCTCTCTAGATTAAATTAGATAATGGTGATTGTATCTATGAATTTTGGAGGTTCTAAGACCTCAATCCTTGTGTTTCTTGATGCTCTAAAAGCATCCATTTTCTTAATCTCTAGCCCTCCAGTGGTCACTATCCTTCTTTCTTCCTCTTCCTTCATTATAGCCCTGATCCATGGATTAATGTCATCATGTACTTTAATGTTGGTATCTTTTGTTATGGCCCATAAATTGGAGAGAAGGTATCTTTTAAAATTTCCCATAAATAAACCAATCAAGGATGACTAGTCCATGAATGGGGAATTCTTCATTGAATAGGTTGATCTCACTAGTAGGATGTGTGAGAGTCAACCTTGGTCCTTTGTGTGCAACAAGGACCAATGTCATTTTTGTCTTCCTCTTCTCCTTAGGATCCACTAGGATTAAATCAAGAGTAACCTCTTTTCCTTTCTCTTCTTCAGGCTCTCCTTTTTGGATTTGAGTGTCTTTAATTTTTTTCCCTTGTTCATCTATGCCATATGCCTCTACAAGTTCTTTGAGGGCACCATCAGCTATCTCATCTAGTTTTAAGGAAATCATATTTATATGTTTAATTGGGGAAGGTGGCCTTTATGGGAAGGTTGAGGATGAGGGTCCCTCTCTAGATCTCTCTTCTAGCTTTTCCTTACCATGGCCTTGTTCATCTTGGTTTTGCACAATTTGCCCTTGAGATTGTGGCTGCTCTATTTGAGGTTTTTTTGGGGATGGCCTAGATGGTCCAAGCATCAAGTGATATTGGAGAGGATGCATCTGCCCTGCGTCTCTTACTTTTGTCAACCTATGATCAAGATTGACATTTTATCCCTTGAGCCTAGATAACACTTCTTCAAAGTTACTGGCCCTGATGTAGATGGTATCATGAACATCAAGATAATGCATATATATATATATATATATAGGTTTGGGTAGCTTCTTCTCTTTCAAATGATCACTCACTATGTTTTTGGGATCCCATATTTTTAGTTCATCAAATTGAAACCCAAATGAGTCCTTATGTTTGGACATGAATTCTACTTGTTTCCAATCTTTTAATATAGTCCTTCCAATTATTAGAGGGAAGGGATGGAGAAGACCCTTCCTCTTCTCCTTAAAAATTCCATCAACTTCATTGATGATTTGGGAGGTAATCTCTTATTCTGCTAGTTTACTTGGTACATACATAGGCAATTTGTAGGGTGAGGACATGATTCTTTTAATCTTGATAATTATGTAGTTTGGATAAAACTATATGTCCCTTATCATTTTTACATATTTCTTGATTAGTAGATAAACCCTATGCATAGAAAATCCTATGATAACCTCTACCAAGGATGGGTATACATAGTCACAAATAAATTACATGTGGTTTCTATATTTGAAGATGTGTAATTTGTAGTAATGATGGTAAATGGTGGTTTTACCATGTGAAAACCAATTCTTGATGATAGGGAAGTTGATGGAAGCAAGTAGGGCATTTATTAAATAGGACATCATGTAGAATTGCCTACTAGTCTTCCTCTTAATGGAAACAAAATGGCACCCTAGGTGAATGCTAATTAGCTCTTCAATAGGAGGGGTAAGTTTTTCCTCTATCATAAAATATACATATGAAACCTAGGTCATGTTTACATATGTGGTGGAATGGGCTCCTAATGCTTAGTTCAATAGGGTCATGAATACCTTGATCCCTTCCTTAAAATGTGCAATCAAGATCTTTCCCTCAATACTCCTAAACACATGGTTCCCTTGGAGCAACCATGGTCAAAGGATGGTGTCTAGGTCATGTTTATTGGTCCATTACTTTATTTTGGGTAGGTCTACATGGGGAATTAGGAGCTTATAATATTTTTTGAAGGCCACAATGGAAATGTAAGCTACTTTATTAAAATTTCCTTCTCATATGATTCACTCATTATCTATCCTATAATATACAAATATGGGAGTAATCACATCAATAAAATGAAGTATTTTAGGCTTGGTATTAGCATAGTGAAGGTCAGTAATCTGAATAATGACTAGGTCATAATTCTTCTTACTAACCATGGTAATTCTATATTTTACCTTGGTGATGAGTTTTAGCTCTTTAATGGTGAAGAAGAGTTTAGACCAGTTCTTACATCCATTTTTCAATGCCACAATATATAGATTGGTGTCCTTGAAGATCATACCTTTGTTATATATGGATAGATATAGTTCTATCTCCTCTTTCCATTGTTGTCTGTGAGCTGACATGGCTTCTACTTGCAAATTGGTTTACCCTAGATTGAAAATTAGTCTGTGATAACTCTTTTGCACTCAAAAACATAATTAAGATTCTTTTAGATTAAATTTTAACCAATTGACTTCATTTACATTGCCTTTTATGTAGGGTTTAGGGTTTTAGGGAGTTAATGGTGGTAGATCATCTAGCTTTCAACTCATACATGTTGGGGATTGTATTTAGACCTTTGCCTTTATACCTTCATACTTTCAGGCACATAAGCTTTTTTTTTTTTTTTTAATTTATACTTGTGTGGTGCTTATGTGGCAATAATATGGACATTTCACAACATTTTTCATAAATTTCTTTAAGCACTATCCATTGGCATTTAAAATTCCTTCTTTTATTTTCCATCATTGGATAAGGATCCTGCAAGTGATAATGATTCATTGATCATGATTTAGGTCCATTTTTGTGATTGGCTCCTTTCTGTACCAAGCCTCATGGCTGTGACACTTATCATCTTCATGTGCCTTCTTATGCTATGTATCCTACATCAATTATTTATCAAATGAGTATTGGCCACATGGTGAGTTTGTGGGCCTTTAAAAAGTCATTGGTACTTTCACATCATTAGATCATGAAGCATAATGAAGCACAAACCATCAAATCATCTATCAATTTTGCTTCAAATGTGATTTTACCATACATCAAGCCCATAATCTCTCATGATTCCATTTAAAATTATTTGGGATCTTCTCACAATTGGATCATCTTCCCATGATGAATCATGAACCATTGATCTACAAATATGCCCAAGCTTTAAGTGTGCATATTATTAAGTTAGGTACTTAGGTTTAAAAATATTAGGATAAGGTTTATTTCATGTTTATTAAACACAAAATAATGTTTAGGATAAAGTGTTTATGCCTAAGTTTTCTAGATTTATACGAAGGATACCACAACTAAATATTTTAGGCCAAAGTTTACATTGTGTTATATAAACACAATATACACTTTGAGCTAAAATATTTATGTCAAGCCTATAGAATATGCTCAAATGGGTCAAAATGATATAATGGTATAATTTCAAATAGGCTTTATTACATTAACAAACACACTAAAGCCTTTGGTTAGGAAAATTTTGTCTAAGTTCTACATTACAAAAATCCTTTAAAATAAGACCTAGTACAAGTATATAACTTAGGGTTCATGGTATTTGAAAAAAATGCAATGGGGAACTTAAAGTATAGACTTGGAATAGTTTTATTTTTCATATGCTTAGACCATAAGACCATTTTAATATTTGAATATTTCTAGTGTTTGAGCATCTTCTGATCGATTCTAGTCATCTACAAATTAATTCATGATCTTTCTAACAACATTTTGGAGTGTATTTTAGTCCCGATCAAGATAATTCATTATATTAAATTTGATGATCTTGTAGATGTCAAATATGTCCTTGAAAACATCAAATGATGGTCATGTGAACATCAATTTTATACTAGTAAAACTTTTAATTTTATGGGGTTAAAGTTGACAGTCATGCAGACATCAATTACATCCTCATATAAATCATTTTATGGTCACATAAACATCAATTTTAAGCTCATAAACTTCATATGACCTGATTTGAGAGTGCCAATTGACACTTTCATGGGGCTTCCCAAGATCTTGAACTTAATTTACTCCATTGGATCAAGATCAATGATGAAGTGAGAGTCATAAGATCATGATCTGGTAGCTTGCTCATGATTGGTTGTTTTTATCAGGTGGGGCCGTTTGATTTTAATCTTTGAATGTAAGGATTTCATGTGTCAATTTTATGGAGATCTTAAGCTTTTGAATTTTCCACAATGTCTTTACTTTGTCTGATCTTCGGTCTACACTAAAGTGAGAACCGTTGATCATGATCTGAGAGCTTGAATGTGATTGGTCTAAGGGGATATGTGTAGGATTATGTTAGGGTTCCCTTGCTCCATCTAATTGAAAATCTATGAGATAGTACAAACCATTAGATCTTTTAATATGCATGGCATTTAAGTAAAATCTCATACCTTTCTTGCTCTATTGGCTCAAATAGCATGATAAAACGAGGGTCATCGGATCTACAAGAAGCAAGAAAGTTAAGTTAGGACCCATGGTTATATAAAAGACTTAGGATTAGAGAGTTAAAGATAAGGTTTCATTCATATTAATAAATATGTCAGATCCTTAGGTTTAACCTCTAAGCTAAGATGTTTATTAAAGGGACCAAGTTAACAAAAAATTGGACTCAAGGAATATGAGCTTAGGCTAAGGTGTTAAGAATAAGGTCCCATTTGTATTAATAAATACATCGAGGCCTTAGGATTAAAATTTTAGGCTAAGGTATAAATCAAAGGGACCAAGTTAATAAATATTAAAAGGGAACCCTAAAAAATGAACATTAGACCCAGTTAGAAATATAAATAACTTTAAAGGGGGGAAATAATAAAGGGGACCAAGCATTTTTAGGCTTAGTTTGAGTCGTGTTATGAAACACAATTAAAATTTAAACATGAAGTTTATGATTAAGTCCAAAATAGGTTTTAAAGGTTACCACCAATATTCAAATTTGATCTGAGGGTTTTGCCAGGGTTTTTAGAACATGAATTTCTCAATAAGAACACCATAGAACCTATAACTAAAGACATGAAGATAATTTATTAGTAATGTTAGGTAGGTTTAAATCAAAATATGATTAATAAACCTATTTTTTAATGAATTGGAAGATCTTCAAATTATACAAATGATCCTAACATGCCATATTTTCATGTTTAATCTTCAGGGTTTCTCAAGGGTCCTAATTTTCAAAAATGAGGGTATGTTGGCCTCAACAAGTCTTATGCCACATTTTAAGAGTTTCATATTTTAAGGGACATTTTTCCTATGAGACTTTGAATGGTTTATGATGAGCTTATAATATGGCTCATTATTGACATGTTATTTCCCTCAATTCATCTCTTGAAGGATATTATCTTATGCAAATCATAGATTGTTAGAGAGTTATTACATGGAAAATAGATACTTGTCTTGTTTATATTGAACCAAAGACTAACCTTTACTTTGTCATTAATGTCTAATATATAGCATGTTTAAATGATTTTTTATTGTTAATAATGCTTAGGAAGAAGACATAGGTGATGTCTAGTAAAATTTCAATTTTGATCTCCATCTAGTAGAACTATGGACTCCGCAGGCTTGCTTCTACGAACTCTGCAAGCTTGTTTCTATGGACTCTATAGGATTGTTTCTATGGAATCTATAGGCTTGTTTCTATGGACTCTATAGGCTTGTTTCTATGGACTCCATAGGCTTATTTCTATGAACTCCACAGGCTCATTCCTACTGACTCTGTAGGGTCAATTCTGAAAATTATATAACGATGAAGCTACAAATGGGGAAGCTGGTGGCTAGATAAGATAAGAGAGTATCATTCTAGATGGATTCAAATAAGTAAAATAATCACCTAGTATTTTTTATGATTTTCTTTTGATAAAATTGTATATAATTGGATCTTAGGACTATTATAGGATAGTATATTTATTTCATCAGAATAATTGGATCTCTTGGAGATCCAATCTCCTATCTTTGGATGAATGGATTGACCAAGGAATCCTATTTATTTGCATCTTATTTTGAGTTTATTGTAATAGTATAAAGTGTAAAACTTTCATCATTGAAATAGATTTGATATTTTATTAGAGATTGGATAATAGAGAATAGAGAATAGAGGGAAGATTTGTACAAGCATATAGGTTTCAGACAGATTGTAATCATTTTAGTTTTATGAATTATCACTTCAGTTTCCAACATTGATTAATCTTCATTCCTAAGTTTGAGAGCAGCAAGGACCCACTCTCCTTGGAATCAAGAAATATGTGTGGTATTTATGTTATGTTACATTAAATCTTTAACTAATTAGAATCTTGTTACTATTTGCATTTATTCATAAAAAGATCAAAACAAATTCACAGTTTAAAAGGCATTTCCTTATTTCAAAGTCATTTATTTTCTAAGCAAAGTATGTTTTCTTTTACAGCAAATGTGTGAATCAAATTTCCTTTTTTCAATTAGGAGTGTGATTTTACTTTCCATGCAAGCATAGATATGTGTGATTTTAATTTCCATGCAAGCAAAAGAGTGGATTGATTTGATTTCTTCTTTTTCAGCAAAAGAGTGAATTAAGTAGTTTATGACACATTTCTTTCTTTAGTCAAAGTTAGAATATGACCATCAAACACCCCCATAAGTATACTTCTATCTACCATCCTATACCTTAGTGCAGATAGCTTTGGACACTAGCCCTGGTTGATAAGACATCAATTGAATATTGATTAAATGAGGAGTTAAACGACACTCTTCAATCTAGTACATATTCCTTTCTCCTATAGATGTAACTCCTTTTCTTAGTTTGACACATGTTCTAATGACTCTTGGACTTCATTCTCTTCTCTCCTCTCTTAAATTCTATAAGTAGTAGCCATTTTGGCTCTTGTAGGATAAAATCACACCATGTATGGTAAATCCCTACTAGTTTTGACATTGTACTTTACCTTGAGAAATAAATTCAATCTAGTTTTGAGTTCATGAATATTTTGACTAAGTGTGCAAAGTAATGTATGTTGATGTCAAGTCATAATCTTCTATCCTTGCTTCCCCTTATCCTCTCATGTTAATACAAGAGTTCCTATTCTAACAGGTCATATAGAGTATAACTAGTGTGTTAGGCTCCTTTCAAGTGTATATTTATTCTTAGAGTGTGCAATCTACCCTATGATTCACTTAACTTTTATTTTATCATACATATCACCTCTATATTGAAACACTTATGTTAGAACCTCTTAAGACTTTAAAGCTAGTTTATAGGTCTTATTTTTTAGTGAAATGAGTATGATGGGCTTATTAAAATCCTTCTAGTGTATCACCCCCTTAGAGTAGTTTCATTTCATGCAAACTTTTATCTCTTATATTTCATCAAAAGAGTGAATCAAGTATTTTAGGACACATTTCTATCTTTAGTCAAAGTTAGAATGGGACCATCAAACACCCCCATAAGTAGACTTCTAGATCTACCATCCTATATCTTATTGTAGATAGCTTTAGACACTAGCCCTGGTTGATAAGACATTAATTGAATATTGATTAAATTAGGAGTTAAATGACACTCATCATTTTTGGCACCATTTCTAGGAAAACAAGGTATTAGTAAGGTAATAATTATTGGTCTAGAGTGAAAATAGAAAAAATTAAAAAACCCATAAAAATTCAATAAATTGATGTACCATCCTAGAGACTCTAAAGGATCATTCATCCCAAAATTTCAACCAAGAATAAAATTTGAAACTCCTTCAACATCTCTGAGTAGTGAACTAGAAGTTACAGTTGAAACCTATCTACACGAATCTTCAAAAACTTGGATAGAAACTAGGCCATTGCCACAAGCAAGCCCCATAAGACAAATTCCTTGGGATCAATCTCTTGTACGAAGACATTATTTAGAAATTTCCAAGGACTTAGAGGAAAATTTTTAAAAAACCATAGCTGAAGAAAATTTTGAACAACCCATAACTGATACAATAAATATCTAGTGGGAAGATCATCCTGGCTTTGAAACATCATCAGAAGAAGAAAATATGGCTCTCTAATAAAATCAACAACTTGCACAAGTAGAAAAGACTTTTTCCTTTCCTATTGTTGTAGATCCTAATGATCAAAGCCCCATGAAAAATATTTCACCAGCTAATCTGCCAAATATTTGGGGAAGATCTATAGAAGATCCTGATCAATTCCTATTTGAGTTTAAGGTTCTATGTCAAACCTATGATTACACAACAGATAGCCAAAAATTAAAACTATTTCCCTCTACCTTAAACATGCAGCTATGAGATAGTTTATGGGTTTACCTAGTGATTCTATTAGAATATGGGATGACATGAAGATAAAATTCTTGAACAAGTACCAAGATTACTGCTGAGTGTGAGAATGAAAAGAGGTTTTCTTCAAAATCAAACAGAATGAGGATGAATTGTTAGAGGATTATTTGGATAGATTCATTTTCACTCATAAAAGAAGTAATTATCCACTCACTGAAGAAGTTTAGAAATTAGTTTTCTTAAAATGGTTGGACGAAGATACTAGAGATGCCTTAATCTAATGGGAGGTGGAGATATAAATAAGTTGCCTTTCGATCAGATTTTTTAGCTTTGTATCAACTACTCTTGAACAAAACTTAGAATTAGGAAAGGAAGGTTTGGAAAATCTAATGAAGTGGGTAAACTGATGGAAGAATTTGATAATATAAAGATAGATATCTTGGTTACACTAAATATTACTTTGGATGGCCTTAAAGCTAAGGTAAATGTAATAGAACCCTTAAGAATCTACTATCCTAAGTGCAGATAGAAATATGCCCTTAGAGATTTCCCCTAAGATAGAACCAATGTTTCATCATGTGGGATATATGATGTAACAAATCATGATACCAAACATTTCACCCTTCTACCTATTTTAAAGAATCAAATGAAAACACAAGTCCAGTCCACTGCAGAAGTAAATTATATCTAGAGATAAAACTTTGCCCCAAAAAACTAGGCTTAGGGATAGTTTAATGCAAGAAACCTAGTTAATCCATGGATGGCACCATGGAATGTTTTATTCCCTTCACATTTTTGGAATCAACCCCAAATTCCATCAATCCAAAATCCATGGGCATAACAAGATTGGATGCCAACACCCCCATGGATGGTGCCATAGCCACAACAATAATGGGTACCATAGTAGCAATGGATGCCACAGCCATATCAACAATGGAATCAATAGTAGAACCCACAAAAATAATTCACCCAACCAAAAAGACCACTTCAACAGCAAATTATAATGCCACCCCCAATTATTCAGTAGGAAGGACAAATTAATCAACCCTCAATGCTTGCACAATCAATAGCAAATCCAAAAAATAAATAACCAACACCTATTTATGTTAATGGAAATGAAGAGACAATCAATGTTGGAGATATTGAGTGTTCAGATATACATTTAAGATCAGGAAAAACTATACAAAAACCTCCAGTTCTCATTTCTGAGATACTTGATGAAAATGAAAAAATAAACTCATCTTAATTAAACACTAAAAAAGCCAAAATCAAAATGAGCCCTGAAGCCAACAAAGAAAACACTACTACACTAGTAGTTCCTTTTCTTGAAAGATTAAGAGAAATTGATATTAAACTAGAATTAACCTTGGTCCATGAGTTACAAAATATCAATATTGAGGTACCCCTACTACAAGCTATTAGGGATATACCTAAATTAAACAATATCATCAAAAACCTTTGTGTCAAGACATCAGAGAGGAAAGCAAAATATCCAAGAACCATTCATGTTGATAGAAAAGCTGCTTATTTATTAGCAGGAAAACTATTAGTTCCAAAATATGCAAATCTAGGAAGCCCAGTGATCACAGTCACAATTAGAGGTAAAGAGATTCCTAACATTTTGGTAGATTTGGGAGTAGCAATTAATGTTATAACAAATGATACTCTCCATATATTATCTTTTATGAGAATGCAACCTACAACTACCATTTTTCAAATGGTGGACCAATCTGTAACCAAACCAAAAAGTACTATAGAAAATGTTGAAGTACTAATAGAGTCTTGGGAGTATCCAGTAGACTTCATGGTCTTAAAACCTAAAAAAAAGAATCTAAGATATCCCATAATCCTAGGTAGACCATGCTTGGCTACTGTAGCAACATTAATTGATTGTAGGTCAAGATACATGACCATTTATAATGGGTTAAAATCCAAATGCATCTCTTTGTATCCCCCTACAAAACCATCAACAAATCACATACAAGAACTTTGGGTGGATGAATCAGACAACACATCAAACAACATTTCCTCATTATCTATGATCACAGTTAAAAAACACTTGGAAGAATTGAATGGAGACATATACCTAGAATTTATGGACTCTGCCAGTTTGAAAGCTACAAACTCTACCAATTTGAAAGCTATGGATTCTGTCAGTCTAGAAACTATGGACTACCTCAGTTTAGGATTATTAGGTCAGATAGAATATTGTGAAACCTCTACTTCTAATTTTTCTATTATTTTGTCACCATATGATCATGGATTGATTTGGGAAAGCATGTGGAAATTGGCAAAACAATAGCAAACTCATTTCTTAGATGCATTCCATTATTCTTTAACAAGACTGATTCCTCTTGGAAAAGAGTTTGTGGATAATGTAACCATGTTTCATAAGATACTTCCTCATCCATGACCTCTTAACTCATTCATTAGTGAATTCAAGAAAATAGAATCTAACTACCCAGGTACAAAATCAATCATTGTATTACCTAGAAATATTTTGAACATCAATAGTTGGTTAACAAATGAAGAGGACAATCAACTCTTTGAATTATTAGAAAGACATACCAAGGATTTTTCTTGGGATTATACCAACATAAAGGGAATTCACTCCAGCATATGCACTCATCATATTTACATAGAATCTGTCAAACTAGTCAGACAACCACAAAGAAGAATAACCCAACGTTAAAGGAGAGTCAAAATAGAGATCCAAAAATTGCTAGAAGTTGGGTTTATTTACCCCATCTCAGACAGCCAGTGGGTTTCACCTCTAATAATTGTGCCCAATAAAAATACAAAATTAAGGGTATATGTAGATTATAGAGAGATGAATAAAGTAACACTAAGAGATTACTTTATTTTACCTTTCATTGATCAAGTTCTTGACAACTTGGTAGGAAAAAGATATTTTTCTTTCCTGGATGGGTTTAGTGGGTATAACTAGATAATGGTAGCAGCTAAAGATCAAGATAAAACCACATTTACCTACCCTTGGGGAAATTTTTTTTACTGTGTACTCCCATTTGGACTCTTTAATGCTCTAAAAACCTTCCAAAGAGCAGTTCTGGAAATATTCTCTAACCTTACAAATGATTGTGTTGAAGTATATATGGATGATTTCACCATTTATGGTGGAACTTATGAAGAGGATCTTACCAACTTGGAAAGAGTATTGATCAGATGTGAAGAACATCAATTATCTTTGAGACATGAGAAATGTTTGTTGATGATTGATGAAGGAATAGTGTTGAGACACCATATTTCTACAAAAGTCATTCAAGTAGATCCAAAGAAAGTTGAAATAATCTCCAACTTACCCATTCCACAAACACAAATTGAAATAAAGAGTTTTTTGGGGACATGTTGGCTACTACAAATGATTCATAGATAATTTTAGCCAAATGCTTACCCCTCTGTTTGTCTTGCTTACAAAAGATAGTACATTTGAATGGAGTGATAGTTGTCAGCAGGCCTTTGAGACCATCAAAGCTAAACTTGTTACTACTCTCATATTGAGAGAACCAGATTGGACTCAACCATTCCATATATACACAGATGCTTCCAATACAACAATAGGAGTAGTCCTTGGACAAAAGGATGAAGAGGGTAACATGTATGTTATATATTATATTAGCAAAAACATGAAAACTATTGAAAGAAATTACACCAAAACTAAAAGGGAATTCCTAGCTGTAGTCTATGCAATTAACAAATTTAGACTACATAATAGGCTACAAGGTATTTTTCTATACAGACCATTCAGCTATTAGATATCTTACCAACAAACCAATTGTGGGAGGTAGGATTATTAGATGGTTGTTACTCTTACAATAATTTGATGTTACTATTATAGACAAACCAGGGAAGTCTAATGTGGTTGCTAATTTCTTGTCAAGAATGAACACTACAGGTGAAGAAGAACTAGTAAAAGACGACTTTCTAGATGAACAACTATTTTCTATTTTAGTAAACTCTCTGTAGTTTGCTAATATAGCCAATTACCTCACCACAGGGAAGTTTCTTCTATAATTTTCATTAAAAAAAAAATGTTTAATCAAAGAAAGTTTTTCTTTTAAATGGATCAATGGAATGTTATTTAAACTTGGACCTCACCATGTGTTTCATAGGTGTGTGACAAATATTGAAGCTTATGATATCATCAGAGCTTGTCATAATGAACTAGGAGGAGGTCATTACTTAGCTCAAAGAACAATACACAAAATTATAGGAGTAGGATACTATTAGCCTCACCTTCATCAGCAAGTAAAAAGATATGTCAAACACTGTGATGCTTGTCAGAGAATTAGACAGTCTACCCTTTCAACAGAGATGGCTTTGTACCCTTACCCTCAATTAGTTTTAAAGCTATTTGAAAAATGAGAAATTGATTTTATAGGTCATGTGGATCCTCCTTTTAGAGGAAAAAAATATCTCCTAGTATGTACAGACTATGTGACCAAGTGGGTGGAAGTGGAAGTATTAACTCATGTAAGAGAAGAGATGGTAGCTGATTTCTTATATTTCAAAAGCATGCAAAGATTTGGTGCTCCAAGGGAGATGGTCTCATATCAAGGACCACAGTTCATGTCACATGATAAATCACTTCATACAAGTATATCAAACTCAACACAAAAAAACATCTCCATACTATCCACAGGCTAACGTACAAGTTGAAGTCACCAATAGAGAATTAGAAACCATTTTAACCAAGGTTGTTAATTCTAGTATAAAGGATTGGGTAGATAAGGTACCAGAAGTTGTTTGGACCTATAATACTACTTGGAAAATAATAACTAAATTTTCACCTTATAAATTAGTTTATGGTAAGAAGCCTTTATTCTTTATTGAATTTGAATTATAAACTTTGAAAATAGTTGTAGAAGTAGGGATTGAATTAGAAGAAATACAGAAAGAAAGACTCTTATAGCTTAATCAACTTGATGAAATGAGGATGGAAGCACTAAAAAGAAATAAATTGGTACAATATGAAATAAAATTTTGGCATAATTCACAAATCAAGCAATAAAAGTATTAGAAAGGAGATTGGACACTATTATTTGATTCCAAATTTCAACAGTTTAAAGGAAAACTACAAATGCGGTGGTTAGGACCTTATCAGATTGAGGTCTTTGAAAATAGTTCTATTAAGCTAATACCTATTGATGATAGTATAAGAGCTCTATTAGTTAATGGACATAGATTGAAGCTTTATCAAAAACCTCTCAATAAAGAATAATTTGTTCAAAAGATAAAAGATCAAGTAACCTTTCTGGAAGACTCTGCTTCTTCTAGAGAACATACTCCTTGATGATTGTGTATATAATAATAATAATAATAATAATAGTGAAAATCCTTCTAAGGACACTATTGACAATGCATGACCAGAAAACTAGCTTGTTGGTTGGCTATGCATTGCAAAAAGGGCTTTGGCTAGAAAACCATCAATGACTGGCCAAAGGGAAAAAACAATATGTATATATATATATATATATATATAAGAGAATCTCATTATATCACTATGATTGCTTTTCTCCATGCAATAAAAGTTGTTCTTTCAACACCCATTGACTAATCTATGCAAACTTATTTGTGCAGGATAAATAGCGAGCAAAAGATGAATCTAAGGTCAAATTAAGTGAGACATATCTTCTATTTATCTATGTTTAGTTAAATAATTATCTTTGATTTAATTAAGACTTATTCTATGGAGATGACCCAAATGTGAATCTTTTGAAATAGAATGACATGACACATGCCATAATGAAAAAGCATGAAAATGAGCCACCAAAGGTGTATGGATAAGTGTGTAGTTTTGGTACAATCAATTGAGTCATCAGTCATGATAATGATAAGATGTCATAAAATGGGTTTTAAATGAAGTAATAAATTGATATCAATGTCAAAGTGCCACATCATCATTTCATTTCATTTGTATTAATGTGACAAAATGACTGGCACACTCTATAGAAATGTGTGGCGCTTAACTATATCAAGTCATCATACCAAACTACAGACTCATGCAGTTGTGGAGTTTCATATGAACCATTTCATTTCTATAGACTTCAACAGAAGCTGGTCTACAGATCCTCCATGATTGTTGCCTACAAATCTTCAATGACTGTTAACTACCAATTTCAATAAAAGACTGGTCTACTCCCTAATCAGAGTTAAAGGAATAGAGTTGTCTATAAATTCACATAGAAATGGGGTAGAAGACAAGATCAAAGCTGAAGAATGTAGTAAATTTTCACAAATACAAAGCTTTTATGGTAGTGTTTAGAGCCAATGGTTGGCTACCTTTCATTGAAAAGTTCCATGGTTTCAATGAAATAATGGTAAGATAATTCATCACTAATCTCACCCCTAAATTTTTAGTTGTGAAAGGCATTTTTATTCCTGTTTCGACTCAAGTTATAAGCCAAATCATATAAGTTATAGAAGAAGGAATGAGAGCTATAGGTAGAATTTCATTTAGTGATTTAATTAGTCAGTTTAATGGTAATGAGAAGACTGGGACTTCATGTCTAGTAGATTCTAAGGGAAAATCAAAAGGGATTAGTATAAATTCACTTCCTAAACCTTAGAAATCTATAGCCAAGTGGGTACTCAAGTATATCATTTGTGAGGGGCAACATAACCTTTTAGAAGCAGATGCCATGAAAATGTTAATACACCTTAATCATGGGAGACAAAACCCTTAGTATAAGATTAACCTCCCATCCTTCTTATATGGTGCCCTTTAAGTTATGACTACAACTCTTAATGTTGCTCTTAGGCACCATGGCTTGATTCACCTAATTATCCAACATCACTTCCTTTAGTAAGGACAAGAGGTCTGGGAAGAATTTTAAAATAGTATAACATGACAAATTCCAAATCTGCCTACATAAGAGACCTCAAATTCACTACAGGAAAATTCATCTCCACCTGCTACATCAGTTGAGAAAATAACTCCAAAAAATAAATATCAAACTATAGTCTCCACAAAAATCCCTTCTTCTTCTTCAAGATGAATCATAAGGTCACAAATCCCTGCAGTTTCAAGGTCCCCATAAGAACTTCATGAATCTGTAGTGTAACCAATTCCCTTGTCAAGAAGAATAAAACTGAGATGAAAGGTTGCTACAAAACTTGAGAAGATTGAGAATTTGATGGTTGAGAAGGAAAGCCAATCGAGTGTAGCTCAGAGAGTGACCAAAAAAAGGAGAAGACTAATTTTAACAAATGAAGATGAACAAGAGGTTGTAAACATTCTAGGTAGTCTTAAAATAGTATCTCATTCCCCATACATTAGAATATCCCTGCAACTATTGATGTTGAAGAAACTCCTTTCAAAAAAAACTCTCCAATCATAATAAAGGAGCCAATTCCAAAATAAGAACCACACATGATAGAAGAATCAAGTATGGTAGAATAACCACCTGTTCCAGTTGAAACTACAATGGATAAAAGGAAAATTGTATGTACAAATGAGAAAGGTGAGTCATCTAATATAAATGATCTTATTATGCAGTTAACCATGTAGATTTCTCAATCTCAAGTTCTATAGAAAAATAAAATAGCTAACATCACTAACTTGATCAGTCAATTGCAAAATAAGGATCATCTCAACTCATTATTGGTATAAAAATTACACACAGCATCTGCCAATCATACAGTAAAAGTTCACAAATTAGAGGAAATAATAAAAGAAAATGAAAGTGAACAAATAGATCTTTGGATATATGTAGAAAATTTAAAGAAGGAAAATAGGAGATTATAGTGTGTGGTAAACTCTTCCAAAGCACCTTCTGATGTTGCACCTTCTCCTCCTAAGGTATTTGTTAACCACGATTGTCAAACAAGTTATCCAGGTATTCCTCCCTTGCAAATACTACATCAAATTGAAGAAGAATATTCCATAATTAAACAAAAAAATAAATATGCAACTTCTTAAAAAAAACTCTTCGAAAATGAAAAGAAAGAATTAGAAGCTAAGGTCCAAAATTTAGAAGAAAATTTATAAGATGCATGCAAATTAGAGGAATCTCTTTTGACATGTAGAAATCCTTCCCCTGCATACAGTTTGTTCTCATTTAAACAATTTTATAGATGGTAGCTTCTGAGGATCTCCTGTCATCTTCCTTACAATATTTTATAGCCAACAACATTTTTAGAAATTTTCTATAGTGTTGAACCTGATCAGCAGGATTACTTTGTGAATTTTAATTGCATGATTTGATCTTAAGAGATGATGATCACAATAAGTTTTTGATAAATCTTCATGTAGGAGAAGTTCAACTGAGGGAATTATATTTTACATTCAAAAATCAACTAGCATGGAAAAGCATATTTGAGGACTATACAAATCATGCTAAGACTATAGGATTGTATATCAGACCAACCTTTCCTATTCCCAGATTGATCAAACAAAATTTTAACTATGCTTGTTTAAGTGATGAGGTTAAAAAGTATTGTTTAAAAGCTTTATATGATTGTGCTATTTATTTTGACTTATTTTCTAGACAGAGTTTTGATTCAGTGGTAACTATAAGTGTAAATAGATGGGACCAACTTTTAGTGCCTCTTAAAAAATGAGAGATCATGTCCCCAAATAACTTAAGATGGAGTATGAGGAGAGCTTCCTCAATTTTGGAAATCTTAATAGAGGTAATAAATTCTGGGGGAGAACAAAAATGGATTGGTATGAGATATAAACCCCTTTCTTGATCATACCTATTCCAATATGGTAGAGTTGGGCTCCACAATCAGTGGAAAAATTCAATATATAGAAACAAATGATTCAAGCACATCAGGGGTTTACAAGAAATTTAGACAAACATATAATAGATGAATTTGATGAATATGATTTGAGTCAATCAAAGTGCTGAAAGTAGATGCCAGAGCTATGAATTCCAATAAATGTTTGCAATGGGACTTACAAAAGGTAAAGCATGGGGGAGATGATGAGCTTAGAATATAGCTCATTATTGACATGTTATTTCCCTTAATTCATCTCTCAAAGGATATTATCTTATGCAAATCATAGATCGTTAGAGAGATATTACATGGAAAATAGATACTTGTCTTGTTTATATTAAACCAAAGACTAAACCTTTAATTTATCATTAATGTCTAATATATAGCATGTTTTAATGATTTTTTGTTGTGAAGAATGCTTAGAAAGAAGACACAAGTAATGTCTAGTAAAAATTCAATTTTGATCTCCATCCAGCAGAACTACAGACTCCATAGGCTTGCTTCTACAAACTCTGTAGGCTTGTTTCTATGGACTCTGTAGGCTTGTTTCTATGGACTCTGTAGGCTTGTTTCTATGGACTTCACAGGCTTGTTTCTACAGACTCTGCAGGCTTGTTTCTATGAACTCCGCAGGCTCATTCCTACTAACTCTATAGGGTGAATTATGAGAATTTTTTAAGGACAAAGCTAAAAATGGGAAAATTAGTGGCCATATAAGATAAGAGATAATCATTCCAATTGGAGTCAAATTAAGAAAATAATAGCTTATTGTTTTGTAGGATTTACTTTTGATAAAATTGTATATAATTAGATCTTAGGATTGTTATAGGATAGTATATTTATTTCATCAGAATAATTGGATCTCTTGGAAATCCAATCTCATATATTTATATGAATGGATTGACCAAGGAATCCTATTTCTTTGCATCCTATTTTGAGTTGATTGTATTAGTATAAAGTGTAAGACTTTCATCATTGAAAGATATTATATATTATATTAGAGATTAGATAATAGAGAATAGAGGGAAGATTTATACAAGTATATAGGTTTCAAATAGATTGTAATCATTTTAGTTTTATGAATTATCACTTCAATTTCTAGCATTGATTAATCTTTATTCCTAAGTCTGAGAAGAGCAAGGGCCCACTATCCTTGGAATCAGGAATTGTGTATGATATTTATGTTATGTTACAGTAACTCTTTAACTAATTAGAATCTTGTTACTATTTGCATTTATTCATAAAAAGATCAAAACAAATTCATAGTTTAAAAGGCATTTCCTTATTTCAAAGTCATTTCTTTTCTAAGCAAAGTGTATTTTCTTTTACAGCAAACGTGTGAAGCAAATTTTCTTTTTTCAATTAGGAGTGTGATTTTACTTTCCATGCAAGCATAAATAGGAGTGTGATTTTACTTTCCATGTAAGCAAAAGAGTGGATTGATTTGATTTCTTATTTTTTAGTAAAAGAGTGAATCAAGTAGTTTAGGACACATTTCATTCTTTAGTCAAAGTTAGAATAGGACCATTAAATACCCCCATAAGCAGACTTCTAGATCTACCATCTTATACCTTACTACAGATAGCTTTGTACACCAGCCCTAGTTGATAAGACATCAATTGAATATTGATTAAATGAGGAGTTAAATGACACTCATCAGTCTATCCCATATCCCTTTCTCCTACAGATGTAACTCCTTTTCTTAGTTTGACACATGTTTTAGTGACTCTTGGACTTCATTATCTTCTCTCCTCTCTTAAATTTTATAATTAGTAGCCATTTTGGCTCTTATAAGATAAAATCACACCATGTATGGTAAATCCCTACTAGTTTTGACATTATACTTTACCTTGAGCAATAAATTCAATCTAGTTTTGAGTCCATGAACATTTTGACTAAGTACGCAAAGTGATGTATGGTGATGTTAAGTGATAATCTTCTATCCTTGCTTCCCCTTATCCTCTCATGTTAATTCAAGAGTTCCTATTCTAACAGGTCATATAGAGTGTAACTAGTGTGTTAGGCTCCTTTCAAGTGTACAATTATTCTTAGAGTGTGCAATCTGCCCTATGATTCACTTACCTTTTATTTTCTTATGCATATCACCTCTATATTGAAACACTTATGTTATATCCTCTTAAGACTTTAAAGCTAGTTTATAGGTCTTGTTTCTTAGTGAAATGAGTATGATGGGCTTATGAAAATCCTTTTGGTGTATCACCCTCTTAGAGTAGTTTCATTTCATTCAAACTTCTATCTCTTTTCCCATAATCAAATAGTTAAGTAGATGATAAGCACTTCAAGGCAAATTCAAGGAACTAGCCCTTAAATCTAAAGGTATATTTATATTATAGGTAAACCCACATACATATAAGTATTCTCGTGTTGCCCAAATATAGAGGAGGCTTGAACACCCTCCTTTAGGGTGCAAGATTTGGTGACAATATTACCTAATTATGATTTTAAATTTTTACAATCTATGATGATTAAGAAATTTGATAGGGGAAATCCTTCAGTTGGGGATAAATAGCTACTAATTATTGCAATAGTTTCCTAAGAGAAAGAGTATAGTCTAAGAAGTAGGCAACAAGGTGTTGTTCCTCAAGAGACTACCCATATAAATCTAAGGGTAGGGTATGTAAGTAAGGAAGTAAAGAAAACTATAATAGTCCTTATTCCTTCTAAGTTAGTACCTATTTCCCAAGTTTTCAAACAAAGAGATGATCCAACCAAGAATAAAGTACCTTTGTTGTCTAGTATTCCTACAGGTGTGAGTGATGTTATAACAAATCCACCCTTGAAGATTGTTGTTAAACATGATAACTCATCCCAACCTATTTCATTTATGACTTTGAATGATTGTATTCTAGTTGAAGGTGTTATCACCCTTATTCTAAATACCCCCTTTCTCATTACAATGTGTGTGATATGGCCTAAGTGTTGAGCCAACTAAAAATCATTGTGCCACTTATTGAGTTATTATGAATACCTAAACATAAGAAGAGGGAATTTGAATATTTGGAATTTGGTGAGAGTATAGCTAAAAGTGAAATTAATTCACCCCAAACACTCTTGGATGATGATGAAGAATCACATGAGGTTTTCAAACTAGCTCCAAAGGTCTATTTGGAGACTGCACTAATAGAGAGTCAGTTGGACATGGATCTTTTTTACACCACCCTGCTGATTAATGATCTAATTATTCACAATTATATGTTTGATTCTAGAGCCTATTACAATGTGATTCCCCTAGGTGTCCTAAATAAACTTGGAGTGAAAATCACATCAAACTTTGGTAAGTTTTATGCCATGGATTCATGAGAGGAACCAATTATTGGATAAGTTAAGGGGTTGGTAGTGTAGTTGGTAGTTCATCTAGGTAAGTTTTTGAATGTACTTGGTAGTTATGGATTGACCACCTAAGTGGGGGATGATAATGTCAAAAAATTAGGATTCCAACATAGGTGAAAGTTGTGAACTAGAAATTTGACTCAAGAGAAGATGGTTATTATTGTGTTAGTCCCAAAATGAAAACAAAATAAAACAAACACACTAGCATAACATATCTAGGCCTAGTTACTAAGGAGAGCTTAGTTAACAAAAAAAATGGAAACATAACTAAAAAATTAAATAAATGCCTTCCTTCACCTTCCTTAGATGCTCTAAAATTCTTGTTGTAGTGGCTTGCTTAGTTTTGTGCTCATGAATTTTGGATTGATGAAGTGTGACTACCTCCATCTCTCCTTAGCACCATGTTTGGCTTTGGCTTGGATTGGCTTGGCTCAATATTTAGACATTATAAAAATAATTTTCATGAAGCTTTATAATCAATTCAACATTATAAATTTGGCATATGAGAGCTTAAAATTCAATAGGCAAGCCCTCCTATTTATAGAATTTTGGGATGGTTTAAGGATCAATCATGACCATCCATCTTAAGATTGAGATGTGTGGCCATGAATAAATCTCAATATGAAATTCATTATAAAAATATCCCCATTAATATTTTGGATATAGGGGCATTAACTAAGCATGGAAGAGCTTTGATGAGGCATGGGAGGGGTTAACCTTGATATTTCATGCATTTATGGCCTAGGGATGTCTTTCCAAGAAATGATGTCATTTGATGATGAAAATATTCAATATTAATTTCCAAAAATAAATTATTCAACAAGTTCCATGTAATTATTAATTAGGCTCATAATTTAGTTTAATTAGCTCTTAATCATGATTAATCACTTTGATGCAAAACCTTGGCAATTTGTGCATAAATTACTCAAATTGGTCAAAATGTCTTATTATTGGCCCAAAATTTGACTAGAATAGAATTAAAATTTAATGTTAGATGCATTGTATCTTATCCCATTTATGATGTTTTCAACACAAAATAACAAATGCACGTGTCTCGTATAAGAGATTTGATAGAAAAGAGCAATCCAGAACACCTAGGTATAAAATTGGCATTTTGAATCAAAATAATTTGATCAAAGTTAGTTGGCCCATAAAATGCATTTCCATATTTAGGTATACTTTGGCCAAAATTGGAACTTGAATATTTCAATTTCAAAGTTTTTAATGTGTTCTAGTGTTTTAGGCCAAATTGTGCATTTTGGTAAAAATTGGTCAAAACCCTGATTGATGGTCATTGGTGGCTAGTTTTAGTTGTCTAAATTTACCCTTATTTGGGAAGGCATTATAAAATATAAGCATAATAATGTCTTCTCAAAGAATAAAAAGGTCATGTCCTCCTATAACTATAATGATGATGAACTAACTGTATGATTCCCCCTCAAAGGAATGGTTGGCATACATAGGTTGGCAAATAATCCCTCAAAAATAAAGAAGAAAAACAAGGGGACCAAAGAAAGGAAAATTATGGGGTGAAAAAATAATGAGTTTGAAAAAGTAGTCAAAATCATTGAGAATGCAAGTGGGACAGTGTATAATGGTTTGCCCAAATGCAATTATAAGCATTGTACTCTAATAGTGGCAATGTAGTATGATAACACAATGATTTGCCTAAAGGTGGTTATAATCATTGAGAAGATGAAGTTATCATAGTTAGGATAGAAAAACAAGATAAAAACATGCCCCTATATAGGTAGAAAAAGTAAAATGGTGACAACATAATAAATTTCCTAAAGTTAATTATAATCATTAAGAATTGTAGGTGGGATAGTGTGTAATGTTTTACCCAAAGGTAATTATAAGCATTGGACCTCAATTATGGAAAACATGACTAATCTAGATGATGATGATGATAATATAATATAGAGGATAAAGATGAATTGGGACAACCTGCTAGTAGGGAGATGTTTATTGGAATTAAACCAAGGTTGAAATTATTTCATTATTTAATTACTTTATGTAAGATATGATTGGGATTGAATCAAGATGTCAGTGTTGAAGAGATGTCAATGCTACCATTATTAAATAGAATTTTTAATCTGAGGTTTGTTGTATCATGTATCGATAGGCATTATGGTATAACATCATGAGGTCTTGACCAAAATATGTGTAAAGACTGACTCCTATAATCCAATACTCAATAGAAAATAATGTACCAATGATAAAAACCATGATGATAATGTAAACATATGAATATGGATGGACTCAAGTGTAAGTGTAAGAAAGGAATCACCTAATAAACACACATAGACTAAATCAAGGCAATAATACTGAAAGCAAACAAATAGGCACATAAACAAAATGACAAAGAAACAAACAATTTAATTTAAGCCACACGAACATTGCCCCTAGAAAATACATGATAACTTAACAAACTAACAGAATGGGAGGATAGAAAAAAAGGAAGGGGGTGTTCGAGTTGTCTCCATATGAACTAAGCAAGTGGACACTGCCTACATAGTTCCATGGACATAATATCCAACAAAAACTTTAGGCCAAATGTAGTTCTCCCAAGGAATGGGAAGAAAATGATAACTGATGAAAAAAAATAAAATGGATGTGATAGAAGGATAGGAATGGTCTTAAAAAATGGAAATTTCATGGGAGAAAAGGCCAAAAAAGATGGGGAAACTAAGTGACAAGTGATTTTCTTTTAATGTAGTAAGGGTTCCCACAATCCTTATGGCAAAGAATTAGTCAATTTTTTTTGTTTTTTTAATGGTTTTACAAATGTTTTTAGAATTTGGATTATCTCAAATTGATCAATAATGATGAGACACTAAATGGTTCAAGCAAAAAAAATGTGAGAGCGTGGCTTAGGGTGCTCTCAAAATGGCAAGATTATGGCTTAGGGTGCTCATAAAATGGTGAGAGCATGGCTTAGGTAGCAACAAAATGGTGAGAGTGTGGCTTAGGTTACTCACAAAATAGTGAGAGTGTGGCTTAGGTTGCTCATAAAATGGTGAGAGCGTAGCTTAGATTGCTCTATAATGGAAATATTATGGTTTAGGTTACTCACAAAAGATGACTAATCTGACTTCAACAAGTATCAAGCATTGCCTACATAGTCCTAAGTAGGACCTCAAGTCACTGTAGTTCCACCCTATAGTGGAGGAATTTGACTAGTGTAGTAGTCAATTCAAACAAAATAGGCAAAATTGGGATAAAGGCATAGTATGGTAAAGAGAATGGCTAATTGGTATGGTCAAGGCACAATAAATAAGTGTTACCCCTAGTTTGACCATAGGTAGTTATAACTAGGACACTATGGCATAGATAAATGGTACTAATTTTCCCATAAGTGGTTATAAATAATAGCAAGATTGGTGATAAGAAAGTAACAACAAATGAAGGATGAAACCACCAAAACTTATGTCATACTACTTCAAAATACTATCTCTACATGAAATGCTTAAAACAACTGCTAAAATTGATCAGATTTATTGGTGCTAAAAATGTGCAACTAATGACAAAACCAAGGTCAAACGAGCTAGGTATATAAGATTCAAAATATTCTCAGTTGATAGAATAAAATGGTAAAATGGATAAGTAATAGGCTAAGAGTAATGATACGAATGATATTCATACAAAGAAGAATAAAGATAAAGTGGCACAATTAAAATGGTCCTTATAGACAATACACTATAGTGCTGAAGCATAGTACCACTTGAGGTGAATAATATTCATCAGCTCAAAAAGTTCATCTCCATCTGATGTGGCAAACCTATATGCTTTTGATCCATAATATGTATTAATGATGAAAGTCCATTTCTAGTTTGGTTTGAATTTACCTTTATGTTTCTTCTTAAATATGGTATTCTTTTGGTTTTATTTAAGAACAAGATCACCAAGTTTAAATGTTATATGCTTGATGTACCAATTTTAGTGTCATTTGAGTCAATTTTGATATTCCTAAATATTATTGAGCATAAATTTTCATTTTTTATGAAGTAGGTCTAGCTCTTGTAGGCAAGCTACTCAATAGTCATGATCATCTAGGATATGCTTAAAAGATATACACAGAGATGGTAACTCAACCTCAATAAGAAGGATGGCCTCTATACCATAAACAAGTGAGTATGGAGTGGATCTTTTGGGGGTATGATGATTAGTGTGGTAGGCCCAAAGGGCATGGAATATCTGAAGGTGCCAGGCATGACCGACATCATTGACATTTTTTTTGAGAATGTTGACAATGGTTTTGTATGATGCTTCATCCTGAACATTACCTTGAGGGTAATATGCCATAGAAAAATGTTGTGTGATATTGTATTCAACACATATCTTGTATATATCTTTGTTCTTGAATGATCCTCCATTATCATATATAATGTTGGAAGGGATACCATAACGGTAGATGAGATGGTTGAAAATGAACTTGGAAATCTACTTTTTGGTCATGTAAATGAGGGGTATAGCTTCAACCCAATTATTGAAATATTCAGTGGTGATAAGGATATGTTTATGGCCAGCTAATGATGTAAGATTGATTTTATCAATGAGGTCAAGGCCCCATGTAGCAAATGGCCATGGTGTCAACATTGGTTTCAAAGTCTTAGCTAGAGCATGAATCAGATTGGCATGCCATTGACATTTGTCACACTTCTATACATATGTAGCTATATCTGCATCTATTATGGGCCAATAATAACTAGTACACAAGATATTTTTGGATAAGACTGTCCTACTAGAGTGGGCTATACATACTCCATAAACTTCTTATAATGCTAGTGTAGATTTTTCTAAAGTTAAATAATGAAGTAGAGTTCCATCAAAATTATGACAATAGAGGGTGGATCCAAGTATAGTATAAGGAGTGGAATGATTGATAAAGGCTTTGGTTTCTTTTTAAGAGAGGTCAGGTGGTATAACTTGGTCATGAAGATAGTCATAAAGGTTTGAATACCAAATAAAATTAGGACCAACAATATCACAAATCTTTACAACAGTTGAAAGTTCATGAGCTGGGGTGACCAAATTCTCAATGAGAAAATAATACTCTCTAGCTTTATCCATTTGTAAAATTAGAGAGTCAATAGTAGCCATGGCATCTACAGTTCTATTACTAGCCCTTGGTATATACTCAAATTTGATATCTTTAATTTGTTATTTTAGAGTGTTGACCATGGCATTATATGGAACCAACTTGTCATCTTTAGTCTAAAAATGGTCTATAACCTAATTGATGATTAACTGAGAATCACCATAAACCCTAATGAGATATGTTCTACTGCACTAATTTTCAAAGTCTTGCAATAAGTGCTTATACTCAGCCATGTTGTTTGTACAAAGAAAATTGAATTTGAAAGACTTAGGACTTAGATCCCCGTATGGTGTAATAAATAAGAGGCCCACCCTTGATCCATGTGTAGTAAATGATCCATCAAAATATAGTTTCCAATGTTTCTCTTTAAGAGGTATGTCAATTATGGTCATTATGGATTCATCAAGAAATTAGAATGTGAGTGGCTTTGTCTACAAGGGGTGGTTCAACAAGATGATCTACAAGGACCTATCCCTTGATTGCCTTTTGATTCAGATACTCTATGTCAAACTCACTAAGAAGCATGATCCATTTGGCCATTCTACCTTGTAAATATATTTTAGATAGTAGATACTTGAGTGGATATACTTTTGAAATGACCATGGTGTTATTGTTCAACTTGTAGTGTTGTAATTTTTGAGCTATGAATACCATGGATAGACAAGCTTTTTCAATAGGCATATAATTGTGTTCATATGTGACCAATGTATAGCTTAAGTAGTATACTATATGCTCTTTTCCATTGTCATCATATTGAGATATAAGTTCTCCCAAGGCACTATCTATAGCTGATAGGTATAACAAAAATGGTTTTCTTAGCATAGGGGGTAACAAAATAGGTAGATTTGTTAGGTAACCATTTAACTGCTAAAAATTTATTTAGTAGTGATTATCCTAGTGGAATACAACTCCTTTCTTCAAAAGATGTGTAAATGGATGACACTTGTCTACTAACTAAGATATGAAGTGTTAGATTGACTAGATCTTACCCTATAAACTATGGAGTTACTTCAAATTGATTGGTGGTGACATCTCTATTATAGCTTGGACTTTAGCTGGATCGACTTCAATATCTCTATCAGACATGATAAATCCAAGTAATTTTCTTGGTGTTACTCCAAACACACATTTATTTGGATTGGGTCAGACTTTATACTCATGTAGTCTTTCAAATATTCTATGTAGCACTACTAAATGGTCGGCCCTAGTTTTTGATTTACCTAGTACGTCATTGACATAGTCTTCAATAATATCATGCATCATATCATATAATATTATGGTCATGGATATTTGATATGTAACTCCAACATTGTTAAGACCAAATGACATTACCTGATAATAGAATGTACCCCATGGAGTGGTGAATGTAGTCTTATGTTGGTCTTTTGGTGTTATTCTAATATGGTTGTATCCTAAAAATCCATCCATGAGTGAAAGCATCTCATAACCCACTATGGAGTTTATGATCATGTCAATATTAGGCAATGAAAATTCATCTTTAGGGAAAGCTTTGTTTATGTCTCAAAAATCAATACAAATTCTAATTCCTTCTAGATTTTTGCTAACTGGTACAACATTAGATATCCACTTTGAGTAGTAAATAGATCAAATACATCCTACTTCTAAGAGTTTTTTCAACTCTTTTTTTACTAATACATTAGTGCAAGGATACATCTTACGTAAATTTTGCTTCATTGGTTTAGCATCAGTACTTACCACAAGGTGATGTAAAACCAAGGTGGGGTCCAAACCTAGCATGTCAAAATAAGCTCAAAGATATCTACAAATTCTCTCAATAGAGTGATAAAGACTTCATATTCTTCCTTAGTGAGGGACATGCCTAATTTTATCCATTTTGGGTCTGATGGAGTCTTGATGTTTACCTCTATTATATCCTCAATTAGAAGGGTTAAACCATCTTCTAGGATAATAGGTAAAGACTTGAACTATTAAGCTATATCAGAGTCCTCTGTTAGGACTGGCTCTTCAACTTCTCCTAGGCATGATGAATCTAAGTCTCCCAATGGGAGATCTAGCTATGTGATAAAAATAGTCAAAAATTCTTGAAGAATTCAATCAAAAACTTGTTTTTACTCAAAATTGAACTCAAATCCATAGGCAAGCTCATCGTTGGTGGTCTACTATTCTAAATTTGAAGAATGAACACCACCATCTGATGGTGCCTAAAATAAGTTTTGACTACTAGAATGGCCTTTATCTTTATCTTTTCCCTGGTTAAAAATTACCTCAAAGAGGTTTTCACTTTGGGACCTCAATATTTTATTTATTTGTTTTTGGCTAATGGTGTTCACCCACTCTCCAAAATAGGCTTCAAGATCCAATGTGATTAATAACCTTGATTTATGATCTCCCAATGAAACATTGTCTTTAAGGCTTAGAAAATCACATAATGCCTCATTATTCTGAAACCCATCAATTGATAAATTGGATACTTGTTGGTCCCAATCTATTAGTTAGGGATAGTATAATGGTAATGGGTTATTATGAATAATTGGTGTAATGGTACAAATGAAATGAGAGTTAAACAGATTGGTTTCATCTAGGTCATCAAAAATAAGGCTATAATCAGACTCTACTTCACTATCAACTTCATCATCACTAGTCACCAGTGATGGAACATGAATAAGATATGTGGGGTCACCCCCATGCGGTTTAAAATCCAAGTCCATAGGGTCTTTTCTATTTGGTCATGGAAATTGGCTCAATGGTTTCTTGTTGATTCGGTCCAAGGCCTCTTCCTTCATAATCTTGATGTTCCATGATCTAATTGGGAATGAGATATTTAGTGCTCTTATAATAGTTAACCAACTTGCCATTATATAACCATGATTCATCTCTTTTGAGAGGATTTTGTTCTTGGCCAGATGTCAGTATGAATGTGATTGGTGTTAGATTATGAATTTTATCTTTACCTTTTCATTGATAATGCATGTGTGGGGTAACTTTAGGTCTTCCAAAGGTATTTAGATTCTAAGGAAGATTAACAATATGAAAGATATCATGTGTTAAATATTCTCCTTGGCCATTAGCCAAAATGGTGTAATGATTGGAAGCTTTAGAAGGTAACATGTGGGAAAGGGAATCTAGGATCTATGCAATTATCCTATCGAGAATCAATAAGTATGGACTTTCTTTTATCTTACTTGAAACTCATATTCATGTCGTATTGGTAATTATAGCTTTAAAACTCAGCCTTGAGATGTTTACAATGTTCATATGGGTGTAAATCTCCTAAAATATTTACTTCCATCCTTGAGTGGGAGAACTTGATACATTGGTACAACATTGATAGGACTGCATGAATCTCATGTAACCAAAGCCTACCTATAATCATCTATATGACAACTCAAGATCAAGCACATGACAAAGTATATCATGGGTCAAAGGCCTAATGATAACTAGCAGGTTAATGGTGCCTTGTGATTCTTTCTCATAATTATCGTAGGATTTGATAGTTATCATTTATAGTTGGAGATCTGCCATTGTGTACCTAAGAAGCTTGATGAGCTTTAAAGACACTATGTTGATGCCTAACCCATTGCCTATAAGGACACATTTCACTTTATGTCACTCTATATAAAATTATATGTACAATGGATTATTATGGAGTGGGTCAAGGGAAGACATATCACTTTGGTTGAATGTGACTTGTTGGGCAGAAGCTAGGTGTCTAACCAATGATTGAAATTTATCATGGGATATGTCACTAGAAATAGTGGATTGGGTTAAGATCTCATTAAAATTGTTCTTCTGTATTGTCAAAATTTACAACAAATCTAAAATAGAGATCTAGTTTGGTGTCTTCTATAGATGTTCCATAATATCAAACTTCTTGTCTTGGATAATGTTAAATGGTTGCTTTTGAGGCTAAATGGATGGTTGGATAATGGGTGAGGTAGTAAATGGTTATGGGCCCAGAATAGAAATATTTGATCTCTGAGTTGTGATAGCACAATTAGGGTTAATTACAGGACCATAGTTGCTAAAAAATGATGGTAATGTGTGGGACTAGGTAAGATAATCCTTGGTTATCGATGCACTTGTATGTGGTCATAGGGCAAGGATAAGTTATTGGTATAAGGTCTAAAAGTGCAAATCCTAGTTTGTTGGTTCACCTGCATGTGTTCCCTTATCAAAGAAGGATTATCCATGTAATTTGGCTGAGTGGCATTATTTAGCAATGGTCTAGATTGATTGGTGCTCAGTCTAGGATTAATGGAGATGGTATTAATGCTACCCCCTGCATTATGACTTACAAGTCTATTGTAGTCATGTGCAACTGCATGGTAGGTTTTTTGGTTGTTACCATTCTGACCTTGGTTCTGTTCATTATTTTGATGTTGTTAATTCTATTGGTTTGGCCTTTGATTTTGATAATATTGATTTTTTTGTTGCATTGGCTATTGTTATTATTGTTGTTTTTGTTGGTTGTTATGTTGGGGAAAAGGGTTTTGATAAATCTCAATAGTTTGATTAGAGGTGGAATCACCACCATCTAATATGATCTCCCTATTCTCTAACATATTTTCAATCAAATGCTTGATTTACACACATATTCATAAATTATGTCTGTTAACTCGATGATATTCAAAGAATTCATTTTCATGGTACCAATCAAGATAAGGAATGCCTTGGGGATAATGCTTTGGTATAGGCTAATTTATAGAATTAGTGGTAAAAAGTTTATGAAACACAGATTCAATAGGCTCTCCAAGGTCACTAAAAACATATCGAGTAAGTATTGTTCTCCTTGGAGGAGGGTTTTGTAATGTAAAAGTTTGTGGCAATTATTGCATGGGTCTTGGTTATTGTGCTTGCAGTGTTGGTTGAAGAGGTTGTTAGGTAGGAGTAAGCTAAAAAGGTGGTGCAAGTTGAGTAGATGATGTTTGCACCATTTGTACATGATGTGACTTACTCACTCCATTTCCCATAACATTCCTATTGTAGTTGAATTATTTTGGTCTATCTTGGTTATTGGCCTATGTCAATTGTGATGCTTACACTTGAATTGGATTTTAGTTTTGGCTACTTCCCTAATTAGTACCTTGGTTTTGATTAGTTGAATTAGGCTTGATGACTCCTTTATTAATGAGTACTCACTCGATCAACAAACCTTTTTCAATGATTTCTTTAAAGGTATGCGCATAACACAGTTTTAGATGATAGGCTATCTCACTATGCAAGTTTTTAGTGAATATAGTGGCTAATTGTTTATTTGGTAAACTATGAGTGAATCAGCTTGCAAGTGCTCTCCATCACTGTAGATAACTTAAAAAACTCTCACTAGCTTTTTGTTTAGCTTGCATCAAATCAACCAATGAAATCTTAGGCTTGAGATTATAGGAAAAGTGCTACAAAAACTTATTTGAAAGATAATCAAAATCATTTACTAAATTATTAGGAAACTTTAAGAACCACTCCAAGGCTTGTCTAGCTAAGCTCCTTGAAAACAACAACAAAAGGTATATATCGCTATATGTCATTGGCTGGTATGTGACAAAGAGTTTGGTTAAATAGGCTTTGGGGTCACCTTTTCCCTTATATTTATCAAACTTTAGGGGCTCATATCTTGGAGGAAATGGAATCTATAAGTACTCCATATTGAAAGGATAGGAACACACATTGTCCAAATTAAACTTTTTAATCTATTTCCCTACTTGGATGGTGATGATTGTTTCTTTCATTTATTGTAACTCTAGCTCTAGGAAACTTATGAGAATATTAGCTTGGGTATATGGTTGAGTGATCACAAGTGGAGCACTTTGACTAGGTTATAATGGGGGTATTTGGTATATGTTGGATTGGTTGGGAAATAAACCAAGAATATGCATATGCAAATTAGGATGTACTTGTTGAAATTACACATTTGGTTATGCAATATTCTAGTTTGGGTTGGTGATGAAGGTTTAGTTTGGAGGATTTTGAGGTTGGGATGGAGGGATATAATGATATTATGCCTATTATGGTTGAATAGGGACCTATTTTAGACTACTCAAATCTTAATTTTGAGTGGGAACTTGTGAGCCAAGTCCCTATCTCTGAACTTGTGGTATGCTTTGTAGAAAAGGCAATTATTGCCTAACAAGTATTTGAGAGACATTAGAACCCCCTTGTTGCATGAATCCTAGTTGGGAAGTGGACACATGTTGGATATTTGGAACCTATCACTAACCAACATGAATACATTGTTGATTAAACATTGTTTGGTTTTGAATTGACATGTTAGTATGCAAAGAAGAAGGTATGTTTCCACTACCTAATGAGGTGGAACATTAGTTGCCCCTTGTTGATGTGGAAATATGTTTAGCCTCTACTAATTTGTTATATTCATTTGTGCTTATTATTTGTAATTATATTCATCACCTATTTATGAGGAATATGATTCATCACATTCTATTGTTGAGGCATGACATTGGTTGTTGGTTCACTACCTAATCCTATTGGTTGTGTACTTGACGAAGCAGCTAGTTGAGGTTGGGTGCAGAAGTTCCCATTCCTAGGTTTGAAAATCCACTCATGGTGTTAACTAAAGGCACATTTTATTGGCTAGCTACTTTTGTATTAACAGCACTTTGATTTGGCTTGGACTTTGCTTGCACATTGTCCACTGTGTTTTTCTCATTATTCAATGTAGAAGAAAAAGACACTTCTTTGATAATTGGAATATGTAACAAGTTTTCTATCAAAGTGTTTTGTGTGAATGGGTTTAAACTCTGATTGTCTTGACTAATTAACTCTATCAAAACTCCTATTTAATGAACTAAGCTAATAAGAGGTTTACTCACCATGGTCATCTAATTGAAATTGTGCTTGTACGCTAGATTCAGGTAGGTTTGATATGTTGTCTACATTTTGTTAAAGTGGTCTTCCTTGAGGTTATTTACTTTTTTATGCATATTAGGGTCATGATACATCATTTGGACTAGAGTTAAAAGATTTCTAGAAGAGGCCTATTGACTATATAATATGTTGTGAGGCATTCTTACTAGGCTTTGTAAACTTTCATGAGGGAAGTCCACTGGAAACTTAGCCCTTACTTTTATGGCTCTAACCAAAATCTCATCTTTGTTCTCCAAAAAATGATGCTCAAATAAAAAAAGATCATATGTGGAAGGCATATTAATAGAGTATGATTATTAAGGAATTAGTTCTTCAACTGTGGGTATCATAGCAAAGTATTATGTAGTTTGTTCTTGGTCCTGTTCTAAATATGGAGGCATATTAACCAAATATTTAACCAATGGATCTTGGTTTTTTTCCCTTATTTGATTATTATAAGAGGGATAAGGATCTTTCTCATAAGAAATATTATTTGTGTAGGGTCTTGCACCATTTCTTCCTGTGCAACCACATTACTAATCCTTGGATTGTATATAAGTCCACTACAAGTGTAAGAATACATGTTGGGATCCATATTAAATGTTTTTATGATAAAAAAGGAAGAGAGTTCTACAAAATCTAAAAATACAATGTCCAAAAGATGATACTCAAACTTGGTTTATATTTTCCAAAAGGATGGAAATGTTTTATGAAATTATTTATGACAAAATAATCTAACATTAAGTATCTAATGTTACAAGTCTTATAAAAAAATATTAAGTAAATGGCCCAAAAATTGAAATGCCAAACTCTAAGGTCAAAGTGTTTCAAATTAGTCTAATCTAGGAAAATAAATAGTTTTTAGGTCTTTTGGAAAAATGTAGCATCAAAATCTAGGCTCAAACAAGATATGTGCTAGGAATATTAGCCAAAATAACGTCAAAATCTAGACTTTGAAACAAATGAGATTTTAATATAATATATTTGAAACACTTCTAACAAAAACTAGGCATTTGACTCTTAGACATGAACTCGATCAAATAGGTATAAGGCATGAAATAAAAGGCACTTTAGAGATAGTTTATTTTCTCATAAATAATGATATAAAGCTTTATTCTTTTGAAAAATAGGCTAGACAAATGTGAATGGTGTAACTATGCTAGACAAAGATTCACAAAAGTATACTAGGATTGGCTTGAAAAATGCATACAAACTTGAACTCTATGCAAAAAAGTCTATGAAACAATGTTTGAAATGATTTTAGCAGCATAACAACACTAGACTACTCAAAAAATGTGACAAAATGTTTGCTTCAAAAAATCTCTAAGGCAAAGATGGTTTCTCGCAAATTTGGTAGCATAACACTACCCCTCTTAATTCAAATGACATACATGTCTTCAAAGTTTTGACAATATCTTTAAGGCAAAAAGGTATGATTTTCAAATTATCTCAAGGAAAAAAATATGGTTACAAAAAAAAATTGGTGCATAGACTCAAAGTTCAACTGTTTAGTACAAAATGACTTAAGTCTATCAATTGGTGATAATGATTATGAGTTTTAAATGACCTTCAACTTAGATTGGAAATTTAACCTAAGTTCCCTCAAGTTTAGTGAAAATGGAGAACCCACTTAACACATCAACCACGTGAACTTATAAAGGTGCAATTTTGAATTATCAGTTGTAAATGAAGGACTTAAATAATGTTTGGTAGAAGTCTAAACTCAATTAAGTAATGTAACTACACCAAATTAGATGATATGACTCCAAGTTTTGATGAACTTAAACAAGGAAAATTGATGATTCACGTGGGTAACATAATGCCTCTTTGTTCAAATTAAAATGAGGACTATGTGTTTTGATTTGTATTATTTATTCACACCAAGTTTTGACTCCAAACAAAATTTTAATCTAGGACAAAACCAACTAATTAATCATTCTTAAGTCTTAAACTAACAAGGTTTCTTGGTACTATTAGAATCCATTAATATAAATCATTTGAGAGGATTTTAGTATTCATCCAAAAATTAAAATGCACATTATATAGTAGGGTTTTTACACCCCCCTTCTCTCAAATGACAGTACTACAACATGGACCTTGAGGCACACCTTATACCAACAACACCTCTATAGCAAGTGGGGATTTGCTAAAAACTACATGTTTTTAAATTTTTCTAAGGGGATCAATTACAAAATGACTTTCACATCACAATACAAAATAAAATCACATAATTAAGTATTTTTAGCACTTGGCTTGTTGTAAAAAGGTCTTGTCCTTTTTACAACCTCTATATCCATTGCTTGCTCATTGTAGTGCAATGTCCAAGGTACAAATACATCCCATTTGTAACTTCAACACTAGAAGGTGGTTTAATAGCTCAAACCTCCAATCCTAGTGGGAGTGGATGAAGTCAGTGCCAGGAGATGAAACCTTGGGTCAAAGCTTCCCTATAAAACTTATGGGAGGTGATGAAGTCCCCTTCACAAGCCAAGATGCAATGAAATAAAAGACATAAGAGAAAGACTTTAGGGTCATCTTCAAGATCATATAAACTATTGAGAGTTTTTGGGGAGTGCTTTAGATGACATTCTTTCTATGCCTTGGACTAGGCATGTGTGTAATAAGGATGTCACTTTTGATTCAAAAAGCTCCTTAAAGGGGATAGATGGAAGAGCATACATGTAATGTCTTCTTCTTTTCCAATAAAATTCTATTTATAAAAGTATTGAAGACAAAAAATTTCAAGTGTGTTCAATTTTAAGCCCCAAATGAAACATTAGGTGGTATTATTTTGACCCCTTGGTCTTAAGTTGTAACTTTGAAAGCAAAATTTGTCAAAAGATTTACCTAAGCATCTAAATTTTTTGTTAAGAACCAAAAACAAAGTTCTTAATCCATATTAAACTTTCAAAAAGGTCTAAAAATCATGTTATAATAAATTCTAAGATTGATCCTACAATGAAAAAGTTAGTATGTCCTTTAGCTTTGAAGCTAATTTGTAAATTAGTGAAGCAACTTTTCAAAATGAGCTCTTTGTTTCAAAATCTTAATTACACAGTCAATTCCACTATTTCCTTGTAAAATTGCAACTATCAGACAAAAATGTTATTGTTATAGATTATTTCAGATAGAAAACACAATATCATGACATCATTGTTATAGAAAACATAATATCATGACACAGAATCACTAGCTAAAGCAATGATATCATTTCCCAATAGAACAAATCGCTATTATGGAAAAAAATCATTGTTTACTAGATAGAAAACATAACAAACACAAAATCATTGTTCAGATGATGAAATCACTATTATACAAAATCATTGCCCAAAATAATGAAATCACTACCCAACAGAATGAAATTGCTGCCCAAAAAAATGATATCACTTCCCAAAAAGATGATATCATTGTTCTGGATGATGATATCTCTAGTCAAGTTAAAAAATTGTTGTTTAGAAAATAGTGATTTTGTTCACACAAAATCACTACTGTATGAGCATCGATATCATAATAGAGAGAAAAACTAAGTTTTACAAGAACAAAAACATTGTTACAAAGATGGAAATTTAACTTAAAAATTCATTTTTGTTGGCCCTCTCACTCCAAAATCCTACATAAAAAAGATTAATAGTTTGCTTGAAAGAGATTTGTGGACTTAGCATACCACCAGACATGCCATTATGTGAACTAGGAATTTGACTCAAAATAGGATGGTTAGTATTGTGTTAGTCCCAAAATAGAAACAAAATGAAATAAACACACTAGCATAACATCTCTAGGCCTAGTTACTAAGGAGAAATTAGTTAACAAAACAAAATGGAAAGACAACTAAAACATAAAAGAAAGACCTTTCTTCACCTTCCTTGGATGCTCCAAAATTCTTGTTGTAGTGGCCTACTCAGCTTTGTGCTCATGAAGTCTACATCAATGAAGTGTGCCTACCTCCATCTCTCATTAGCACCATGTTTGGCTTTGGATTTGGCTTGGATTGGCTCACTATTTGGACATTATAAAACTAGTTTTCATGAAGCTTTATAATCAATTCAACCTTATAACTTTGGCATATGAGAGCTTAAACTTCAATAGGTAAGGCCTCCTATTTATACATTTTTAGGATGGTTTGAGGATCAACCATGACCATCCATCTCAAGATTGAGATGTGTGGCAATGAATAAATCCAAATATGAAATTCATTCTATAGATATCTCCATTTATATTTGGGATAGAGGGGTATTAACTAAGCATGGAAGAGCTTTGACGAGGCATGGGAGGGGTTAACCTTGATAATTTATGCATTTATGGCCTAGGGATGTCTTTCCAAGAAATAATGTGATTTGATGATGCAAATATTCAATATTCATTCACAAAATGCATTGCCCCATTTAGAGATAATTTGGCCAAAATTGGCACTTGAATATGTTAGTTTCAAATATTTTAATGTGTTTTAGTGTTTTAGGCCAAATTGTGCATTTTGGTGGAAATTAGTCAAAATCTTGATTGATGGTCATTGGTGGCCAGTTTTAGATGTCTACAAAAGTGTGTATATGGACTTATATTATGATACCATTCCCTTGGAGGGTAAAATGGCTATAATTCATATATATCCTAAGATGTTACATGTACTTGAAGATCCAAAATGAGTTTTAAATGAGGTGATGTAAATATACGTGGAGTTGGGTAGCTTCGTTGGGAATGTGGATGTTGTTGAACACCCTGTTGTTCATGATGTTAGATTTGATAGTGAAGGTGAAGTTTGGAAGATGTGTTTTGGCGAGCTTACTTAAATATTGGAAATAGAACTAGGGTTGTCTTCTATACTCCTAATGGGAAATCTTTCTAGTTTTCTTTCAATCTTTCCTTTGAGTACATGAATAAAATTGCTAAGTATGAGGCACTCTTGCTTGGTTTATGAATTACCCACAAACACAAAATTATAATTTTGATTGTGAAGGGTGATTTAGAGCTAGTGGTTAAATAGGTGTACAATGCTTACACCACTAAGAATAAAAGGTTAAAATAATATAGAAATGTTGTATGGGATTTACTAGAGTTCTTTGATTCCTTCAAACATTTGTTATCATGATAGAAGTTTTAATGAAGAAACTAATAGAATCTCAGGGTTAGGTTCTCAGTTTGAAATTGAAAATATGAACCCTCATTGTCATTATCAAGTGGAGATGTTGGTTAGACCTTTAATCCCAGACAATATTCATCATTGGAAAGTTTTTGATGATGATGATCAGATTAGAAGGTTTCTAAATTGTGAAGCTAAATTTCAATATCAGCTCATAGACATGGAATCCATGGTTTAGGTTTGTGATGGAAAGGAGACTTTGATTGGGTAAAACATCATTCAGCTAAAGAAAAACACTCTCCCTAGAGGATTGGTGAGTTTAGAGAAATATTTTGATGGAGCAAGCTGAATTAAAACTTAGGACTCATTTATTTTAAAATATGTGACTGAATTCAATTTGGGTTATCATGAACATCCACAAAAAGTTTGGATGGGTACTCATCTAAGTGTAGCAGAAAAACAATCTTACAAGTAGCTGCTAAAAAGGTACTAGGACTATTTGTCTTGGTCTCATTTCAAGTTGAAAGTAGATAGGGAAGATTTATTTCACCATGTCATACCATTGTAGCCTAATAACAAAAATTTCAAGTAGAAGCAAAGACCTATTAACCTCATCTTGGCCACAAAGATGTGGGATGATTTAAAGAAGCTAAGGAATGATGAAATTATTTAGCCCACTGGTATTCATCATGGATGGCAAACTTAGTTCCCACGAGAAATAAAAATGGTGATATCCACTTGTGTGTGGATTTTCAAAATTTGAATAAAGCTTCCTTGAAATATAATTATCCCTTGCTTAATATGGATAACCTGTTGTAAAGTGTTACTAGATCAAAAAAATTGTCCAGATTGGATGGTTTCTCAGGGTATAACTAGGTTGTGGTGAAGGAATCTGAGAGACCCAAGACCACATTTATAATGCCTTGGGGCATGTATGTTTATATGAGGATGCCTTTTGGGTTAATGAATGTTGGTGTAATGTTTTAGAGAGCTATTGATTTTGCCTTTGTAGGGGCAATTAAAAAGTTTATAGATGTGTATCAAGATGACATTACATTATACTCCAAGAATAGAAAGGAACATTTAGAGCATCTAGAGAAAGTGTTCATTACATGTAGGGAGTTTGGAACTTTACTTAATCTTAAGAAGTGTCATTTTAGATTATAAAAGGCTAAGTTTTTAGGACATATAGTGTCAAAATATGGTGTCATGATTGATCCTGAGAGAGTGGAAGCCATTGAAAAAGTGCCTATCCTATAGTCCAAGAAAGGAATTCAATCCTTCTTCAGGCAAATCAACTTTGTAAGAAGGTTTATGTCTAATTTTTTAGAGATCACTATGCCTATTACTTCTATGTTGAATAAATACTAAACCATCAAGTGGGAATAAAAGGCCATGCAAGCATTAAATGACATCAAAGGAGTCTTGAAGTCTACCCCTATCTTGGCCAGCCTTGATTACACTAAGGAATTTCAAATATTCTCTTTTGCATCACATAATACCATAGTTGTTGTCTTGTTAAAAAATAATGATGACCATCATGATCATCCCATAGCTTTCTTTAGAAAATCTATGCAAGGATATAAACTAAATTACACCATCATGGAAAAACAAGATTTCACTCTTTTGAAGGATATTAAGGCATTTAAACCTTATATTCTAAGTTTGAATATTGTTGCATATGTCATGCATATAATGGTGAAGGACATTTTGACTCAGATTGAAGTATCAAGTAAGAGATGTAGGTGGGTTAACAAGTTACAAGAATATGTCATGGATATTTAGACCACCAAATTAGTAAGAGGGATGGGTCTAGACAAGTTCATGGCTAAGACCAATTTGCAAGTTGTTGAGGTAAACACTACTATTTTCAATGTTGATGATTCTTTATGTCAAATTTTCATATCTCCATGGTCTAAAGACATTGTTTACTACTTAAAATTTTTGAATTATCCACCTAACTTGGAGAAGAATCAAAGGAGAACTCTTAAACTTTTTCCCCAAAAATATCTCTTGACTAAAAGTGGACTAGCATGGAAAAATATAGATGGGGTTCTCTTGAAATGCATGATAGAAGAACAAACTTCCAATTTAAGTAAGGATTTTCATAGTGGAGTATATGGTGGCCACTTTTCACCTAAAGTCATAACTCATAAAATTCTAAGATTTGGTTATTGGTGGCCATCACTATTCAAGGATTTTGCTCAAAAAGTTAGAAAGTGTGAGAAATGTCAACACTTTAATGGAAGTCTAAAATCTTTTAGTTATCTCCCCTTGAAACTTATGATGACTAAAGGCCCATTTAGACAATGGGGAATGGACTTCATTAGGGAAATCATTGATTCATCAAGTACTAGACATGGATGGATACTAGTTGTAATTGACTACTTCATGAAATGGGTTAAAGTGGTCCCTATAAATAAGGATACACACTAGGTGATTATGGAATATTTATTGAATCATATTATTTGTAGGTTCGGTGTGCCTATCAAAGTAATTGCTAATAATTCCATGATTTTTAGAGCTAAGCCTTTGGTGGAATTATGTAAAGAGTATGGGATAACATTGAATTACAATTACAATTACAACCCTCAGGGAAATGGACAAGAAGAATCTAGTAACAAAAACTCATTCAAAATCATTAGACAAACTTTGAAAAAAAATAAGTAGGGTGAATAGCTAAATTTTGCCTTGTGGGCTGATAGGATTATGCCTAAGAGAGCTACAAGCAAAATCCCTTTTGATCTTGTTTATGGAGCTCAATCTATTTTTCCTATGAATTTGTAGTTACCAACCTATAAATTCATGCAATATCTAGAAGAAGATGATGAAATCAACCACTATGAAAGAAAAGTGAACCAAATTGTTGAGCTTGATGAAACTAGAAGACAAAATCATGAGAGACACCTCAAGTTCAAGGAAAGACTCAAAAGTATATTTGATAGAAAGGTCACTCTAAGAACTTTTCAAGTAGGTGATTTGGTTTTACTTTGGGATAACATGTATGAAGAGAAAGGAAATCATGACAAATTTGATGCCTTATGGATGACCCTTATTCTATTGACTACTGGATTGGGGAACACACTTTCTTTTTAAGAGACCTGGATGGTGAGATATTGGAGTTGTTAGTTAATGGTAGACATTTAAAACACTTCCTTAACTGAGTCCATAACTGTTTATAGTAATGTATAGTGTATAGATTTTTTGTTTTGTTGCCCCTATGTGTTGGGCCTTATTTATATAGTTCCTTTTGTTTTTTTCATGTGTTAGTTCTAAGATCCCATTATCTATTTTTGTCACTTCTCCCTCCTTTAGTTGGGTCTCCATGGGTGTTTACTAATAAATTGATAAATTTTTAACTTTGTGACCTAAGGGATTGGCACTTGGTCTTTTTTTTTGGGTTATTTACACACCTTTAAGGGGTGTACATCCCTAGGCGAGAGCTAGTGTTAGTGCCCAAACTTGTACTAATTAATTTGTGTTCTATTTTTTAATATTAATGCCTAATTTTTTAATCATTACCCCAATCTATAAGTATGTTCACTCAAGTTATGAAAAACCCCACTCTCATGTTCATGTTGTGTAAACCTTGTGAGATCTCTGTTTCAACTAATGATTAACATCTTTGTATTTTAATGATATTTTAGTGTCTATGATCTAAATCAAGCTAGGAAGATCAAATAATGTTGAGTATGATATTTATATTACAAAAATAAATAAAGTGGTGGAGATTTTGAGAGCAATTGCAATTTTTCATATTGAAAACTTGTAAATTACTTCCCAAGTTCCCAATCCTAGCAGATAGATCTTGGTGGGAGAGGCAACTTGAAAAAAAAAAAACATTGAAAATGCAACTTGAAAAATGTGGTCAAATCTCCCAATCCTATTGGTCAATATGGAGGAGAAACCCAATAAAGGATGCATCCCAAATATTGATAGCTATGACATGGGAATAGATAAATCAAAACTCAAAGTTTTAAAGCCCACCCCATTGGTAATACCCGTGTGGAAATAAAATTTTATGAAATTTAAGCCCATGTCATAAAAAAACAATTCATGTTGAAGGCTAAAATGAAATGTATCTTTTTTAAAAATTAAGGTGTGGGCCCAAAAGTTGAATGGTGGAGCTTCTAATGGAAATTTTAATTTTTAATATGCAATTGCAAACTTGTAATTTATTTCCTAGTTTCCTATTCCCAATGGGAATAAAGTGGCGGAGATACACTGTGTAAAATACACTTTGATAATTTACAACTCATAAAATGCAACCCTATTCCACAGTTCCATAGGTCAATGATAAAATGCAAGTCATCATAGAAAATCCTATGGAAATATAAGAACAAAAATCATATTTTCAATATTAAAAATTGTAAAATGCATCTCAATTCCCTAATCCCATCATACATGGCATGCAAGTATAAAATAAGTGGCATAAACCGAGAGTCAAAATACAAAATGCATATTCATAAGTTGAAAACTATAGGTTAAGCTCTGAAACCTACCAACAAAGCGATAAGGCATAGGTTTTGAAAAATATATATATATATTGGAGACAATATAAAAGCCACATGTTTTTATAAATTTAGGTGATTACTTGAAGGAAGATAAAGATGCCAGACGTATCTTTGCACCTCTCTACATTGTTAGGTTTCAATGTTAATGCCTTGTGGCTAGAAGTAGTTACATGGAAGGGGATAATAAAGAGGAGGAATGTGCATCACATAATGTTACATGAATGGAAGCCATGGAAAGGAATGCAAAACAATAATCCAAGCAATCACATATGGAGTTGGAGAAATGGTATCATGTATTGATTAATTTATTGTATTTGAGGAAAACACTATTGGAAGCCATGGCTAGTGAAAAAGTTATTGCAGTCTTTTAGTTAGAGAAAGAAGCAAAATGTCTAAGAGACTTATAGGTAGAAGCTAAACTAAATAGGATTTTGTGATGTACATCAACATCCTAGGATGAAGAAGATGGTGTACTCAAACCACTTGATCCACTTACCTTAAAACATCGGTAGATGGTTGGATCAATCATTTATAAGGCAGTAAAGTTATTGGACACTCGAGAAGTTAGTGTTGGAAGATTTTTATGGTGCCACCAATTGGATAGACTCATCTTATTTTACTAATTAGTGTGTGTTCACATTTTTATTATGTACTTATTGCACCATCTTTAGGAATAAATGGAACGTATGCTATCTTCAAGAGAAGCTATAGTTGGAATGGGGTTGGTAAACTCTGGCCTACCATGATCTAGCCAAATGACCATGGCTGAATGTTGGATTCTATGGGATATCTATAAAATAAGTTTGAAATCTAAATCAGATGTTCAAAATAAGATAGAATAAACACATTTAAAATTAGAGACTTTTGAAATTGCAAACGATGGCATTTCTAGTATAGCATTAATGTCATCCCATATTGTTGAATTAATAAATAAAAGTTAATTTTCTTCACAAAGGTCATTAATGCATCTAAATAAATTATATTCAAAACTTTATGATAAGACTAAATATGAGGAAGAAGTCTCAAATGAATGTCTATAGGAGATTTCAAAGAAGAAAGCAATTTGCATTTTTTGCAAATGTGTAATTTGAAAATTACAAGTGAAGGTTCACCACCCACAAGTTAAACATGAGGTCAAAAGTCAAGGCAAAAGTTTTCAATCCAATTATAACTTTTCATTTTTTCAAATTGCACTTGAAGCTCCCAAGTTTGTGGCAGATTTTTTGAGGGGAACTATAACTCTAGATTGCAATTTACAAAATTACAAATTGTAAATTGCACTTGAAGCTCCCAAGTCTGTAGCAAAAATTTTAAGGGGAACTACAACTCTAGATTATAAGTTATGAAATTGTAAATTAAAAATTCACTTGAATCTCCCAAGTCCATGATATAAATTTTGAGGAGAATTACAACTCTAGATTGTAAGTTGTGAAATTACAAATGTGTTGCTAACCTCCAGATTTCTACCAACTTGTAAAGTTATAGTTGGGGTCCAAAATCCTACCATACAAAGGAGGTGAAAAATTACAAATGGGACCCAAAGTTCTATATAAGGAAAAAAAAGGATAAAATAATGCACTTATGCATTAAAATTTTTGGTAGAAACCCTATAAAATGTCAAAGGTAAAATGGAAAAAGGAAAAGGCACAAGAAATTTTGGCATTGACCACAAAAAGTAAAAAGGTGAAAAATAAGCTAAGTCTTGCCATTTCTAATATTTTATTTGTATCAAATACCTTCATGGAAGGAATGTTGTAGGGTTTATGAGGCCAAGGTGGGACATTAAAAGAATATTTCTCAAATGCCCAAGGATCCTACATTGTAATCCAATGTAATCATGATAAAGTAAGGGGTGTTCTTTGGCATATATAAGAGGAAGGGAAGTTGTCCAAAAGTTTTCAGCTATGTAAATGATTAGTTGAAGGCATGGCCAAGTGGTTACACAAAAATATGAGTTTATTTATCTCCCAAGGGAATATTCTTCCTCGATCCCAAGTGTAGTGAATTTTAAACCAAGGAGAGCAAGGATTTGTTTGAAAATCTTCATAATAACATGGATAGGGAGTTTCTTCAATGATTCCATTGTAAGAGTAGAAGTTTCTAGGTGTGACAAAGAGCATCTTCCAACTAGAGCATCTTGATGGAATTTTTAGAGTTGATTACAAGTTTGAAATATCAAAAATTTCAAATGGGGTGAGAAATTCATAGAAAAATAAAGCTTATCCTCTTTTTAAAGTTTGTTGGTTGTTGTTAGTTTTCCTAAGGCTTAGGCTCTTTCAAATTTTTAGATCCTTATTGTGTGTATTTTGTCTCTCTTTCTAAGGTGGTTACATCTATACAACCATTATAAATATTTGAGAGCATGTATGTGTCTCCCCTATATCATAGAAAAACCACCATGCTTCTCCCCATGATCACATTCTAAGTAATGATGTATGTAATATTTTCTTAAAATATAATGGAAAATAGTTGTGATTTCTATTGTATTTTGTTAATGAAATGTAATAATAGATTTTGCATGCTCTGCTGATTAGGTATTTAGTTTATGCTTATCAATGATGGCATTTATTTTGGGCATAGATCTAAGTTGTAAATTTCTTTCTACATTGTGATTTGGAAATGTGTTGTTGATAACATTTAAGGTAACCTTGGGTTTATGTATTTGATATGAAAAAGAATTGGAATCTCTACTTGTAATGTATGATTTAGGGTTTCAAAAATCATTTGAATATTTGCATTGTTTTGACACCAATAGATTCAACTCATTCCTAATAATTTCTTTAGCTTGTCTTTCAATCTTATAAATTTGTTGCAAATGAATGATTCCATTCATGTTTATGAAATTTTTGATATTTGAAAACCACCACACCACTCTTTTATACCTACTTAACTTATCCTACCCTATCCTACCCTATAAACAATATGCCCCTAGTGGATATTTTAAGTGTTGTTTTCCTATAAATGCATCAATATTGCATATCTAAAATGTACCTATGTTTTTTTATTTGAATCCCAGTATTATAATCTCCCATTTGGCCCTGGGTTGTTGAAAATTTCTTTAAAATTAAGATTGTAATCATATTTATATCTATATTTAGTAGCTTCTGTCTATCATAGATTATTTGTTCATTCCATGTAATAACTCTTCTTGAGTGGAATGAATAAGTTTGGTTATACCTTGGTCAGATTTGTGTTCTTGTGTGCCCATAATCTCCATAGAGACTAAACTATAGTATCCCTATATGTGATCAAACTACCCCATAGGTTCTCTCACCTTAGTTCAGGTAAAGCTAGAAGTAGCAGTGAGCTAACCATACTCTTTGTCGATGTTTTCTAGTCATTATCTATGTTTAATCCATCCTGATGTTGAACCCTCCCCTAGCTATAATGACATATTTGTGGGTTTTGCATATTTATTTTCCATACTATCCAAATGTGTAAGGTTGAGTGTAAGAGGTGTACAATTGGGAACCAACAGGGTTGATTAAGCCATGAATCAAAATTTATAGTCATATTTAGGTTTAAGGGGATCAAATTGGCCTAATTTTACTTTGTGATTGAATTTTTTAACTATTTGCTTTATTTTATTATGATAATTGGGTTGATTAACCCTAAATTACATCCTATAAAGTCAAAATTAGGTTCACAAGGTTTAATTTCATCAAACTTGTATTATTTATTGTAAAAATCAACTCATTAGATTGATATGTCAAGAAATATGAGTTGATTAGCCTCAAATCACATCCTAGACTCGCAATTAGGTTCAACAAGTTCAAATTGGTCCTAATTACCTTTGTATTTGCATTTGTAATCACATTAGTGTATTAATCCATATGTTATATCCTATACAATTGATTAAGCCCAAATTTAGGTTCATATGGATCACTGTGGCCTAAATCACATCTCTAATTGTACCATTTGACTAATTAGATCAATCCATAATGGAATCATAGCTAATTTAGCCCCAAAACACATATTTCTCTTGTGTATAAATAAAAGTGGATCAAAGTGACCCCAATTTCCTTTGTGATTGAATTAGTAGACTATTTGGTTTATTTTTTATGGTAGGGGGTTTGATTGATCCCCAAATTACATCCTACATAGTCAAAATTAGGTTCATGGGATTCAATTTCATCCAACTTGCATCAATGATAGTAAAAATCAACTAATTGATACAATATGTCAATAAATATGAGTTACTTATCCCCAAATCACATATTATACTCATAATTAGGTTTAATAGGTTTATATTGGCCCTAATTACCTTTGTATTTGCATTTGTGATAAAATTACAATTTATTAAGCCATATATTACATCTTATACAATCAATTGAGCCATAATTTAGGTTCATAGGGCTTAATTTGGCCCAAATCACATCTATAATTGCACCAATTGACTAATTGCATCAATTCATGATGGAATCAAAACTAGTTTAGCCACAAATCATAACATGTTCTTGTAGTTAGGTTGAAGGGGCTCAAATTAGCCCTTATTTCCTTTGTGATTGAGTTTGTGGACTATTTTCTTTATTTTTATATGATAATGGGATCAATTAAACCCTAAATTACATCCTACATGTTCAAAATTAGGCTCACAAGGGTTCAATTTTGTCTATCTTGCATCACTAATTGTAAAAATCAACTAATAAACTCGATATGTTAGGAAATACGAGATAATTTATCCCCAAACATGTCCTAGACTTTCAGTTAGATTCAATGGCTTTAGATTGGCCCCAATCACCTATATATTTATGATTGTGATAGAATTAGGCTTGGTTAAGCCATATGTTGCATCTTATACAATTAATTGAGCATAATTTAGGTTTATAAGGCTTGATTTGGCCCAGATCATGTATCTAATTGCACCAACAGACTAATTAGATCATTAATGATAGAATCAGATTTAATTTAGCTTTATATCATATCTTGCTCTTATAGTTAGGTTGAAAGGGCTCAAATTAGCCTCAATTCCTTCTTTGACTGAACGAATCAACTATTTGGTTCCTTATATGAATAAATTAGGGTCAATTTCACTCCAAAACACATCATGTACAATTAAAACTAGGTTTATGTCATTAAAATGTTTCCAAAATCATGTCACTAATTACACCATTTAACTAATTAACTCAATATATGAAGAAATAAAATCCAATCTGGGTTAAAATTACATTGTATAATCATAATTAAGTGAAAGGGGCTTATATTGACCTTAATTACCTCCACAATTGAGCCAATTGACTATTTCATTCATTATATGATGACATTTGAGTTTATTGAGGCCTAAAACACATCCTATACATGTCAAATTTACATCTATAATTGAACCAAATTATTATTTACTTATTCTCTAATGAAATTGAAGTTGATTAAGCCTCAAATCAGATTTTATATTCATAGTTAGGTTGAAGGGTCTCAAATTATCCCTAATTGCTTTTGGATTGAACCAATGGACTATTTGGTTTATTTTTTATAACATTGCAGTCAAGAGCCCAAAATTAAATCTTTTATATTTAAAATTAGGTTCATGAGGCTCATTTTTGCTCAAAGTGCATCACTAATTGCACCAATTCACTCATTCACTCAATATGAAGAAAATATAAGTTAATTTAGCCCCAAATCATAGCTTATAGTTGTAGTTACGTTAAAGGGGTACAAATTGGACCTAATTTCCTCTATCATTGAAACATTTTACTCTTTTGTTTTGTAATGAATTTGGGTCTAAATGAAGCATAAATCATATTATATTTACTCAAAAATATGTTTACGAGTACAAATGCATAAAATTTGCATCACTATATCCATTATGTCATTTTTTGGTACTGTATATATTAACACCTCACATAAAAGTGAAAATTATAAATTATAAATTATAAATGCGAATAGATCTATAAACATGAACAAAAATAGGTATACATAGTACTATTTTGTTTTTTGTGTAATTTTAAAGAAATGTGTAGGTATTATAATGTGTAATCATTATAATACATACATGCTTTATTATGTTTTAATTCAAAAACCATGCCTTTTGGCTTAGAAATGGCTTGGATTCCCAAGCTTGAGGTTTGGACCTAATAACACATGATGGAATCCAAGTGTTTTGATAAAAATAATAAAATTAAACTTTCACCATCATAAACACTATGAATTTCAATGAAACAATTCATAAAATTATTACTATGAAATTGATCGCACTCTCCTCTTTCTAAATATATGACTTTTTTAATTTTTTGACTATTTTAAGGTTTCCATCTATGTTGATTTCTAAATATAGATTTTTTAGGCCACTATATGCTGAAAATATACATGCATATATATTTTTATGTATTTTTACGTTAATCCAAATACAAAAAAAAAATATGGTCATAAACTAGGCCTAAATCTATATGCATTTAAAAAAACTAAATTTTCATTTTTTTTGTTTGAGCTAGTTATAGAGGTTGTATAACCATCTATCCAATTTTTATTAGTTTTCATGATCTATTTATTTGTAAACTTAATTAGAAAAATATTCATTAATTTAAAATATATATATAGGTCACAAAATATAATATCATATCTAAATTTTCACTTTTCATGATCTATTTATTTGTAAACTTAATTAGAAAAATATTCATTAATTTAAAAAATATATGCAGGTCACAAAATATAATATCATATCTAAATTTTCACTAAATGGTTTCAAATAATACCAATTTATGTTAGAAAAATGTATGCATTGTACAACCAACTATCTATATTTTTTCTACAAAATAAGAGTTCATCTTCCAATTTTATATGTTTGACCTACTTATACTTAACCATTTTTAAAAATATTTTTTTATAAACTAGACTTGAAATGATACAATTCATGTTCTTATACCATCTTCAAATTTTGAGTGTAGCCATATCAAATAATCTACAGAAGTTGAGATTTCTTGATTTTTAGAAGAAAATAAAACATGTCCATAGGTAGGCCCCTTTTTGTCCCCTAATTTTGTGCACTTACCCAGAGGTAAACCTATTTCTTAGATTCCTAAACTAATGATATTTAGATTTTCATATTTATCTTTTGATGATCCTCCATGTATAATATCTCTCATAAATTACCATTTAATCCAAAAGTAATATTGATGTGCCAAAAAGTCAATCCAAGGTAAGTATCCCGCTCTCTAAACTCTTTATTTCATTTGGTTTATAGGCATATACTATAGTAGTATGTTGATATATTATTGTCCATGCTTATCTTAGCTTATGTTATATTTACATGACACTATATCCCTAGTTAGGTACCTATTGATTATAACCCTTAGATATTGTCTAATGGGATTTATCTATCCATAGTTTACATCTTTCACATATTGTATCAATTTTGCATTTTTCAATCACTTTTTTCTCATAAAATCCATGACTATATCCTTGATCAATATGTTACAAACAACTCTTACTTGTAGGTAATGTCCCACTTTTCAATGTTTCCAATTATATGTATATTTTATCTTTTATGGTCTTATTCATTTTCCTATATTAGAGGATATTTATATTGCTGATATATTTTACTTACATACATTATGGTGAGCCTAATGTGAACCTTACCCCACTATTGTGATGTGTCATTTTCATGTTTTTTTATTATCTTCTTAGCTTTATCAGTTTAGCAAGTATACCCCCAAGCTTTGGTTTTTTTACAATCTTGCTTAGGATGTTGTAGACACCTAAATTACATCCAGTGTATAAATGCACCTAAAAACTAGTAATCATTCTTATTTATATAATTCATGACATTTCCTTCCAATTTCAAATAATTAAATAAATAAAATTAATCAGTTGTTCTCACTTTTAAATCCTTCTTTAAATATTAAATACGTATCTTACACTTCACACAACATTTTCCACCTTATTCTCCCTCACATGTTGACTCATCCCAACCAAACCCATAACTTCCTCAACCTCCTTTGAGTCATCCCTTGAGTTTTCCTCAAAAAATCTGACTCATTCCTAGTGACTTAGTAAACCACTCCCATAATTCTCTCAACCATTTGAAATGGTCATCATCCTCATCGGTGAGGACTTATTAGCCACCATAGATTATTTGGATCATTTAAAATATCCAAATAATCCTCCACCATTGCATATTCATCAAAAAATCTATAAATAAGCATGAAACCCATCATTTTCATCATCCAGACTTATGTTAACAAAGTGCTATCAAATTCACAAGTGAATCAAATCATCTAGAAACCTCTTTTGAATCAAAAATCTACCCATATCCTTTGTATTGGAAGAGTGAGAAACCACATTTTAAAGAGAAAATCAAGTTTACATCACAATGGAGGAAACTTCCATATTTAAGGTATAAGTTTATGTTTACTGTTTCCTTTATTTATTTCTCTATCTTCTATTGAATTTAGCTAGATTAAGATTACATTATTAGTTGGTTTTTTATCACATCTATATTTAGTTCAATACATTTGGCATGCCTGATAGGACCATTCCCTCATCTTTTTCATCTCACGCTCATCATAATTACATTTAAAAAGTTTTTTTCATTTTATTTTTGTTATTTTTATTTTGCATATACATTTAATATTGATATTGTGAGTGTTGTTTGAAATTATAGGTTGTTTTCTATCATTTTCCATTTGGATGTACATGTTTTTTGCATAATTATGAATTTAGGGACTTAAACAGCAAAATTGTGAATGTCAGTTGAGAAATCATCATTCTGAGCTGAGAAATTGTCATTCTAAACTAAGTTGATAAATAATCATTCTAAGTTAATAAATCATCATTCTGAGTTGAGAAATTGTCATTCTGAATTGAGTTAAGAAATCATCATTCTAAGTTTAAAAAATGTCATTCTGAGTTGAGTTGAGAAATTTTCATTTTGAGTTGATAAATCATCATTATGACTTGAGAAATAATCATTATGACTTGAGAAATCATCATTATGAGTTGATAAATTTTCATTTTGAGTTGAGTTGAGAAATCATCATTCTAAGTTGAGAAATTGTCATTCTGAGTTGAGAAATCATCATTCTGAGTTGATAAATCATCATTTTGAGTTGAGAAATCATTGTTCTAAACTATGAAATTGTTGAAATAAACTACAAAATCATTGACATTGACCACAAATTCATTTAGAGATTATGAAATTATCTCATCTATTCTCTATATTTTTTATGTTTTCTATTTTGCTCAAGCCAATTATGAAATCATCATCTGAAACAATGAAATCATCATTCTTAGAAGTGAAATCATCATTTATACTAGTGAAATCATTTCTACCAATTGTGAAATCATCATTCTAGACTACAAAATAGGTAAGTGTATCTGTAAATTTGGTAAGTTTAATTAATAAATTGTTATGTAACTATGAACTCATCTATTATGTATTTTCCTACATTCTATTTATTTCATGTGGCTAACCATTTACAATTTCACTTTTTTGCTTCACTGTGTAAATGCAAATTTGCAATAGAGGGTAGTTTTTGTGGTTTTTATTTACTCCATTGCAGGTCGCCTTGATTCCAAGACCAAACAAACACTCTAACTAATTGTTTTTAGAATGTTTTTCAAATAAATTTCACAAAGGGGCTAAAACAAAAATTGATTTCTTTTATTTTTCTACCAACATTTCAATTCAATTTTTCAAGTTTCTATTAATTAGCTCACATTTTTTTTGGAGTTAATTATTTCCTTCCATCATTCTATTTAAACTGTGAAATTTTGTATGATCTGCCCTTGGCATCACATTGGTGTCGATAGTTGGAAATAAAAAACAATTTCATAATTTTCTATGTTACCCAAGTTGTGTTTACGTATACTCTTTCCTTGGCATCATGTTGGTGATGATACCTAAATATCAAAAATAGACACTTTTTATTTCTTTTTCTGGGGGATTTATTGACCATGGATTTCACCACCATGTCATATGCCAAAACATGTGTACTAGTAAGGTATATAAATCAAGATATATTTATTTTAATGCCTAAGTAGTCATGTGTTTTAAGCACACCATGATGTGAGGGGATTTCATACTCCAATACCTAAGATTATAATAATTGCCTCAAAATATGATATCATCGATTGTCAACACATTGAGACCCCTATGGTTATGTTGGTCACTTTAGGACAAAACTCAATAGTGTGTATCTAATTTATCTATTTATTCCATGGTTTTGGGCCTCAACATACTGAAAGGTATATCGAAGGACTCCAATTAGATATTATTATTTAAACCTTAGCCTAGGAAAGTCTCTTTTATCATTCAACTTTGGTGTATCAGTTTGTGGTTAGTACTGAGAAGTTACCTTCCACACACCCTCAAAACCAAACTCAATGGGCCATGGGAATGGCAGGATCCTCCATGGTTAGTTCCTTCAAATATTAGGTTGTAACTAAGAGTACAAACAAGTAAGTAACATCAGAAGACCCAAAAATTGTTCATACCCATTATCTTGGTTTTTCACCTTTTATGTGCAATTGCTTGATTATTTAGAATAGGAATTTGTTTGTTATTTCCTTGTCTTTAACATGTGATACAATATCCTTGATTGTAAAAATTTAAAAAAAAATAAAAAATAAAATAAAATAAAAATAAATTAGTTTAAATAATATACTAATATCAAAACTTTTTCCTAAAAAGTCAAAATAATTAGTTTAATAAGTTGAAATTTTTAGCCACTTTGGTTAGTATTATTAGATTAAATTTTCCATTTATGAGTCATTTGATTTTTTATCCTATCCATGTCTCTATCACTATGCAAATGTCCATGCTAAACAATCCCAATGAAAGGGTTGAGCCTTTTGACAATTATCCTTTCTAATTTCCTAGCCATGAGTATCATGTATAAATACATGAGATAATCAAACAAGAAGAAGATGAAGTAGGGGCTTACCAAAATTAGGGTATCCCTAAATTTGTCCAACCTCCATCCTCCTTTGATGAGTATATCATGCCCAATAAGAATGAAGTATTGATTCAAGCCTTGGGCTTTGGAGCAAAATTCCCATTTGAATTTTATGTACATAATTTACAACATTTAATTTCAATCAAATAACCTTCATCCTCCAATCCTAATCAACCTACCTCACAAGGTTATTTACAAGGTAGCAATGTCCTCATAACCTCCTCACAACCCCATCCCCAAGTCTCTCAAGACAAAGTGAAAAATATATTACATGAGGAGTTATCTCAAATAAGCCATGGATTCTCCATAGAAATTCATGCAACCTAAGAATCCCAAGAGATTATGAACTTTCAATCTCATCAAAAAGCTAACCCCTTTTCTAACCCTATTGTGAATGTAAATACAAATTTACCTTCATAATTTTATCACAATAATCTTAGTTTGAATAGACCTTTAAACTCACTAATAATTCACCCAACTAATCATAAATTGAATCTTACTTCAAGTTTACCAATCATGCAACAAGCCAATCCAAACTTGAACATGGGTCTCTCATCTAATTCAAGTTTAACCAATCAACATTTTATTGCACCGAATTTGAATATTCATCTAGATTCACAAGCTTGTGGTCAAATTAATTTGAGTTTGAATCTATATTAAAACTCACCCATCAACCCCAATCAGAGTTTTCAAGGCTCACCAATCATTCTTGACCAAAATCAAAATCAAAGCTTGAAAACTCATTTTAGCTTGCACAATCAGCCATCTAATCCTAGTTTGAGTATTATTTCACATGCACTTAACAAACTAAATTTATGTAGTGGTTTAGTAAATCAGTCTTCTTCTTCTAATATTCTTGTATTAGTTCCATCCAATCCAAGTTTTAATCCAAATTCTAATCCCATTCCAACTCAGTTTAATCCTAATCTTAATCTTTCATTTTTTAACCCAAATCCTAAAACAAGATTAAACCAAACACTAACCAATTTGAAAAATTCTAACCTCAATCTTAACTTTAAATTCAATAATCCAAACACAAATCCTAATTTTAACCTTAATCAACATCCAAACAATCCAATTCAAAATCCACCCCAATCAAATCAAACTAACTCTAATTCAAACTTAGGTTCTAATCTATTTAATTCAAACTACAACATGCACCCATAATAACCCAATCCAAATTTTTTTATCAACCTAATTTTGGTTACAACACCAATCCCAATTCCATTCACTCAATAAAAATCCACCAAACTCAAGTTTTAACCCAAATCCAAATCCAACAAATCCGAACATAAACTTTACAACCATAACCTTGGTTTCAACCCAAATTTAAATCAAACAAACTTTGGTTTCAATCAAAACCCAAGTAAAAAATAATTGGTTCCAATGAAAATCCAAACCTTGGTTATAACTTCAACTTCAATCCCTTTTTAAACCCTCAAAACACTAATTTTAATAATCAACCTCCAAACATTTTTAACCAACATATTCTAAAAAACACAAACCCATTCATGGGTCAACCATCTAATCCACTATGACAAATGAACCAATTATCCCCATATCTCATACAAAAATTTCAAAAAATAAAGGATAGAGTTTAAATCTTAGAAGATGGCACTTATTCTCTGTGAAAAAATTAAGTTTGAGGAAATTCGTTCATACTTGTATAGTTTACATAAGATGACTACAACTTTTCCAAAGTACTTTGAACTCCCAAAATTTGAAAAGTATAAAGGTAAAGGATATCCTAAAGAACATCTAATCAAATTTTATCATGCATATGTGGATGTTGTTTATAGTAATGAATACATGTTTCATTTGTTCCCACAAAGTCTTAGGGGCCAAGCCCTTGAAAGGTTTTCACAACTTCCAAAAGGATCTATTTTCACATTTTAAGACTTATTTGAAAACTTTATTTACCACTTATCTTATAACATCAAAAAAGACTTGACCACCTTAGACTTACAGAACACCAAGCAATGTAATGGTCAAACTTTTGCTTCCTTCCTCCAAAGATGGCAAGTCATTTCACATGGTCAATTCCTGAAATAGAGATTATAGATATATTCATGAAAAAAAAAATTAGACTTTGGACATCATTTTTTACTCCTTTGCCCAAGTTTTTTTATGAAATTATTGAAAAGGGAGTTCAAGTAGAAATAACATTGATTAATAAAGGTGTAATCAAAATATTCAAACCATATAATAAAAACTCCTCAAAACCAATATAAAAGCTAAATTTCTTTGCCAAGAACAAAAATATTGTTGGAGATGGTGTGACTAATGTCAAATATATTCAAAACCCTCAACCTCAAACACAAGCCCACAATCAACCAATCAATAACATCATAATTCCTGGTGGACAACCATGACAAGGAAGACCTAAGCATAATTTCACTCAATTAGGTGACACTTATGAGAATGTTTTCTGAAATTTGGCTCATGAAAACATGATCACATATCCAAACATTAAACCCTTTGACAAAAATATACCCAAACCTAACTGGTAGGAAGAGGATAATTATTATGAATACCATCGAATTAAAGGACATTTAACTAATAGGTGTATATGTCTTAAACACTATGTGCAATATATCATTGATAGAAGTGACATAGCAATAAAAAAACCAATGATCTAAACCATCTAATAACTAAAAATTAGGGATATACAAATATTCATTCCCCAATCATGATTAAGGAAAGGCAAAGTAGAAATAGGAACAACCAGAATCTATTAATGTTAATCAGGCAAGTCATCCATTCAATTCTATAGTTAATAGTATCAATTCCATGCAAAGCTATGTTAATGTTATTACTTTTCCATCATATGAATGCATCATTACTATAAGGTGAGTAAATCTTATCCTTCTAAGCATGTCATCCTCTAATTTTGAATGAAAGTACAACATTATAGACCATTTTGAGAAAACACAAGTAAATATTTCAATTTTAAACCTTCTCAAGACATCCCCTATATATAAATACATCTTGTATAAAGTTTTCCAATAGTCAAGTGTACCCATCCTACCAATTTCAAAGCATTAAGATGTTCTTTGTCTAAAAATAACTAAGTAATGTATGATCATTCAAATGTCTCTCCTTTAGGATTGAATCATAACCTCCCATTATATATAGAGGTTATCATCTCTAGACATAAAGTAAAAAGGGTTTTTATAGACAATGGTTCAGAACTCAATATATGTACATTAAGACTTAGAAAATATCTAGGATATCCAATAAAATCATTGGAAACAAACATCATTAACATAAAGTCATATAATAATAATGAGTGACAAACTAACAAAACAATCTATCTTCCTTTGATTGTGGGGTCCATTATTAAAGAAACTCTCATTCTTGTCCTTGATCTTGATCTACCATACAAAATACTTCTTGGATGTCCATGGATTCATTCCATGAATTCCATCCCATCCATCTTTCACCAATGTTTGAAATTCTCCCATGTAAGAATGGAAGTTTCTATACAAGGTGATCCTCAACCCTTCCAATATTTCAAGTTATTGGAAGGTAAATACCAAAATCAAACTATTTACTAGTTATAGATGATAGTTTTACTCCCATTGAGGATTATCCTTCACTTGAAAATTATGTCCATTTAAAAACCTTATTAAAAACACCTTCCCTTAGTGGTTGGATTAATACACCAACTACCTCCATCTCCATTGAAAAGGGTTCCACTAGCAAAGCATCCAATGAACCTTCTACAGAGCAAGCTTCAAATCAACCATCTACAAAATAAGCTTCAAATCACCTTTCTATTGACTAAGATTTCACTCCACCACCTACTACTAGATCATCCTCATTTTCTTCTTCCCACTTTAAGATCATTGATAGAGGAATGAATGAGTATATAATTTAGGATTTTTAGACAAGTGAAATCCATACCAATCCAAATAACTATAGTAGACCCCACCAACTAAAGGATAATATAATGGGTAAGAAGCTTGGAAAGATATAATTTTCTAAAAGGCGGTATACTTTCAAATGATCATATTGAAGATTCCAATCCTTCTTGGCTATTTTTTGATGAACTGGCTACTTTTTTCTCTAATAAAAAGTATCCCATTGCCAAATCTATCATGTATAATATAATGAACTATAAGGGTAAAGGTCTTATCCTCCATGATCAAAAATCCATCAAACCTATCACAATAAAATAAAATGAGACAAAACATGGTATAAGATTTAACCCTCTCAACGTGCATCTCACACTTTTTAAAAGTGACGCTTCTAGTGAGTCAAAGGATGATTATTTAGATAGTAAGATGGGTTCCATACTTAGTTACTTTAAAGATCTTTCCCTCACCAACTTATTTCATGAAAATGTTATTCTTACACTTTATCTTGCATATCCATCCCTCGTATAGTGGGACCAACACATAACACCTTGAATTGATCATTTTTAGAATGATCAATCTATATTTGAATTCTTGAGAACAAGGGATTAAATTCTAGTAGGTGACCATAAGAAAATATTTATAATTCATTTAGATGATTCAACATACTTTGGAGAATAGAAATAACATCACAATATCAATTCAGCTTCTATATCTAACCAAATAGAGTCCGAAGAATATTTCCATCTTCCTCAACCACCCCAAAATTACAAAGATGAATCAACTTTACTTGTTGAAGAAATTATTCCTATGAACATTGGCACTAAAGAAGATCCTAAAATTGTTAAACTTGCCATATCAGTCACTCAAGAAGAAAGGGACATTTTTACACTTTTTCTTCATGAATTATTTGATGTCTTTGCATGGTCTTATGTGGATATACTAGGACTCAATAAAAAATTAGTAGTTAATCACCTTGTGGTACATATAGACACAAAACCAATCAAACAAAAAATCTGTAAGATGCATCCTAAGATTACACTACTAGTAAAAAAATAACTAAAGAAGTAGTTAACTGTTGATTTCATACATTCTATTATATTTGATATCAAACATTGTATTAGTATCAAAGAAACCAAAATGGATTAGAGTTTACACAAATTTATGTGATATCAATAAAGCATGCAAAAAAGATGATTTTGCATTGCCCAACATCAACATGATTGTAGATTCAAATGTAGGTCATGATATGTTATCTTTAATAGATGGCTTTTCAAGCTATAATGAAATAAAAATTGCTACTGAAGACCAGCACAAAAATGCATTTATAACTCCATGGGGAATATTTCTTTTATTAGGTGATGCCTTTTGGTTTGAAAAATGCTAGAGATGCATATCAATGGGCAATGACTATCACTTTCCATGACATGCTTCATGACATTATGGAAGACTGTGTAGATTATATTCTTGCTAAATATAAATCTATAGAAGATCACCCCCAAGTGTTTCACCATATTTTTGAATGCATGAGATAATACAACATGAGATGGAATCGTAGGAAGTATGTGTTTATCATGACATTAATAAAGTGGTTAGGGTTCATTGTTTCACAATGTGGCATTGAATTTGATCCCTCTAACATTTCAGCTATCATGGATATGCCTCCACCTAATAATCTTAACCAACTTATAAGTCTACAAGTAAAAATTCAAGCAATCAGGTGATTTATATCTCAACTTGCAAACATTTGTCACCCTTTCATATTTTTGCTAAAAAAGGACACTAATTTTAATTAGAATGAAAATTATGAAAAAGTATTTGATAATATTAAACAATAGCTTTCCAACCCACCAGTACTAATGCCACCTGTTGCTAAAAAACCTTTTTTGTTATATATTTTAGTTACTCAGTTTGTACTAAGGGCATTATTAGCATAACATGATGACAATGGGACAGAATGGGAAATGTACTACCTAAGTAAAATTTTGATATCATATAATCTGAACTAATTTTAGATATAAAAATCATGTATATTAGTTTTTTTTAATTCTCAAAAGCTAAGACATTACATGTGCAACAATCAAACCAAGATTATTACTAAGATAGACCCTATTAAATATATTTTATCCAAAAAATCTCTAACAAGAAGGATGGCTAAGTGGGTTATGCTTCTTAGTGATTTTTATTTAGTGTATATCAACCAAAAATAAATCAAAGGACAAGTTTTAGCAGATGTATTGGCTAAATCACCTCTTATTATAGAATTCCTAGATGAAGCAATAATGTCTATAAATAAGTCTCTGGTTTAGAAACTCTTTGTTTATGGTTCTATTGAACAAATTTGACCCTACAGGTCAAATTAGGACCCCTATAGGTAAAAATTTGATCCTTTTAGGTTTATAGGGGGTTTAATATTTTGACATGGAGTATATTATAGGTCTTTTGAAGTAATTTGATGTTATATTAGCCTTGGTCTTAGTCATATTAATCCTTATCTTTTAAAGTCATTTTTGGGGTCATAAATTCAAGTGACATGGTTTACAAGGTGTTCATGTGTTTTAATTTTATTTCAAACATCCAACAAGTTATATTCCCTATTAGGAATGTCAGACTCATTTGAATCTTGCAGGTTATCTAACTGAAGATCAAGAAACCAACTAAAAAGGAGTTTGGCACTTATATGACCCATGAGGGAGGGTTAAATGTGGGAGAAGGCCATGTATCATCTATTGATATTCATCACATTAATTTCCATGATTTACATGCTCTATAAATTCCACTTTTGAGCTAAAATTGTTATGTTCCTTCTTTGCCTTTCTAGACACATAAAAGTGGTCAGTAAATTTGTGCTTGGTACAGACAGTTGAAGAGATTTCAGGTAAAACATATTTGGGAGATGGTATTAAACTTAAATATATCCATTTACATAATAATATTTCCAATATTTTTTAACCATGCTTTATGAATCATCCTTTACAAGCTGATTGTGTTTTTCTATTCACTATTTCTTGCACCCTATAGGTTTTGCTCCAATTTGGACAAGTCTGTATAAACCAATTTGTAATGTTGACTATATATGATGTTGGATCTCTTCTCAGATGACCTCCATGATTTTTTTAATATTTCATGGTGTTTTTGTGAGTAAATCGTCTCAGGTTGGTAGATTATTCTCATTTGGGATGACAAGCAGTTTTTTAAAATTTTTGGGATCCTCATGTTTTTAAAATGATTATAGGGAGCGTAAATAGGTTAAAAATAATGTTTATAATTTATTATTTATCCAATTTACCTTAAAATACCGTTATCCAATTAATACTCCATGAGGATATGATCACAAGGATCATATAGTCAGTTTACTCTCAACTATCATGTATAGGTGCTCTCATGAAGTCATGTAAAACTGAAGTGTGAGAGTTTGTATTAATTTTTGAAACATATTTATGTTTCATATAAACATAATTATATGATTTAAAGTGAATATAAAATAATATTCTTTGGTATATTACTTCAATTCATGTTTATTGTCTGCATACTAATTAAGATGCACATACAGGTATTCCATGATGATGTCATGTAAGAATGAGATATTTAGTAATGGTTTCAAACTATTTGATATGTGAAGAGTGAATTTTAAGGTATGTGGATAATAATTTAACTCATGATAATTCAAAAACAATACAAACTATCCATCCTCATACTTACTACCTATGCCTTGAAAATGTTCACCTACCTATAGGTGTTAGCAAAGAGTTGAAATGTCATTTTGAAGTGTGGAAACAAATGATGGAACTTTTGTTTGAAGTATTAATGTGTTTTAGACCATGATATACCCAATTTAATTTATATTTTGGCAAATTGAGTTGAAAATCACTTCCAAAGACAATGACTATAGGATTAGGGACTACTTTCCCTAAAATAAGAAAATAGAGGTCTGGGCCATTTGGTTGATAACATACAACAGGGCTATAAAGAATTTAGAAGAATATTGATGAATAAATCTTGTATCCATATCATAGGATAAGACATTTTTAAGAGAATTAGTCAAGATGACTAATGGAAAACAATTCTTAAGAGACCCAAAGTTGTTATTTGAACATTGATTTTCCTCACTATTATCTATAGGATTTCAATGATTGAGTGTTATTTCTTCCCAAGGTGGTAGTATAAAGAATGAATTAATGATAGGTTGAATTAAATGTTTAAGATGAGATTAATTATATTTAAATGGTTACTTATAGAAGTCAGGATTCAATATAAGATCACACAGTACCACCTACATGTCTCTTTCATCACAAAATATACACCTACAGGTTGACTATAGGGTCACCATGGAGAGTAGGCTAGATACCTTGGTGATAAATTTAATTACAAGCATAAATGGAATAATTTTATTTATATATGGTGTATATAAATTTTATCAAGATTCCAAATACATGAAAAAAGGCCTAGAATAGGCAAGAATACCTACGAGACCTCTCACAGTCAATTGTAGTTGACTATGAGAGGCAAAGAGCAAAGGGAGTGTGTTTTGATGAGGTATAGTCTATAAAAGGTAACATAATGAATTAAAAAAAGTACAAAATATTAAAATATACTATGTGTATTTTGGTAAAAAAAAAATTTAAACTAAAACATACAGGGTCACCTACAGGTGTCCCCTCCAAGGTAGCAAATATAGTCAACACTACATTCAACCTTGACCAGTCAAGGGGTATAAAAAGGTATGTAAAGTATTAATGTGATGGGTTGTATTAATAAATTTTTTTAAAGGTATTTATATCATTAATACACTCTTATGCAACATAAATCAATTAAATAAATGACTATAAATAAGTACACACATTCCATATGAGGAAACCTTACACGTAGTCTACCTTTTGCACAGTCTATCTTAGAATTTAAGGGATTTGGAGGGTCTAAAAACTTGACCAAGGTATTAAATTTTATTTATAAGGTATTTACCACTTAAATAATCTTCTATAATAGTTATTTGGTCTTAAAAAATATGGGAAGTACCCTCTATTTTGTCTCAGACATAGGGTACTTCCTTTAAATGCAAATTGGTAATCTTTAGAGAGTAAGGTGAAAAGAGTGGGCCAAAGGTTTATCTGGCCAATAAAATAGGAATATGGATTTGAAACATACCTAAAAAACATATGAGATAAATCATAGAGGTAATAAGCCTTATATGGAGGTCTAAACCCTCAAAAGTGCAGACATGCTTAGGAGGCATAGTTTTGCTTAGAGTCCAAATGAAAGGGTAGCTTCAACTCTAGCATGGGATGAGATTTATAATCAATTTTGGAATGTTTTAGGGTCATAATAGACATGTATAATCTATTTATATGTATTTTAAATCATGATAAAGTCAATTTTTGACTTTAGGACAACTCAGGCCTGTTAGGCAAGGTTTAGGCCTAGTGTCTAAATGGGGAGTCATTCACAATTATAGCCTTAGATGATCACTAAAATGGATTGGATCATGTTTAAAAGGTCACTTCAGATGTGTAAAATCCTCAAAATTGTAGATAAGGCAAAAATTAAGACATATTTAGGCTCAAGACCAACATTAGGCTTATGTGCATGGTAGAAAGGGCTCTAGTGAGCAATTTTGAGTGCTCACATCTCCTCTGAAGCTTTGTATGGAGATCCAAGACATTTTTATATTTTATATAGGGACAAAACAATCATTTTATGGCATTGGGTTTAATTTTTACATGATATCTCTATGAACAATGGCTAAGAGGGTAAAACAAACCTAAACCCTTTATAACCCTTATAAAGACTCGATGAAGGAAATGAAGATGTAAATTTGATCTAATGGAATATTTTGTCTAGAATGATGATTGGAAATTGTAGAATACTTAGTCAGGATCCCTGCCATTAGGATTGGTTGTACATAATGGTATAGATAGAGTACAAAATAATGGTTTTACTATTTTATGCATTGTACATGTTTTAGGAGGTTTAAAGAGATGAAATTAAATTTTGAATGAATATTATGACCTTTTATAACTCCATGTCAGTTTAATTTCTTATAAAAAATACCAAGTTTTTAAATAATAACTCTCATTTGAGCCAATCAAAACTGGCATAGTGAACATGACGGTGAGAAGTTTGAAAACTTCAAGTGGATGGATTGTTAAGGTTACCTGAGTAGTCTAAGGCCATGAAGAGTCTTTCTAAGTGTCATACACTCCCTCCCATGTATTTTCATGGAAAATTGAATCTAAATTTGAGGCCAAGTGTGAGGGGTGGACTGAAAGAGGAGTTTTCTTAGATTGTAGGCAATGATGGCTCACTTACAGAAGTTTTAGGTGATCAAGACTATAACCAATGCATGTCTATAAATATTCCCTCTCATTCCAATAATCATACCTATCCCTAATCAATTTGGGATGTTCAAACAAAGGTGAATACTGAAGGCAATTTTTGAGCCAATAGAGGGAATTTCATGCTATTTTCATGAGTTTCATGACTTAGGAAGCCACTTGTCTCTTTTGACCTTACATTTTCTATTTCACATCCTCTTCCCATGCACATTTAACTCATTTTCTCAACTTTAAAAGTATCCTTATGACTTTTGGACTTCTCTCCTCTCCTCTCTCTCTCTCTCAAGTTCTATAAGAACTATCCATTTTAGCTTTTGTAACTTATGCTTCACCTAAGTATGGAAAATACATACCCATTTGCATACCATAGATCAATAAAGACTATTTATTTTTACCTCTTTCGTGACTGTTCATAGTGTGTTTCAATTGGATGATTGATCTTGCTTAGTGATGACTCTTGTTTCCTTGACATGTTATCTCATTCTCTCACTTATTTTCATTTGGAAAGCTTTTTCTTTTAGGTAATGTAAAGTGTTCTAGGAAGTGTCAAGGTTAAGTGAGTTGTCACATTCAATAGTGTCATTATATACCTCTTGTCTAGTTCTCCTATCCTAAACATTCATCCATAACCTCATAATGAAATAATGATGTGAAAAGATGCAGATTGGAGAAGTGTATGTTTGGTTAGTTCCTTATTCTCACGTGTCACATACATTTGGTTGGTAGTCATTAAATAATTTGGTGTATCATCTCTTTTAGGATAGTTTGATTTCATTTTTTTCTCTCCTTTTTCCCTCACAAGTTTAGGTGTAGTAGTGGTCTATAATTGGTACATCAAGGGAGCTAACCCTATCTAGAGATTTACCTCATTCTTAGGCTCACCCATAGCTTAGAAGTGTTTCAATTGTGCCACTTGGATGAGGAGATTTGAGACATATCCTTAAAGAGTGAAAATCCAAGTGAAAATATGTTCCTTAACCAATCACATATTGGGGGTAGGTATCTTATTGGTCACACCTTATGCGGATTACATTCCCAAGGCTTTCAAAATCAAATTACATTACACTAATAACATAGTAGAGTATGAAGGTCTCATAATAGGTCTCACTGTGGCAATCCAATGGGGAAACCAACATCTTGTTTTTGGTGATTAAAATATTTTCATTACTCAAATCACTAATAAATTATAAGATCATGATGATAAGTTTATCCCTTACAAGTGAATGGTGGATAGTCTAAAATTATCTTTTGAGTATATCTAATTTGAATAAGTGTTAAGAATAAATAATAGAGAAGAAGATGCTATGGATACCATTGGTTCCCTACTATATTTAAGAGTGAAGTATAGAAATTTTTTGGTTGAGTACTTAAGGATATTAGCTTACGATACACCTAAATCAAAAATGGTTTACAAGGTGGTTGGTCCCACTTCTCCCTGGTACACTGATATCTATACCTACATTCATTATAATAACACACCATCTAACTTATCACCTAACCATTTCAAATCTTTTATTCAACTCACATCTCACTACACCATCCTATCAATACCCTATATTGTAGAGTCTATGATGGAACTCTTTTAAATTTTTTTGAATTCTGAAGGATCTACTTTGGAAATTAAATAAGTACATGATGGAATATGTGGAACACATTTGAGTGGTATGGTATTTTAAAATAAGCTTTATGAATAGGTTACTATTGGCTGACAATAGAATCCAATTCATGTGCCTATGTCAATAAATGTATACCTTGTCAAAAATATGAGGACCTTATCCATAGTCCATCACAAGATATACAACTTATCATAATACCTTGGACATTTTTCACATGGGGTTTAAACCTCATTATAAAGATAAGACCCAGTTATTTTGATGGACATAAGCATATTATAATGGAAATAAATTATTTTACGAAGTGGGTCAATTCAATGCCCTTAACCTATGTCATTGGAAAGCAAATTTCTAAATTTATTCTCAATCACATTGTCTACCACTTTGGTATTCCTTTCACTCTCATTTATGACAATGGAAAATCATTAAAGAATAGAGATGTTAAGGATATTTTTCAAACCTACCACATCAATCACAAATGGTCCACTCCTTATGAGCTACAAGTTAATGGCCAAGCTGAGGTAATAAACAAAAAAAAAATTTGCATCCTTAAGAGTGTTGTCAATGAAGTTGGTTGTGACTAGTATACTCAATTATATCTCTTCCTCTTAGCCTATTGTATTAGCATCCACACACCCATAGGGTAAACCCCTTATTCCCTTGTCTATGGTAGTGAGTATATTCTTCTCATAGAGATCAAACATAGTAAAAAACACCCAAATTACATTACATTAGAAAAATAGTGAGTATACCCCACTAGCATACTCAGTCGCCAGGGATGAATCAACAAAAAAAAATAATGACCAAGTATGAATGAATCCAAAATGATTAACTGAGTCACAAGGAATTATTCAAAAATTTTGAAAACTCAAGGGATGACTCAAAGGAGGTTTAAAATTTTTTGGGTTTAGTTGGGATGAGTCAACATGTGAGGGAGAATAAGGTGGAGAATGATGGGTGAGGTGTAAAATCTAGATTTAATATTTAAATAAGGATTTAAAAGTGTGTACGATTGTTTAATTTAATTTATTCGATTATTTTAATTTGAAGGGAGATGTCATGAATTATATTAAGAAGAATGATTAATAGGTTTTAGGTGTATTAGACACTAAATTTAATTTAGGTGTCTACATTTTCCCATATTTGAAATAGCTTTATAAAGTAATACTATTTCAAAGAATATTAGAAGAATTAGATCATTGATGAGTAATTAAAAACACTACCCCAAATGAATGAGAATGAATGTGATGATGACCCCTTGAGGGTTTGTACGATAAAATGGACAAACACTCGAAATGAATGAAAGGGGAATGGGAGATGGAAATGAGAAAATTGTCATCAATAATATAAATACTTATCTCAATAATAATGTTTAAAATATCGAAGAAGGTACATGTAAAAAATTGATGATTTTATGCATGATGTTGAGAACCTATTTTCATCATGGTACTTATCCAATGTGCCATATAAATGGTTTTCACCTTTGGATAAATTTATTTCTCTTTTTTTTGTTTTATCATTTTCTTTTTCATTTGATTTTGATTTTTTTATTTTATTTTGGATTTTGGCATCTCAAATATGGAAGCATTTGAGATGCATGATGTTGACTCCTATAGATATTTCAAGTATGCGCTCTAGAGATGTCCTCAGTAACTTCATTGATTTCCAATTTGGCTTCTTCCAAATGTACTAGGATACTATTATATCCCCTATAATAGAGGGTGTTGCCAATCAAGGTGAAGTAGAAAGTATGTTGGATTAAGGATGTGTGTTGAGTGCATGAAGTATTTGGAGGGATGGAAGGATATTGAGGATAATTATATGTGTCATGATGTAAAGGATTAATAGGACCAAAAATCTCATGTTCAATAAGACTAGGAGTAGCTGTAATTTGGATGATTTGAGAATTTAATGTTGCATCAATGATATATTGAATTTGTGATAGGAATCCATCCTAAAATTGTGTTGATGTAGAGGATATATTTATTCTTTCATCTATTGGTTCCATAGAAAGGTTTTCACCAAGGTACTCTTATTGAGTGTATTGATTAGGATCTAGATGTGGATTATCCAATAATGCCTCAAAGAAGTTTTCACTAAAGGACTAAAAAAAATTTGTTCTATATTTTTATTTGGATTTTGTTTTTTATTTAGATTTTGATCATCTAATAGTGCCTCAAAAAGGTTTTCACTGTGATATGTCAACTTTAGATTTAGATTGTAGGATTAAATTTTATTGAAGTACACTTATTCCTCAAAATATGCATATATTTTTGGATTCTCTTTTGATAGGAGATGAGCTAGGAATTATGAAATTATTTGATTATCATGGAAGGAAATTAACTGTAATTCATATTATTGGTCCCAATCAATGGGTGTAGGATACTGGATTACAAGATGAAAGGTAGGATTGTTGATGTTGAGGAAAGGAGTGGTGGTAGCATAGTCCTCATAGAGACTATGAATGGATCATATTTTGATTATGGATGAAGTTCCCTTAGAAACCATAAAAGTATCACTAACATATTTATATTGACTTTAAATTGGTTTGTAGTTTATGTTATAGGATCCAGTGTTTACTTCTAAATGGATGGGTCCAATAATTCCTTTCTCTTGGATTTAGTTGTCTATAAGTAACTATGTCACTTGGGGCATATGTTGTGGGGTGATGGGGGATTCAACATGTGATAAGGGGTTGGATTTTTTGTTAATATCTTATAGGATGTGTTGGTTGAAGGAGGTTTGGTCCAAGATATGATCTTGGTTAGAAATGGTATCTTTGCAAAAAAATAGGATCTTTATCAAAAATGGGATCTTGAATAAAGATAGGTTTTTGGTCAAAGATAGGCTCTTCAAAAAAGATAGGCTCATTAAAAATGGATGGTATACCATGGTTTTCAAAGGTGGGTTCATCAACTATGGATTGGTTGAAAAGGGATGTGTCAAAAAGAGGTTTGTGAGAAATGGATGGAAGGTTGTGACCTTGACTTGAAAGTGGAGTGGCTTGATTAAGCTCAGGAAAGACATCTTGGCATACCCCCAAACTATGATTTTTAGGTGTGGATACACTTGAATCTACTTTTATATACCATTTTTTAAACAAAACTTTGATATAATGCTTTAGCCTTTTATAATGGTTTGTAAAATGACCTTTAATTTTATGATAATTACAATATTCATTAAGTCTATACCACTCAAGTTTTGGGACATTTGGTTTAAAGTATTTGGTGTTTATAAATATGACTAAGTTTACAATGACCAAATTTTTAAATAATACATCATAAGGTTCCCCTAAAGAAGTGTTTTTTTCTTAATAGGCATAATAATGTTGTTGATAGGTTGGGAGTTTTGGATTTGTTGTAGCTTTAGGGGTAGAGTGATACTAGATGGTAGGGGTGTTATAATTGGATTCCCTTTGATAGTGTAATGAGGGATGTTGGAATTAACAATATAAAAAGTGGATGGGAGACTTGGTTGATTTTGGAAAATAGGGTCAATAATGATAGGGTGATGTTGATGTGAAATATTTTGGGATTCCCAAGTAATGAAGTGGGCTAGAGAGGTCACTTGATCTTGGAAGGATAGATTAGTTGGATTTGTGTTAAAGGTGAAAGTATTCATATTTGGTGGATTTGTAAAGTTAGATGAATTTGTGAAAAATTTTGGATTTGATATATTTATGAATATTGATGGACTAGATGTCAATGTATTCATGTTAAAGGGGTGGTTTGGATCTGTGAAGTTACTTGGATTTGAATTTGTTGGGTTTGTGAACAAATGTGGATTTGATGTAGTTTGGTTCAAGTTTGGGAATGGGTTGGATGTAAAATCAAATGGTTGATTTTGAGGAATGTGGAAAGGTTGGTTTTGATTAGTGTAGTAGTTGAAAGATTGATTTGGATGGAATATATTTAGATTTATTTGAATTGGGGTTTAATTTATGGATGGGTTTTGGTTCAAGTAAATATTTGAAAGTGGTGATGAAGGTGAACCAAATGTTTGATTTAATTTAATGCTAATGTTATAACTACATAGATTTATGAATGTATTTTGATTTGTGATTGGTGACTTTTAATTTATGGGTGGAGTGGAACTTGTAAAATAATTCTAACTAGCAAAGCCCTAAAATTTATTTGATGTTGTCCCTAAAGTAAAATTTAGATTTTGATCAATGGGTAAATATGATTGTGTATTCAAGTTTGAAATACATTGATTATTGTTTGGGTTGGATTGATCAATTGGTAAACTTGAATGACTATTCAATTTTGGATTTGATTGATTAATGGGTGAGGTTGAATGCTTATTTAAACTCAGATTTAGATTTATTAGATGATTGATTGGTGAGTTTAAAATGACATTAAAACTTTTATTTAGATTTTTTGGATGATTGATTTGATGTTGGTTCAAATATGTGTTTGAACCAAAATTGATTTAATAGAACCTTAGGTTAAGACAAGGATTATTTGGATTTGGATTTGTGACTGGATTGATCAAGGGATTGTTAAAAATATCCATGTGCCTTGCAATGGGTGACATTTCTAAGGGAAAGAGTTGACTCAATAAATAAAAATGACTTGAAACTAGACTCTATTAAATTAAAATACTGAAGTGACTAAAATTTTGACTGCTAACTAAATACTTTTGATTTTTTAGGAAAGTTTGGTTTTAAGATGTTTGATAGATTTAAGATTCAAAAGAACTTCATTTTAAATCAAGGATAATGCAACATGTGTTAATTCACAAGGAAACCAAAAAAAAATCCTACTTTAAATAGACAATTAATTACACATAAAAGGTGAAAAATTAGGGTAAGGGTCATGAACGATGTTTTGGCTTTCTAATGTCACTTACTCATTCATGCTCTCAACCACAACCTAATATTTCAAGGCACTAACCATAAAGGATCCTACCATTACCATTATCCACTAAGTCTAATTTTAAGGGTGTGTGGAAGGTAGATTCTTGGCACTAACCACTAACAAATGTACCAAATTTGAATGGAAAAATATTTTTTTCCAGGCTTAAGGTTTAAACAATATTATATAAGGTGAATCCTCTAATAAACATTTCAATATGTTGAGGCCTAATTTCATGGAAGAAATAGATAGAGAAGATGCACACTATTAGGTCTTATCTCAAAGTGCCCAACACACTCATAAGGATTTCAATGTGTTGAAAATAGAAAATATTGTATTTTGAGGCAACTGTTAAAACCCTAGATATTATAGCATGAAATCCCCTCACATCATAGTGTGCTTGAAACACAAAATTGTTTAAGTAATTTAAACAATTGTATCTTGATTTATATATCTCATCAGTAAATGGGGTCTGGCCTACAATGTGGTGGTGAAATCCATGGTCAATAAAGCCCTAGAAAAATAAATAAAAAGTTAGTGTTTGTTTATGATTTTCAGGTATCGTCACCAACATAATGTCAAAGAAAGAGCATACATAAACACAACTTTGGTAACACAAAATTTAAAAATTGCTTTTGATTCCCAAGTATTATCACCAATGTGATACCAAGGGAAGAGCATATACAATTTCATAATTTAAATAGAATGTTGAAATGAAATAATTAACTCCAAAACAAATGTGAGCTAATTACTAGAAACTTGAAAAATTGAATTGAAACATACTAGCAAAATAATATAAATTAGATTTTGTTTTAGTCTTTTTTGTAAATTTTCTTTGACAAGCATTCTAAAAACAATTGTTTAGAGTATTTTTTTGGTATTGGAATCAAGGCAACCTATAATAGAGTAAAGAAAACCCACAAAAACTACCCTTTATTACAAATTCATTACATAGTGAAGCAAAAAAGCAAAATTGTAAATGGTTAACCATAGGAATTAGAAAAAATGCAAGAAAACACAAAATACACAAATTCACAGTTACAAAATAATTTTATAATTAAACTGACCAAATTCATAGATATAGTTACCTATTTCATTGTCTATAATGATGATTTTATAGTTGGTAGAAACAATTTCACTAGCAAAAATGATGATTTTGCTTCTAAGAATGACAATTTCTCAACTCAGATCTTAAAAAGATGATTTTTTAACTCAACTTAGAATAATTATTTCTCAACTCAACTTATAATGATGATTTATCAACTCAAAATGATGATTTCTCAACTCAAAATGACAATTTCTCAACTCAAAATGATTATTTCTCAGCGCAACATGACATCTAAATTACATTTAGTGTTAAAATGCATCTAAAATATATTAATTATTCTTCTTAATATAATTCATGACATCTCCCTCCAAATTCAAACAATTGAATAAATCAAATTGAGTAACTGTGTACACTTTTAAATCCTTATTTAAATTTTAAATCCAGATTTTACACCTCACCCAATATCTTCCACCTTATTCTCCCTCACATGTTGACTCATCCCAACCAAACATACAAATTCCTCAACTTCCTTTGATTCATCCCTTGAGTTGTCAAGACGTTTGACTCATTCTTGGTATCTCAATTAACCATTTACATACTTCTCTCAACCATTTGAAATATTCATCATCCTCATGGATGAGGACTCATAAGCCACTGTAAATTATGTGGATCATTTAAAATATCTAAGTAATCTTCTATCGTTGGGTCTTCCTCCATAAATATGTAAATAACAATGAAATCTATCACTTTTATCATCCTAACTTATACTAACAAAGTTCTATCAAATTCACAAGTGAATCCAAATGAATCAAAGCATCCAAAAACCCTTTTTGTATCAAAAATTTTCCCACTTTCCTTTGCATTGGAAGAGTGAACAACCACATTTTAAAGATCAAATCAAGTTTACATTTCAATGAAGGAAACTTACATATTTAAGGTATAAGTTTGTGTTTAATATTTTATTTGTTTGTTGCTCTATCTTAGGTTAAATTTATCTTAGATTAAGATTAAATTATTAGTTGGTTTTTTAGCACATCTAAATTTAGTTCAATACATTTTGGCATGCCCATTGGGACCATTCCCTCATCTTTTTCATCTCACACTCATCATAATTGTATTTGAAAAGTGTTTTTTATTTGATTTTTTTTTTTTTTTCATATGCATTTAATCTTGGTCTTGCAAGTTTCATTTGAAGTTATAGGTTGTTTTATATAATTATTTATTCAATTGTATGTGTTTTCTACATAACTATAAATTTGGAGACTTTAATAGTGAAATTGTGAAGTTCAGTTGAGAAATCATCATTCTAAGTTGAGAAATTCTCATTCTAAGCTAATTTGATAAATCATCATTTTGAGTTGAGAAATCATCATTCTAAATTGAGAAATCATCATATTGAATTGATTTGGGAAATTAACATTCTGAGTTGAGAAATCATCATTTTGAGTTGAGAAATTATCATTTTGAGTTGAGAAATCATCATTCTGAGTTGATAAATCATCATTCTAAGTTGATAAATCATCATTCTGAATTGAGAAATCAGCATTTTGAGTTAAGAAATCAATGTTCTAAACTACAAAATTATTGAAATCAACTACAAAATAGTTGACAAGCCATGAAATTATTTATAAATTATGAAATCATCTCTTTTGTTCTCTATATTTTTTATGTTTTTTGTTTTATGTAGGCAAGTTGTGAAATTATCATCTAAAACGAAGCTAAATCATCATTTCTACCAGTGAAATCATTTATATGAACTACAAAATCATAATTCTAGACTATAAAATAGGTAATTGTATCTATAAATTTAGCAAGTTTAATTGAGAATTTATTGAGTAATTATGAATTAGTTTATTCTATGTTTTCCTATGTTATGTTTATCTCCTATGGCTAACCATTTACAGTTTCACTTTTTTACTTTGCTATGTAACTATAAATTTGTAACAGAGGGCAATTTTTTATTTTTTTTATGGTTTTTATTTACTCCATTGCAATTTACCTTGACTCCAAGCCCAAACAAAAACTCTAACCAATTATTTTTAGAATGTTTGTCAAATATATTTCGTAAAAGGGCTAAACCAAAAACTAGTTTTTTTCACTTTTCTACTAGTGTTTCAATTCAATTTTTTAAGTTTATAGTAATTAGCTCACATTTGTTTTGGATTTAATTATTTACTTTCATCATTATATTTAAATCATGAAATTGTGTATTCTCTTCCCTTGGCATCACATTGGTGATGATACTCAAGAATAAAAAATAATTTCATAATTTTCTATGTTACCTAACTTTGTGTTTATGTATTCTCTTTCTTTGGCATTATGTCATTGATGATACCTAAAAATTATAAATAGACACTAAATTTTTATTTCTTTTTTAAGGGCTCTATTGACCATGGATTTCACCACCATGCATTAGGCCAAATACCATGTATTAGCAGGGTATATAAATCAAGATCCAATTATTTCAATTACGTAAGTAGTTGTGTGTTTTAAGCACACTATGATGTGAGGGACTTTCATGATTCAATACCCAAGGTTTAAATAATTACCTCAAAATATGATATTATCAATTTTTAAGATATTAAAACCCCTACAGTTGTGTTGGGCACTTTGGGACAAGACTCAATAGTGTGCATCTGCTCTATCCATTTCTTCCACAAAATATGGCCTTAACATACTGAAAGGTATATCATAGGAATTTAATTATATAATGTTATTCAAACCTTAATCTTGGGAAAACCTCTATTGTCATTCAAATTTTATGCATTAGTTAGTAGTTAGCATCAAAAAACTAACTTCCACACACCCTCAAGACCAAATTCAATGGGCTATAGGAACAACATGATCTTCCATGGTTAATGTCTTGAAATATCAAGTCTCGATTGAGAGCATGGATGAGTAAGTAACATAGAAAGGCCCAAATTTTGTTCACAACCTTTATCCTAATTTTTTACTTTTTTGTACAATTGCTTGATTTTTTAAATTAGGACTTTGTTTGTTGTTTCATTGTGATTTACCACATGTTGCATTATCCTTGATTGAAAATGAATTTATTTTGAATCTTAAATCTCTCAAACATCTCAAAACTAGACTTGCATAAAAACTCAAAAGCATTTAGTTAGCAATCAAAATTTTATCCCTTAGCAACATTACCCATTGAAAGTCACATGGATATGTTGAACAGTCCTTTGATCAATCCATTAATAAACCCAAATCCAAATAATCCTTGTCTGAACCTAAGGTTTTATCCAGATAATTATGATTCAAACACATATTTTAATCAACATCAAATAAATCATCCAAAAAATCTAAATCAAAGTTTCAATGTCATTATAAACTCACTAATCAATCATCCAATAAATCCAAATCTGATTTTGAATATGCATTCAACCTCACCCATTAATCAATCAAATCCAAACTTGACTAGTCATTCAAGTTTACCAATCAACCAATCTAACCCAAAAATCAATCAATCAATTTCAAACTTGAATACACATTCATGTTCACCCATTGATCAACATCCAAATTTTACTCTAGGGAAAACATCGAATCAATTTTTAGGCTTTGCTAGTCAAAATTCTTTGAATTATTTTACAAGTTCCACTCCAACCATAAATTAAAATTCATCAATCATAAATCAAAATGCACTCATAGATCCATCTAGTTCCAACCTTAGCATCAATATAAATCAAACCTTTGGTTCACCTTCATCACCACTTTCAAATATTTACTTGAACCAAAACCCATCCACAAATCAAACCCCAATTCAATCAAATCTAAATATATTCCATCCAAATCAATATTTCAAATACTACACCCATCAAAACCAAGCTTTCCACATTCATAAATATCAACCATTTTATCTTACATCCAACTCATTCCCAAACATGAACCAAACTACATAAAATCTACATTTTTTACAAACCCAACAAATTCAAATCCAATTAACTTCACAAATCCAAATCACCCCTTTAACATGAATCCATCAATGTCAATTCCATCAACCTTAACAAATCCATGAAATCCAAACTTTTTAAAAATTCCATATACCTTTACAAATCCAAATACTTTCACCTTCAACACAAATCCAACAAATCCATCCTTTCAAGATAAAGTTACCTCTTTATCCCACTTCATTATTATGTAATCTCAAAACATTCCACATCAACATCATCCTATCACTAGTGATCTTATTTTCCAAAATCAACCAAGTCTCCCATCCACTTTTTATAGTCTTAATTCCAACATCCCTCATTATACTGGCAAAGGGAATCTAATTCTAGCACCCCTACCATCTAGTATCACTCCATCCCCAAAGCTACAAGAAATCCAAAACTCCTAACCTATCAACAATATTATTGTACCTACTAATAAAAAATTCACTTCTTTAAGAGAACATTATGATGTATTATTTCAAAAATTAGTCAGTGTAAATTTAATCATATTTTCAAACACCAAATACTTTGAACCAAATGTCCCAAAACCTAAGTGGTATAGACCTAGTTAATATTTTAATTATCATAAAATTTAAGGTCATTCTATAAATCATTGTATAATACTAAAGCATTATATCCAAGATTTGATTGATAAAGGGTGTATTAAAGTATATTCAAGTGTATCCACATCTTAAAAATCATAGTTTGGGGTTATGCTAAGATGTCTTTCCTTAGCTTAATTAAGCCACTCCACTTCTAAGTCAAGTTCATAGCCTTCCATCCATTTCTCACAAACCTCTTTTTAACACATCCATTTTCAGCCAATCCATAGTCAACTAACCCACCTTTTAAAACCATGGTTCACCATCCATTTTTGATTAGTGTATCTTTGTTGAAGAGCTTATCTTTGACCAAAAACCTGTCTTTGATTAAGATCCCATTTTTGACAAAGATCATGTTTTTGACAAAGGCCCCATTTTTTACTAAGATTCTATCTTGGACCAAACCTCCTTCAACCAACATAACCTATCACCCATTGGCCAAACACCCAACCCCCTATCACATGTTGAATCCCTCACCACCCCACAACATATACCCTAAGTGACAGAGGTATTTGTAGACAACCAAATCTATGAGTAGGGAATTATCTAACCCATCCATGTAGATGTAAACACTATATTATATAAAATCAACTAAAAATCAATTTAAAGTCAATATAAAGATGTTAGTGATAATTTTGTGGTTTCTAAGGGAGATTCATCCATAACTAAAATAAGATCTATTTATAGTCTCTATGATGATTGTGTTACCACCCCTCCTTTCCTCAACATCACCAATCTTGCCTTCCATATTGTAAGCTAGTATCTTACACCCATTGATTGGGACATACAATCTTAATTACATTTAATTTCCTTCTATGATAATCAAATAATTGTATACTTCTTAGCTAGTCTCCTTCCATAAGAACATCCAAAAATATCCGCATATTTTGAGGAACAATAAGTGTACCTCAATCAAAATGAATCCTATAATCTAAATCTAAATTTGACATCTCATAGTGAAAACATATTTGAGGAACTATAATATGATCAAAATCTAAATGACAATAAAAAACTAAATCAAAATCTAGAAAATAAAAAATGTGATTCCCTTAGTGAAAACCTCTTTGAGGCACTATTAAACAATCCACATCTAAATCCTAATCAAAACACTCAAGAAGAGTGCCTTGGTGAAAACTTTTATATAGAATAAATGGATGAAAAAATTAATACAACCTCTATATCAACATATTTACAAGATGGATCCCCATCACAAATTAAATATATCATTGATGCAACATTAAATTCTCAAATCATCCAACTTGCAGGTACTCCCAGTCTTGTTGAATGTGAGATTGTTGGTCCTATTCACCCTTTACATCATGACACATATAATTATCCCTAATATCATTGCATCTCTCCAAATCCTTCATACAGTCAACACACATCCTTCATCCAACATACTTTTTATTTCACCTTGATTGGTAACACTCTCTATTGTAGGGGCTATGATGATATCCTGGTACATTTGGAAGAAACCAACTCAGAAATAAATGAAGTCAATGAGGACATATCTGGATAAGATACTTGAAATATCCATAGGACTCAACATCATGCATCTCAAATGCTTCCATATTTGAGATGCCAAAAGCCAAAAAAAATAAAAAGAAAATACAAAATCAAATAAAAAATAAAAAATGAAGAGAAATAAATATCATCCAAAGTTGAAAACCATTTCTATGGTGCCTTGGATAAGTACCATGATGATAATTGGTTTAGTCATCATGCATAAAATAATCTACATGCACCCTAAATTTGGGGGTAAACTCATTCCATTTTAATCTTAAAGTATCCTTAACCATCCTAATCCATCCTTCACCTATCCTAAAACATCCTTAATTGCCCTTACCTATCTAAACCCATCATTATCGATTTAATCCCAAACACATTAAAACCCATGCTTATTAATTCAATCTTTACCATCATAAAACCACCCTTTTTCCCATTTTTGACCTTGATAAGGAAATGGAAATGTATTAATTTGTTCATGGAAATATCTTGGTGTATCCTTACAAAGCTACTTTGATGACTAGACACTTGGATCTTACCTCATGTGTTCCTAGGATTTATCTTCTTAATTACCATACATTTTTATTCATCCATACTCCATCCATAATCTATCCCTTACATCCACTATTGATCCTTTCTTTGGTGCTATAATAAGGTTTTCCCTTTGTTGATATTCCCTATATATAAATCCAACAAAATCTAAAAAAAATTAGAAAATTCAAAAAAAAACCAAAAAAATTAGAAGACATAACAAAATACAAAAAAAATCAAAAATATATTTTATCCTTAATACATACC